>OY759262.1:42384301-42961801 GCA_963662155.1 Lamellibrachia columna | reverse complement strand
ATGTCCACCATGCTGTACTCGACCGAAACCATCACGTGGAAACCACCTTGCCGGAAGAAGAAGGACGTATTCCAAAATGACATTATGCGATGGAAGACTAACCACATATTACGCAATAAAATATAACGCATAACATGTGTATAAGACAATAACAAAATATTAAGTGAAATCAAATCAATACATGCATCCTGTTAACAGTGTTCTCATCCTTTTAACAGTGTTCTCATGCTGTTAACAGTGTTCTCATGCTGTTAACAGTGTTCTCAGGCTGTTCATGGTGGGGAACTAACTATCTAGTAGAACAGAAGGTTTGCTCTGTTGCTGAGAGTACTTCACAAACGCATCGTGAGCGATGCTCTATGTCAAATATTTGACGAATGGCAAGATAATTAGGCTGCTGAGGCGTTGCTATAGCACCGACCTTCTGTATGATGTAAGGAAGATGCATCGTGTTAAGATGTACTTTTTCAAAGGATCAGGAGCCTTGGAACTTCTATACGTCATGACACAGATCATTCTATACGTCGTGACACAGATCATTATATACGTCGTGACACAGATCATTCTATACGTCGTGACACAGATCATTCTATACGTCGTGACGCAGATCATTCTCACGGATCTCGTCTGGAACGCGCTTTAACGACGGCTTCATTTTGACATCAAGAAAAATCGGCACCAATGGCGCCTAGTATCATCAAGGCAGATAACTCAACACATATAAAAAGACGGAAATGCTTGGGCACGTGTGCCGAATTTCCCTGACGAACTGCCCTAGACGAGCCTACGTTGTGCAGCAGATGGTAGAAGGACACAGGTCGCCATAAGGAAACGACCCGAGAGACCATCGGAAAACAGGCGAAAGTTTGCAGCCTGACTCGGGATTCCGCCACAAAGTAGGCCGCAAACCGAGAACAGTGGCGATATCTAGTGGAACCTTGTGTGTCCATGAGGCGCGAAGTGGATTGAGCGAGTGAGTCGTAAATTATGTATACACCGGCTTACAGTGTCAGTGTTTGCCAAACCAGCCGCCGAGTTCCATCAAAGTAAAGTCAATTAATGAAGGAGAAATACCACTATCAACAGCCTTATTTGTTAAATTGTTATTGTTCTGGTTCACCGTCTTCTCCACTGCGCCGTGTGAAAATGTCGCCTTTGCCTTCCGATGTTTACGTTTCATTTCAAGTTCATGTGACTGCATTGCTAGTTTTTACCCTGAAGTGGTCAGTAAGTCTTCGAGTTGCTCGTCTCTTCTCAGAGCTCTTGTTACCAAAATGTAGATGAATAATGAAGTACACAATTCTACACTAGCACTATTCTACTGATCAACACGCTGCATGGAGGGGCACATCGTTCTGCACGGGGCAAGTCCCCCCTCCCGCCACAGCCATGAGTCCGATACAAGGTTGCATATGTTTAACCAGTGGTTTTTTTAAGTACACATTTATAACATTAGCTCGGTGTTTGGTCGTGTGAAATCCCACTTACCCATAATTTGACTTGCTGGCGGCTTCGCGTCTTGACTGGCGTCTGTTACTGCTAGTTCTTTGTCCATGGTTCTCTTTTTGAATTCAGGTAAGAGGAAGCATGATACACTTACAGTAAATAAATAAAATACTACGAAGTATACACATTTCATGCTGGAAGTATAGATATGATTCTTCTTCGACTACAGTCTTCGTGGCAAATCGTTCGACGGGCTAACGAAGCACGAATGACGGTGAATTAGCAAGTCACAGTTGAGCGCTGCAGGCATCGCGTCTACTAGTGCCACTTTATACTGAACCAGGTCTAAGTAATTCCGGATGTTTCGACTTGAAATAAACCTAACCAAATTATGGGCGAGTCTATTGTTTCGTTCAATTATATTCAATTCGGTGGGTGAATAATTGCGATAATAGCGAGGACGTATTATGTTTCAACGTGCACTACAGATACGTCGGGTGAATGCGGCGGTAATTAGCAGTGCGAGATATAAGGGCGTTCTCGACCGCCGACAGATAACGCGAGTCCAACGTCAACACAGGGGCGGGTCACGAGCCGGCCCACATAAGTTCATTGCTGCCTTCGTCACGCAGGAATGTCACATACCACGCAAACTTAGAATGACACGACATATTTATTGGGTGGTCGTTGGTCGTTAGCGGCCTATGACGACATTAGTGCAATTTTACAAACACCAATGTTACGTGTGTATGTAATAGTTTGTTGGTAAAACAAACTGCCTTATCTGGGCA
This sequence comes from Lamellibrachia columna, assembly GCA_963662155.1. NCBI lineage: Eukaryota > Metazoa > Annelida > Polychaeta > Sabellida > Siboglinidae > Lamellibrachia > Lamellibrachia columna. Next base: position 42,959,564 of record OY759262.1, on the reverse strand, counting down.
AACTTGAAATGTAATATGGACGCAACAATCAGTAAACGATCGTAGGCTTCCACATGATGCGGGGCTGTGATTATGCAGCATGATGAACGACAACTGTACCCGGAACACAAGCCTGGGTGCAACAATATATATATATATATATATATATATATATATATATATATATATATATATATATATATATAAAACGACAACATACAGGGTGTTCCTAATTTAGCTTTCCTTATTTAACAAGATTTGCCATCCAAGCCAAAGGCCCAGATGACAAGTGGACAAGGAAGCCATTTGCTCATCGAGAGTCCAAAAATTTTCATCTCCGTGTAACCCGCCCTCCTGAGATATGTGTAAACCTTGTTTTTAAACATATTCACGTTGCTAGCAGTTACACAATCCGTAGACAATTTGTTCCATTAATTTATTGTCCTCTGTGAGAACGAGTATTTCCTGATATCCAATCTACACTGATCCTTTACTAATTTTTCCTCATGTCCTCTAGTTCTACTATCTTTCTTGAGTGAGAAAAACATATTTCTATCAATGTTTTCATACCCATTCAATATCTTAAAAACTTCAATCTGATCTCCTCTTAACCTCCTTGTCTCTAGAGTTGTTAAACCACATTCTTTCAGGCGTTCTTCATAACTAAGGGCTCTCAGTTCTGGAATAATTTTAGCTGCTCTCCTCTGTATGCATTCAAGCGTATCTATATCCTTCTTACGATATGGTCTCCACGCTTGTATACAGTATTCTAAATGAGGTCTAACTATTGGTTTATACAGAGGTATAATTAAGTTTTTCCCTTGTATGTTATTTTTCTCCTAATCAACCCAAGAATTTTATTACCCTTTGAAGCTGCAATACCACGCTGTTCTGAAACTTTCACATCAGCGCAGTATCTCCCATATTATAGTTTATATCCAGGTTCCCGTGTCCTGTATGTAGGCATTTACATATCCAAAAATTTAATAACATCTGCCACTTTTTAGACCATTTAACTAATTTGTCTAGATCGTTTTGTAAATGTTGTTTATCACCATCAGTTTTAACCTTTCTAAACACTTTTGTGTCATCCGCAAATTTCAGTACGTTGCTTGTTATATTGTCGTCCAAGTCATTGATATATAATATTATTAAGAATAATAAAGGTCCTAATACTGATCCTTGTGGTATCTCCCCCCCCCCATATTGAATGTAAACACAAAAATACTCATAGATATGCAGTTTGCATTATGTCGTAGTCAAACTCAAAGAGTTTATATTTACACTGTATCATTCGCTGTAACACACTAACTGTATCATTCGCTGTAACACACTAACTGTATCATTCGCTGTAACACACTAACTGTATCATTCGCTGTAACACACTAACTGCCCGACTAAAAAAAGGAAGAACTTCAGTCACTCCCGGATAGTTGGTTTTGACTGTGGTTCCTTCCCGTACAGCCGTCTGTAATTACGCTGCACCAGTCATTCACGTGATCTCTGCTAGCCAGACGACCCTTCTCTTGCATGGCAACCATTCTTCGTTTTTCTTGTTGGTTCTAAACTGTACGCGTGCACAATGTTGAATCCATGCGAAGCGTCGGCCCAATGCTTTGTACATCGTCGAAATGTGCAGCGCACGTATATCCCTCACTCTCTAAGGTAGCATTCCCCGGGCACACCCCTTTGATATGCAATGCTTGGTAGTCGATACATCGGTGATGTGCAAATGATATCGATGCTGTTGACGTTACTAATTGTATCACCGTTGTGTAGACCATTACACATCAGGCAGATCAAAGATGCGTGGTGCGTGCGTGATCGTATGCAGGCATGTGTGCGAGATGTGTTTTGTAAGCCAACTGGTATTAACAATGACCGCTCTAAGCGTCCTTTTACTTGTCTCGATCTTCGGGTTCTAATACAGTAATAACTGTGATAAGGCTTTTCCTCCTGGAATACGCGTTGCGAGAATGTATGTTTTCGTATGTCAAGTGCGTGTGTCAAGTGCGTGTGCTTGTGAGTGTTAATTGTGAAGAAACATCTTTGTTTATGTCATCGATGACATGTAGTATCCTGTATGCTTGAATCATCTCCCCCTTCGGTATATCAGGGATGGCAAGTTAAGATGTTTCAGTCTGTTTGTACGTTTCTGAGTTATTGAACCAACTTCGAGGCTCTGCGTTGCGCATTTCCTAGTGCGTTTATGTGTATTACATAGTGTGGATTCCAAATGGAGTCGGCATATTCTAGATGTGGCCTCACTAACGCTGTATAGAGTAACATGAAGATGGTGCAGTCCATAACATTTTGTTTAAACGTATGTCTGATGAGGCCTATCGTCTAATTTGTTATTCCGAGGTCTTTTTCTGTCTCTGATGTGTTGCCAATGTCTGTCACTCCCCCGTCTTTGTCATGGTGTACGAGGAGTCGTATTTCGGCTTGCCATATGTCAAATGTTTAGATTTTGTTGGGTTGAAGTGTAGCTGCCACGTCTCGGACCGTGATGTTAGTTTGTTGATGTCTTGTAAAATATGTTCATCCATCAACAAAGATTTTAAGTTCGCTATCAACTCCATCTGGCAGGTCGTTTATGAAGAGTATGAAGAGAATGGGACCGAGGCCGCTTCCCTGGGGTACCACGTCACTTCTGTCCGAACGGTTCGGGATTCTAGACCAACGTTCTGCAAACTCTAGTCGCCAGCCAAATTTGGCGCGTCGACGGTTTTAAGTTGGCCCACGAGAATCTTGCAAAAAAATTGAGAAAAAATGGGATTGGACATTTTTATTTAGGGGAAGGTGGGACATGTCCGAGCACCTAAGACCAATGAACTGTTTATGCCAGAATGGAAAATTTTCGCCTTGTTAATAATGTATTTAGTAGTTTACTACTACCAATTATCACACTTCAACTCCACTACATATATGGTATCAATATGTATTGATCACTGGTGTACGGATATGCCCCAAGGGACTGGGGCATATACGCACAGATATATCGTGTATTTCAGGCCTTTGCTACAGAGTACAATACGAAGTGCAGTGGTAAATTTCAGGCTGCAGGACTCAATATAGCTTGTTAGGTTTGTCCATGAGTATTATTTGCCTTTAACACGTCGCACCTCAAAATCCCACCTCCCACCTTTTTAGGCCAACCTCCCACCTCAATACATTTCCAGTATACCGTCCAAATTCCACGTTTTATGGGCATGTTTTCTGTGCACAACGTTTTCTGTTAAATTAACCAACGCATTTGGGGTATCAAAACATAATTATTGGGTAATTAAGGGTGTGTATTTTGACATCTCAAAACGCGATCTTACGATAAAGGTTAGACACTGAGAGGTCCCACTGATCTGTGAATCAAATATGTTAGAGAATTAATCTATAGGACCTATCTTGCCGATGCCACCACATTATGTAAATTAATTACTGCACTGGGATTTATCCGCACATGACTGGGGCATATCCGCACACGCTTATCATTATGAGATATGTCCCAGACGACTGGTTGAGAAAGACTGTCAACACGCGGTCTATGGCGGTAAAGTTGATTCGTGCAACAACAACACTAAATGACACACATTCCAAAATGCATTAACACACCAATGTACATATTACTGAGCGTGTGAGTCACATATCAATATATATATATATATATATATATATATATATATATATGTATACAAATACATGAGATTCTGCACACTCAAAAAACATTAGTTAATTAGATGCTACTGTGGAACACAGTTTTTAAACCAAACACTAGGCGGTTTGGTCAATAACGAGGTGTGTGAACATCGTTCAGTGTGTGAACATCGTTCAGAGTGCGAACATCGTTCAGTGTGCGAACATCGTTCAGTGTGCGAACATCGTTCAGTGTGTGAACATCGTTCAGAGTGCGAACATCGTTCAGTGTGCGAACATCGTTCAGTGTGCGAACATCGTTCAGTGTGCGAACATCGTTCAGTGTGCGAACATCGTTCAGTGTGTGAACATCGTTCAGTGTGGGAACATCGTTCAGTGTGTGAACATCGTTCAGTGCGCGAACATCGTTCAGTGTGCGAACATCGTTCAGTGTGCGAACATCGTTCAGTGTGCGAACATCGTTCAGTGCGCGAACACCGTTCAGTGTGTGAACATCGTTCAGTGTGTGAAAATCGTTCAGTGTGTGAACATCGTTCAGTGTGCGAACATCGTTCAGTGTGCGAACATCGTTCAGTGTGGGAACATCGTTCAGTGTGCGAACATCGTTCAGTGTGCGAACATCGTTCAGTGTGCGAACATCGTTCATTGTGTGAACATCGTTCAGTGTGTGACCATCGTTCAGTGTGTGAACATCGTTCAGTGTGCGAACACGCTCCTCCTTCACCTACTGAATTTATTTTCAAATATTTGCATGCGAACAAAAGCAAACTGAAACAGTCGAATACACGGACATACACAGCTGTCGGCCCTGCATATCATAACATGTCTACTCTAGAACCTAGATTGCATAAAACACATATAATGAAGTTTCGAGTCAGTCGGCTATCATAGAGTTGTTAATGTGGAGTTGCTCTGTCCACACATTTTCATATTGGGATGAGTTTTATCGTTGGAAACTGTTGAACGCATTTGACGGCTGCTGCGCGATCGACCGATACTTACTTAGTCACTTTATGTGCCGCTATACATTTTTTATTTTATCTAGCAATGGTGTTTTATTTGTCATATAATAAATTGGCTGCATTTGATGACGCAGACCGTGACGATGTTCTGTTCTATAGCAATGTTACTTGGCTTAGCCAAGGAGCAGTTCTGGAGAGGTTTGTTGCATTAATTTGGAAGAAGATTAAGTTGGAAGACAGGATTACTAACTTTCGAGTTTTATTATGACAGTCAATTTGCATGTAACAGCAAAGGGTTTCAAACGCCAAGTTTACGCTCTTCAAAATTCATTCCAGAACAGCAACTTTCTGCATTTCAAGTTCATCGGAGAATTCTGGCAGCGATTCGAGACGCGTATTGGAGACACCAAGCAATTGCTTGTTCGTGTGTCTGCAGCCTGCAGACCGCCTTCAGCCATTGATTCGCCGACTTCGCTGCTATATCGACGACGTTTGCTGCTTCTTCGCAAGTCCGTTTACCAATGTTTGTCGAAAGTTGTCGCAAGCATGTTGGCGTCGACGAAGCTGCTGTAGACCCTACTTCACGATTGCACCGGGCTTAAAAGTAGTTTCCAGCGTTGCTTTAGGCAACAGACTTTTCTTTACTTTTCGGCAGCACATGGTCGTGCGAACCAGGATTTTTTTGCAGCGATAAATCAAACCAAAAACACACTTCGATGCACGTTGAAGGACAAGCGTTTAGACTCTACAGGATGTTCGGCGACTTGCGATTGGTTTCTCCGCTCTCCGGGCTTCTGTCGGTTGTTGAAGAATATGCAGCATCACTTTCGCACAAATATATTCTGTTTTTGTATTAATTTGACACGGCTTCTAGATATTGCGATTTATTCATTGTCCGGGTGTGGTTCAGGCAAACAAAACACACCTTATACGAGTAACCTTCGCAAAGGTATTTCTTCCTTAATTAAAACGTTTGGTCCGCATAGAGATAAAATTTGGCTCCTAGCTAAAAAAAAATTGCGGAACTCTGATCTAGACGGTCTGTTGCGAGAGGGAGAAACGATAGCGCCACATAACGGAGCCTGGACAATCGAACATATGAGCGCTGCCCATGGTTGTGAGGGAATGCGCATTGTTCCGAACAAATAACCAATGGAAATCAGTAAAGGTAAACAGTGTGATCGTTTCCATTGTAATATACGTTTTGACAACATATCGACGGCACAAGTGTATTTTAATAATCTATCTCTTTTGAACGAATGTATAGAGGGTCTACAGTTTATAGCATATAACGCTTCGCAAAACCCAACCCACGTCCTCGCCGTGGGAGGTAGAAACAGGTAAAGCCGGACAACATGGGGCACTGGTGAAACTAAGCAGGCTAATCCGCCGCGTAGATGATTCAATGGATTACATAAGTATTGGCAACACATTTAAACCAATACGAAAAAGCAGGTTCTTCACAAGTGATGGGAAAACACAAATGAATGAAAAAAATTGTGCGGACTTCTGTGCAGAACACAGCATATTCATTGGTGGAAGTTTATTTCCACACAAAGCCGTATACAAAGCGACTTGTATATCATCGAACCGTGTCATGGAGAATCAAATAGACCACATATGTATTTGAAGAAGATTTAGAAAATCATAACAAGAGGGCATATGCAGTGTCAGATCATCATCTGGTGACAGCAAAATTACAGCCCAAGCTAAAGAAATGTACAACTAGTTGTAATAGAATCGAGTACAACGTAGAATTCCGAAACGACAAAAGAATAATTAAGGAATTTGAACTGGCACTCTCCAACCGATATGAGGCATTATAAGACAAGAATGAGGAGGAAGACAGCTGTACTTTATACTCGCGATGGTAATACGTCAAGGAGGTGTGGACAAAGACATGCGATGAAACACTAGGACATAATAAGACACAACATAAGACGTGGATGTCAGCCTATACATTGCAGAAGGTTGACGAGAGGAAGAGAAAGACGGAGATACTAAACAACAGTCGCATAAGAACATCAAAAGTTACAGCTAAAAAACACACAAGCTAACAAAGAAGTCAGAGCAAGTGTCAGAAGAGACAAGTGAAACTATACAGTGAACCTGACGAAACAGGCAGAAGACTATGCATCCAAAAGGAACATGATGGAACTGTATAACACCACTAAAAGTTAGCTGGAAAATACAAACAGGCCAACAAGCCAGTTTATTAAAGACAAGAGTGTTACCACACTCACAACAGCATAAGAGCAAATGAAAAGATGTGCTAAAAATATAATTACTTAACTGGTCAGCTCCAATAAACGCTGCATATATCCAACCAGCAGAATTACTACAAGTGAACAGTGCTAAACCAACAAATGACGAAGTCAAAAAAGCTATTAGAACATAAAAAATTGGAAATCAGCAGGGCCATATGGAATACCGACAGATGCACCTAAGGCAGACTTAAGCACGTCAACTAACATGCTCTATCAAATCATTGAGAAAATATGGGATGCAGAGACAGAGGAGATACCGGAGTAGTGGAAAGAAGGATAGTTGGACAAACCAGATAGTAACACTTCGCATTATAATTGAACAGTCTATAGAATGGAACTCTCTTGTTTACATTAATTTTACTGACTTTGAAAAAGCCTTTGATAGCTTAGACCATGAGACCATGTGGAAGCTAATGAGATACTATGGAATACTAGAGAAGTTAATCTCAATAATTAAAATAACATACAAGGGAATGAACTGCAGAGTCCTACACGAAGGGAAGACCACAAACCAATTTGAGGTAAAGACTGGCATGAAACAGGGATGCATACTGTCACTATTTCTGTTCCTGATGGTCATCGACTGGACCATGAGAGCATCCGCAGAACAATGGATACTATGGGAGCAACTAGATGATCTTGACTTTGCCGATGATCGGACTCTTCCTTCACACAACCAGAAGTAAACGTAAGAAAAAACACTAATAGAAACAACGGCAGCCATGCTAGGATTGTATGTGAACAAAGGTAAAACTTAGATCATGAAAATCAACAGCAAGAAAAACAGCCCAATTACACTAACTATTAACTCAAATGTTAAGGCTATGCTTACATAATTAATCAGAGACATGGCTGTCCACAAAATCCAATCTACAGAAGATCTAAACTTTTTGTATATAAATGTCTAAGAAGAATTCTAAGGATATGGTGGCCAGAAACAATTAGCAATGAAACACTATGGGAAAGAACAAGCCAGGAGCCAGTCAAACATCAAATTAGAAGGAAGAAGTGGAGCTGGATAGGCCATACTCTCAGGAATCCAACACAACACATCATGAGACAGTCCCAGTAAATTGACAATTTCTTGTCTAATTTGATTGTGCAAGAACACAATCTTAAACAGGTACAAGGTGCTTAGAACGGTTAGTGATACATTTGATCAAGGCAAATAAAGATCTCAAGGAAATGCAAACTATTTTAATACAAAATATAAATGAATCACATTGTTTTGAACTGGTAGAGTAACAAATTGCTAAGTATATAAACTAATTCCAGTAGCCACATACCATAAATTTGTGTTTCTTCTAAATTATGCTGTTATTGTTGTAATTAAACTCTTTGCTGACTGTTACTCTGTGTGCCAATATTGAATGCAACTCGGTTCACAGTTGTAATGGTTTGGTAGTTTGAACAATTTGAAGAAAATAATTAGTTAATTGAAAACTGAAATAAATGCACCAGATCATTTAAATTAAAGTAAAAGTCCATGGTGACTGCTTGTTTTGGTCATTACTTTTTGACACCTATGCAGAAATACTGTCCAAACACCTGTCTAATGTGTCCTATAAATGACAGCCCAGTAACTGTTAAACTCTCTGACAAAATGGAATGTGCTAGCGGCTTTTATGTTATCCTAAGTGGCACAGCACAGAGTCTGCAGCCTCTCATGTGCATATTAATACGAAGTAAATATTTACTGCAACATACACTTGCAAGATTTATATGAAGCGTTTTATATGCAATTACCTAGATGCTTAGTTTTAAGTTATTATAATAACCAAATACAAAATTACATGCACCAGAAATTATTAGTTCCAAAATAAATGAATGCTTGAGCTTTGCTGTTGTGAAAGGTTAAGTACCTAAAAACTGTTTTGTTACTGTTATGGTTGGCCACTTGTTGCCGCCACTTCCTCATTGAACCTCGCAACAAAGTCTGAGTCAATCTGTTCAAGTTGTTGCATCAGAGTATTCCTTTCTTTGTCTGTCCACTCTTCAAACCACTGGTCAAATAGCTTCATCTGACATTCAAATATGCTTGGTGGCTTCTTTCTGCTGACATTTAGTGAAGTCATGGCATCAAGCAAGGTGGATACCTTCAATGGCACAGCCTTGGCCACCAAGTCTTGGAGGAAGTCTGTCTTCTGAAGGTCGCTCCAGTAGGTGAACCAGTGGATGACACATTGCATGCCCTGTTCAGCACTACTCAGTGCCATGGCTTCTCAGTGTCTACTGTCTACCACATTTCACTGCCACAGACACAGCCATGCTGAAACAAAACAATAACTACAATAATTAATTGTTAAATACAATATTCTTCTGTTGAATGTTATGATTTCTATCTGAATTTCACTGTTTTTATAACAATGACGGGGACTTCCCTAATGTGCATTTTGATATTATCAATGTCTGTCTGCTACTTTATTTGTTTACTGATCACAAATATTACCAGGTACTAGAAAATATTACCTACAACTTGGCTGCAGGCATAGCGCCTACAGACAGAATGAGACAGTGAAGCATGTGCACAATTTCATGAAATTATTATGTCCATGAATAAAGTGCCAGTGATTTTTTAGACGGTCCCCCTTTTGACAATGTTTAGCTCCATAGAAAATTATTCCTGAACAGAGATATTTGAGGGCTACGACACTTATAATGTGCCCAGATTTAAAGTTGTAGTAGATAGATGGCAAGCAGCAAATACACATGTCAGTGATTGAAGGAGCCCTGGTGCATGAAGGCAGAATCCAGTTTGGTCGGTGATAAAACCACTAAAGTGCACAGATTGTATTGCGATTATCAGTTAAATTTACCGTACAAGCACTAGATGGATGTATACTACACACCAAATCTTAGCAACAGGTTCAACCTCTCAACTCAACAACATCGACTTTTTGCGCGAAGAAAAAATTACGCGTTTTAAACTTCCATCTATCAGTTTACAATGACAACTTCAGTTTAAAACTAGCGGTGAGACTGCGAAGCATAGGTTGATTATCAGTCCGTCATGTGGCGCCACTGTTGCGGCGGGGCACCCACGAGGATTCGAGACTATCGGTCAGTATAAATAATTACCCCACATAGACGGCATCCCACAGACAAGGCTTAGCCGACTCTAACACCTTAGTTAACTCGGCGAACGGTGGTCAAGGGTCGAGGCACAACACAAGTAGCACAACATTATCATTGACGCTAACCTGGTGTTGCCGTTGGCCAGCGTCACAGTCCAGAAGCATGGCATTCATTTCTTTAACAGTTGCATTCCCTTCAGGTGACACGAAGAAGATTTATCATCCCGATGGAAAAGACGTTTTGAAATGTGACATGCAGCAACTAGGACATTACATCATGAGAGTAAAAGAAGACGCAAACAAAATTCTAACAGAGGCGGTAAATCAAGGAAAATCTGACCAGACTCAGTCAGTCGAAATGTTATCTGCATGTGAAGATGATAATGATAGTAAGTAAAATAACAAAGAAATGGGTCCTGCATATATATTATACACACACACACACACACACACACACACACACACACACACACACACACACACACACACACACACACACACACACACACACACACACACACACACACACACACACACACACACACACACACACACACACACACACACACACACACACACACACACACACACACACACACACACACACACACACACACACACACACACACACACACACACACACACACACACACACACACACACACACACACACACACACACACACACACACACACACACACACACACACACACACACACACACACACACACACACACACACACACACACACACACACACACACACACACACACACACACACACACACACACACACACACACACACACACACACACACACACACACACACACACACACACACACACACACACACACACACACACACACACACACACACACACACACACACACACACACACACACACACACACACACACACACACACACACACACACACACACACACACACACACACACACACACACACACACACACACACACACACACACACACACACACACACACACACACACACACACACACACACACACACACACACACACACACACACACACACACACACACACACACACACACACACACACACACACACACACACACACACACACACACACACACACACACACACACACACACACACACACACACACACACACACACACACGTAATCTTATATTCTGGGCAAGGTTGAAAAAAAATGATTTTTTTTTTTAAATCGGATTTTTTATTTAAATCTGAATTTTTTTTTGGTTTTAATCTGGTATACACAATGTCATAAAATATTTTACTATCAGGCTATCTGGTGTTAATACAGCTACACAAGTGTGCGCACTTTGTGCTTTTGTATTAAAAATCACACAAAACTTTGTTGGTCTCGATGCTTGTAAACAATTATTTGCGTTAAATTCATATAAATCAGTGATAAAAAAAATCGGAAGTAAACAAAAATCATAAATAAGTTATTTTTTTCGAGTAATTTAAATCATGATTTAAATCAAACAACCATGATTCTGGGCCCTTATTATTACGGCTTTGTGTTTCACTCTTACCTCACTTTAACTATCCCAAGATATTATATATATATTAATTTTGTTGATAAAAAGACTCCGATATGTATGCCATTGTTAAATCATTGCTGAGCACGTACATTGCTCACTTTTGTATGCTTACACTTAGTATTCTTTTGTGCATATGGCTTAATGTTTCTGTTTTACTTTTCAGATGCTAGTAAAACAGATGTCAATGAAGACGATGAACATTTATCAGAACCACGTGGGAAAAAAATTAAGACTCATCCAAAATAATATATAGTGCTAATGGTGCTCCTAGTATTTATAACAAGAATATGGTAATCCGTGTTGGCAATCATCATTCTGATTTTGTCATCTGATCGAATCCATTTATAAAATGTACAATTTTACTTGGTTGTGTCTAAAATTTGTGGGAAATGGGAATGTTTTGTAGGAACCTATTTTAAGAGAACAATAATACAGTTTATTGTACGCTGTCATTAAATTAGAAAATTACATCTGAAACTAGTCCTTACGGGCCATTCAAAACTGATTAATGCCATGGGGTGGGGGTATCTTACAGAGCGTTACGAGGTGGAGGGATGTTTACACTATTTCTATCGGTACAGAAATGAGTTTGAAATCTCTCAGTATCGGAGTGAGTTCACAGCATTTATTAACTGCCGAAAGTAAGACTGAATGAAAATTAGGTCATTTTCTTAGCACCACAAGAATAAGGTCCATTGATCATAGGTGGGGGTTAGTTGAGTGTTACATTATTTTGGAAGGGGTGTTCAGTCCAGTGTTACAGTGTATTACAAGTGGGTGGGGGGTAAACAAGGTAAAGGTATGTTCTAATATAGCGCGGTATCCTTGGGACTGCTCAGAGTGCTTTACACCTCACCCCCTGGCAGACATGGAGCAATAAACTTGGAAAGTTAATTAAATTACAATTAACTCATAAATTCTCCAATTAACCTCACACATTTCTCAGGACAATTAAACTTATAATTTTTTTCGATTAAATTAACTTTAATTCAGTTAACAATTAAATTTCCAGTACGTGTTTGTAAAATTGCAGATTAGATTCATATGTGACAGCTTTTTGCAAGCTTATGCACTTAATGCAAGTCATTGAAATAGTATATAAATATGTGCTAATTGTTATTGTTTACATATTTAACACATTTATAAAATCACACATACGTTTGTAATGTTACTGTCATGATAGTACAGCGTTCATATACATTGATGAAATTACACGTGAGGAACATTATAATAATCAATTCTGAACATGTAGACTTACAACAGAAATACATTTTGTAATTTAACTGGAAAGATATTTGCTAACAAAATGTTTAAATACAAAGACATTTGTTCATGGTGAATGATTGAATCCGGGACATAATCCCTCAGTACAAAATCCGACAATGTGAAAAGTGGACAAAATCCCACAGTACAATATTTTTTATTTGTGCATGATAATTGTTTCATTAGGTTGATCACATCTTAACAGTTGTAGATGCTTGTTTTGAAAATTCATAATTTTGTGTTGTGGCTGAGGATTTGCAGGGTGTGTGGTTTCCTCTCATATTCTATCACCAAATTAACAAAACCAGGCAACCACATAATTTCTATTCACCAAGTTGTTATTAACTTCCTTGTGGGCTGTTACCTTGTGGTGAGGCTTGTGTACCGCTATGACACCCTGAACTATACTGGTGGGAGGCAACTCCTGGCAGGTCGGGGACAAAGCACAGTCCAAGCACCTTTCTTGATCATGGAGTCCGGGAGGAAAATGGTCTATGACCACTGCGGAAAACCTGTGGGCACAGTGGCTTGGGCTAATCACCCACTGAGCTGTTATTAAAATCGATTACCGAAACAATGACTACTCAACCACACCTCGATCTGAGCAAAGCAGGCTGTCCTGGAAGGGTGCGTATGAATCCCTTGGGTGAAAGCCGACAGGAATCCCAAGGGAGGAAGAGTCTGTTACAGTCAGGCAAACTGGCACAGATCACCCAAGAAATGAGAAGATACAAGCTGAGCATCATTTGAGTCTATTAAAGCAGATGGAACACCTTTGGGAAGGTTACAACTAGCTCTGGAGAAACTTACTTGTACTCTGGGAATGAGAGAGAAGAAGATGTGCACACACATGGAGTAGGGCTGCTCCTCTCAAAGGATGCAGCAAAAAGTCTCATCGAATGGGAACCAGTCTCAGAGAGAATCATCACAGCCAGGGTTACATCAAAAGTTCGGAACATCACCATTATACATTGCTATGCACCAACCAACTCTGTTGAATTTGAAGAGAAAGAGACCTACCAACATCTACAAACAATCATCCAAAAACTACCAAAGAGGGATATCCAAGTTGTTATGGGGGATATGAATGACAAGATTGGAAAGGATAATGACAGTTGGAAAGGCACAATGGGGAAACAAGATCTGGGACAGATGAATGAGAACCGTCTCCTGTTTGCAGATTTCTGTACTCTCAATGAACTGATAATTGGAGGAACCCTCTTTCCACACAAGCCCACACATAAAGCCACATGGATATCCCCGGATTTATAGACAGAAAACCAAATGTAGAAAAATTTGCAAACGGAGCTGAGATCGCAGCTAGGCAAAACAATTCCAGAGAATTATATGAGATCACCAGACAGCTAGCAGGAAAGAAAAAGAGCACTAGTCGCACTGTCAGGGACAAGCAGGGAAACCTTCTCGCTAAGGAATCTTACAATTACAATGCTGGAAAGAACATTTTAAAGAAATGCTGGAAAGAACATTTTTAAGAAATCTTGAATAGGCATCCACCGGATTCAATCCCAGACATTGAGGAAACAACTGAACACCTTAACATTAATTGTGGTAGGACATCCAAAGAGGAGATGAATAGAGCCATCAAAAAGCTGAAGCTAGACAAAGCACCTGGAATTTATAATATACCATACGATGTCTTAAGAGCTGATATTGGTGCCACCACAGACGTTTTATACAGCCTGCTAAATGAGATCTGGGATAAAGAGGAAATACCAACTGAGTGGAAGACGGGAGAGGGATCATGCTTCTATCGGTGCCCAATAAAATTCTCTGCCTAGGATACAAGAAACAGTTGACAAGAAGCTAAGAAAGGAACAAGCTGGTTTTAGAAAGGATAAATCCTGCACAGATCATATTGCTACACTCAGGATTATTGTTGAACAATGCATTGAATGGCAGAGCTCCCTTTACATAAACTTTGTGGACTTTGAAAAAGCATTCAATAGTATAGATAATTAAGACAGTTCTATGGAAGCTCCTGAGGCACTATGGTTTCCCTACAAAATGTGTAACCCTAATAAAGAACATGTACAACGGTTTCACTGGTCATGTCATCTTTAATGGACATGTTTCAGAGGGTTTCCAGATTGGAACTGGAGTACGACAGGGCTGCTTGCTATCTCCACTGCTCTTTCTGATAGCCATAGACTGGACAATGAAAAGATCCACAGAACACCATTGTACTGGGTTCCAGTGGAACTTGTTCTCACAAATAGAAGACCTGGATTTTGCAAATGATCTAGCACTACTCTCAGAAACCCATAAACACATGCAACAAAAAACAGAAAGGCTTCAAGAAAAAAGCAGCCAACTGGGTATTAAGATCAATGTGGGAAAGACAAAGGTGATGAAAATCAATACCAGATGCTCCGAACCCATCTTACTAGAAAGTGGTACTGTCGAAGAAATACAAGACTTCATCTACCTCGGGAGCAACATCAGTACAAATGGTGGAGCTGACAACGATGTGGCACTACACATCAGTAAACTCGTCATGCCTTCAGAACCCTACGCCCAGTGTGGATAACTTCCCAACTATCCACAAACACCAAGATCTGCATTTTTAACACCAACGTTAAACCAGTTCTTCTCTATGGCTGTGAAACATGGAAAACTACTCAGTTTCTCAACAACAAACTCAACGTCTTCATCAACAGTCGCCTCCGAAACATCCTTAATGTATGGTGGCCTAACAAAATATCAAATAGAGAGCTCTGGAAGAAAACCAAACAGGAAGAAATAAGCACTACAATCAAGAAAAATAGAGTTGGATTGGCCACACACTCAGAAAAGATCCAACAAATACAACTAAACAAACACTGGACTAACACCCACAAAAGAAGACAAGGAAGGCCAAAAATCAACTGGAGACGCTCCACACTACAAGATCTTGATAAAGTGGGGGGTCACCTGGCAAGAAGCCAAAGCGCTAGCCCTCTAGCTGCTCCTGAAGGGGCCAAGAGGATTAAGTCAAGTTGTTATTAATAAATTGTCTTATACTAAACCATTAGGTATCGTGTTTTATACTAGCATTTAAATATGTATACATTATTTTATGCATCACTATATCTGGCTTGCTTTTAATTCAAGTTGGCAATCTAAAAAAGTTCCAAACTGAAGCTGTGTTACTTTTTGGTACTTTATGTACACTTACATACGTATATAGACAAAAATAATAATTACGAACCCGGGGGGGGGCGGGACGACACGTTTCGTTCTACTTACAGAAGGGTTAATATTACCCGGCTGCTAAAACTCTTAACATTGACACTAGTTCAGATGTATGCCTATATACGTTGTCCTTTACCTTTACTTTAGCGTAATATTTGCCACAAGCACGGGGGGTCTAAGATCCCCGTCCATGGCTTAATTAGCCTTAGGGGAGGTCTTGAAACCCCTATACCCCTTACTGGATCCGCTGCTGCAAGTTGGTGTCTTAAAAATATCTTGAAAAGTACTTTACCGATAAAACAAAATAAATATGCAATTTGGAAAATATCTGATCTGAATATAAACGCACCACACAGAGCGTCAGAGGGCTTGTGTTGCATGTAAATAGAGTTCACGACTCCATGAACTCGTAATTAGCAGTCCAGAACTCGAAATTTAAAAAGGATCATCATATTTACGGGTTAACGGGGTATGTATGCAACTCATAGACATAAATAGAATTATTGATGTAACTCTATATATATATGATGCAAATAGACAATTTCCGTCACAACGAAAAGTACGGATTTGATCAAGGCACTGGTGGCGCCACATCCCGGAACTTAGATAATCGAGGCTACAAACATGGAGGAGAAACAGTACGATATCGTTGTGTTCGGTGCCAGTGGCTTTACCGGTCAATTTGTTACCGAAGAAATTGCCCGCACGGTGCAACGGCAGAATCCCGTCCTGAAATGGGCAATAGCCGGACGAAGCGCAGAAAAATTACGAAGTGTCCTTAACGAAGCATCGAAGCAAACTGGTAAATGTACAAAATGGAAACACTGCAGTCATGCACGTCTTCCGCTGACTTAGACTTAGTGACGTTAGTTACATATATTTAAACATACAAACGTTTACCATTTGAAAAAAAAATCGAGGTAAATTGAAATAGCTGAGATACCCAGCGCACTCGTGTAATCTAGAAAACTGAATTATCTAACATAATTAGCGATTAATGAGGTAAAAACCCAAAATGAAAATGTCTAGTTACCACCAGCTCAGGAATCAGGCTGGTTACCAGCCCAGGCCCATATAGTCATAGACATAGTAGAAGAGTTCTCGCTAGAGGAGTAGAGCCGAGGGATATAAAGTAATCTCCAAGAATATTGAAAACCAACCAGTGTTGAAAACCAACCAATTGTAATATTGAAAACTCCTTACCAGCAGAAAAAGTAAATATGGATATGTCATTCAAGGAATGTCTGCTTGTAATAAGTTGTATACAATATTCCAAATGTGATCTAACTATTGCTTTGTACAAGGTACAAAGTACTGTTTCTCCTTATACGTGATAGTTCTCCTAATTAGCCCTAAAAATTTCGCGAAGCAGCAATTCCTGAGACTTTCAGTTTAGTTTTTTTTCATGTCAGCACTAAATGTTATTCCTAAGTCCTTTTCTTGTGTGGTTCTACCTAGTACAGCATCCCCCATTTTATATTCTTCGTCCATGTTTCCATGTCCTATGTGTATGCATTTACACTTCCCAAAATTAAATAACATTTGCCATTTTTCTTACCATTTAACTAATTTATCTAGATCATCCTGTAAACTTTGTTTATCGGTATCATATTAGTAACCTTTCTGAATACTTTTGTGTCATATGCAAATTTCAGTACTTTGCTAGATATGTCCTCTTCCAAATCATTTATATCATATATATATATTAAAAACAGTGTAGGGCCTAATACTGATCCCAGTGGTACCCCACTCAAAACAGATTTCCAGTTTGAAATCACACCATCTACCATTACTCTCTGTCTGCTGTGTGTAAGCCACTTTTCTATCCAGTTGATTACATAATTACCTATACCATGGGCTTTTAGTTTAAGTAACAGTCTTTGATGTGGCATGTACTTTATCGAAAGCTTTCTGAAAATCTAAGTAGACAACATCCACTGGTGACCCGTCATCTACCCACTTTGTAATTTCTGCCAAAAACATAAGAGATTGGTTAGACATGACCTTGCTTTTAGGAACCCTGACCCATGTTGAGATGTATTTATTAATTTATGTTTTACAAGGAATTCCACCATGTGGTCTCTAATTAATGTTTCGAGTAATTTACATACAACAGATGTTAAACTCACTGGTCTGTAATTTTCTGGCTTGTTCCTTGGTCCCTTCTTAAATAGCGGCGTAATGTTTGCTTCTTTCCATTCTGAATGAACTATTCCTTCTTCTAATGACAAGTTAAACACTTTTGCAAGTGTTGCACTAATTTGCTCAACAATTTCCTTAAGCAGTTTTGGTGGTATCCCATCAATTCCCAGTGATTTATTATTTTTCATCTTCTTAATTTTCTTTGCTATTAATTCAGTAGTTACAAATAACTGCCCTAAATGTTCTGATTTACTGCCCTCAAATTTTGTAAATGGAACTGGAAGTGTGCTGATATCTTCTGTGGTAAAAACTGAGCTGAAATACTCATTCAGGACCTCTGCCATTTGAAACCCGTCTGAAATTATGTTTCCACTGTCGTTTTCCAGTGGTCCCACCTTATCTTGAACTTTCTGTTTACTCCTTACATAAGCATAGAAACTCTTGCTGTCATTTTTATTATTACCTGCCAATTTTTTGTCAAAGGTTCTTTTGTATTTTCTAATTTCAGTTGTAGCTAGATTAAGTGCCTCTTTGTAGTTTGTGTTTTTAGTTTCTACATTTCCAGTGTGTTTATATACCCCCCACAGTATCTGTTTATGAGCAATTTTATAATAGCCTCTTTAGACAGGTGTTTATTCCTGGACCTTTTCCTTTGGTTTCTTAATGGTACAAATTTCTCAGTAATGCCCTCAATCTCATATTTTAAACAAGTCCAGCATTCTGTTGCCGTTGTGTTCTTCAGCAAGTTATTCCAATCTATATTTGCTAGATATGTTCTCATCTCTTTATATTTGCCTTTGTTAAAGTTCCTCCTCTATTGTTTTTTTTTTTATATGTAATCCCTGTTTTTACTTTTATATTAAAATGATTCTGGTTATGGTCACTTGAACCCAAAGGTTCGTGTACTTTAACATTGTCAACTAATTAATTTTGAGAAGCCAAAATTAAATCTAACACATTCCCACCTCTGGTTGGTTCCAAGACATGTTGAGTAAGGAAATAATCCTGTGTTAGAAGTAGAAACTGATGGTCGTCACCCCCAGCACTCTCTAATGTGTTCCACTGTATATTGCCATGGTTAAAATCACCCATTATAACACATTCCCCCTTGCTCACCTCCGTTATTGCCTTTTGTAAT
Source organism: Lamellibrachia columna (assembly GCA_963662155.1). Classification (NCBI taxonomy): domain Eukaryota; kingdom Metazoa; phylum Annelida; class Polychaeta; order Sabellida; family Siboglinidae; genus Lamellibrachia; species Lamellibrachia columna. The sequence continues at coordinate 42,940,337 of OY759262.1, read as the reverse complement.
TTTAAATCTTCCTCTTGTCCTATGTTAGGACTATGATAAACTACCTATTGTTAATGTTGAGTTTTTGGTAACTATGTTACACCAAATTGCTTCCTCACAATCTGCTTCACTTTTCAGTGTTATTTCATATGCTTGGATAGATTCTTTAATATATAAAATTACTCCACCTCCCCTTCTTTCTCGTCTATCCTTCCTAAACATTACATAGCTTGTCAGTGCTAATTCGGGATCTACTATATCTTTATTTGCCCATGATTCTGTGATACCTATTACCAGGGGTCGAAATCAAGAAATTTAACCCACACGCCAGGGGGACTAGTAGCCTTAAACTCATCCCCATGAAAAATCACCAGTCCCCATTTTTGGTGGACATCGTAAAAATGTGACCTTTTTATGCAAATTCGTATGTTGACCTGCAATGCTCCTTAAACATAAAATGAACAAATAAATATCAATTTCATTATTGACGATACAACGTAGTTTTTTGTTCAGTTAGTACTAAATCAGATCCTGAGGTTCTGTCAACGGCCGCATGATTCGACTCTCGAGTCCTCCACAATGTCCCCAGGCAGTGTCAGTGAATGAAATCTTCATCCATCTCCGACTCATCAGAGTCATCATCAATGTCACCAATGTTAGTGATGATGTTGGGCCTCCTTGCCCTCGGTCCAGCATGGTTCCAATGCTTCACTGCAGATGATGGGTTAAACTGGTCCACGTCAGGGGTTTCCAGCAAGACTGTAATCAGATCTGAAAGACGTGTGTCAGACAGCATGCTTCTTCCAGTCCGATTTAACAAACTTCATGTGGGAAAACCCCCTTTCAGCATCTGATGAAGAGACGGGAAGGGTGAGGATCAGGTCAATGGGTCCCAGTACATTGGGGCACTGTGTCCCAAATGACAGGTTGACTTCCTCCCACGACAGCTTCTTCACTGTGGGATAACTTGTGTAGAGAAAACTCTTGAGCTTGGTCCACTCTGGTTCCACTTTGGAAACATCCAGCGCAGAGGACGAAAGGACCTGTCCAAATGTCTTGACCAAGGTATCCACCTTGTCATCACCGAAGTCTTTCGTGAACAAGGGATGTTGGCCACAGCTTCAGGTTGGCGATTGATGACGCTGCAATGATTCCTTCTGCCCCCTCTTTGAATCTGTCACTGAGACAGCAGCCCCTGTACCATTCCACGTCTGGCTTCTTCAAAAGCAGAGGATGGTGCTCCTATTGTCTCTCCAAGAAACTGGTCTTTGCCATTAATCATCTTCAGAGATGGCCCATCCTTCTTTCCGTACTTCTCGATGACTTCTTTGCACGCAGTTATCTCAGAATTGATGTCCACGATTGTGATTTCCTTCTGCTGTAATGCTGTTGAGACATCACTCAAGGCTGCAGTTACATCTGCAAGGAAGTGGAGGAAGTACACGACATCCTTGGAATGTTGCAGTGCATAGTATTTCTTTGCCTTTGCGCGCTGCTCTGTTGTCCTTCCAGGTATATCGGGGTTCATCACCTGGGATAAATGGGTCACAAGCCCCTTGTATCCCTTCGGCACATTGGAAACTGCTCTTGATATGTGGGGAACCCAACGTTTCCCGCTGACTCTACTCTGAATACAGTGGGTCTCTCCGAGCGCATCAGAAGCTTGTTTGAGGCTGCTCCTGTTGAGGGGGATGTTCCGATAGAAGAAGTACAAAGAAAGGAACAGTGCATCAACTTTCTTGTACAGCATCCTTGTAAGCCAGTTCATTTCTGTGTGCAGAGCAGTGAACAGGTACAAGTTCTTGTCGGTCCAGCCGTTGTCGCAGTTTCGCCACAAATCCATTGTTTTTCCCAACATGGTGCTTGCGCCATCAGTTCCAGTTCCCACAATATTCTTTTCCCACGAGGGGCAGCAAAGTAATCTGTGAAGAGAGTTGACATTGCCACTTCTATCACTTGGGCATCCCCCTTGGCAATATTTTCACCCCAACAAAGTGGACATTGATTGGCCCTTGATGACAGTACTGAACATATGCCAGTTCGGCCTTGGTGTCAGTTGAACCATCGCAGATGAGGGACACAAACTTTGCCTTGGCAACCATCTCTTTGATTTCATCCCTTTGTGCCTGAACAATGTGATGGATAAATGTTGCACACTGCTTGTCGTTTCTGTAGGTGTTGCCAATCTGTACGCCTTTCATGTCATCCAAGGTACACATCCAGGGCTGGGTCCAATTACACAAAATTATCAATTACAATTACATTAATTTTTTATTACAATTACAGTCATAATTTTCTAAATCAATTACAATTACATTGTTTCAATTACAATTACATTATGTGGAACCAAATATATTCAGCATTTGTTAATTATGTGTTTTGCACGTTTTGCTGAATTTCAATATTTTGTACACAACTGATAAATAAATATAACGGTACAGTTTGTACATTTTGTTGAATTGTGACTTTGAATTATACTAAATAAAAAGATAGCCGTTTAAAACGTATTTTTATTATATAAGAATACAATGCAGTATCCAGATATAATCCTACAGGACATATTCCTTACAGACAAAATCACACAATATGAAAAGTGAACAAAATCCCACAGGCCGTAATACAATATTTATTTGTAGTTCTTCTCTAAGCCTCTCTAGTTTTGTAGACATTTATCCGTGTGCATTTGGAAAATACTAATAGTAGGGTATGATGTGTTTACTTTGAGGTTGTAGCTCCTGCTCTAAGCTAATTGGTCTGCCCTTTGCTTTGTGTGAGTTGGGAATGGGGAGAGAGGCCATATAAACGGTCTTTGCCACCTGACCTGTCTCCAGTCCACCACAACACAAGGGGTGTAATTGACTTGCTAACTCTGGGATGTTTCACTGAGCTGATATTTTCTGAAGCAATATCAGGCTACAGGTCTTTCCATGTTGTTTGAATACCAGCTTAGCCTTTGTCTGACAATGTCTGTACATTGTTTATTGCTTCCTGGCTGTTACCAACTTACTGAAAAGGCTAATTGCTAAGGCTACCCACCACTAGCACCATGGACCAGTACCCACCAGACAGTGAATACTGCAACTTAAATATAAATATATAAGCAGGTGTTATTATTAGTCTTGATTTTCAACTCATGTGAGACTTAAATTATATTTTTATTGACAATTCGTTCAGGTGTTTGTGATATGAAACGTACTGTAATTGATTGTAATTGAAATAAATTTTCAATTATACAAAATATTACAATTACAGCAAAATTTTGAAACCATAATCAATTACAATTACACAATTTTGATGTAATCAATTACATTTACATAATTGGACCCAGCCCTGTACACATCCACACAAAGTCTGTATATGGTCTTTAGTATCTCGCAATGGCATGTGCGTTCCTGAAAAGTTTATACATTTAGTAAAATGTCGCTTTTCCCAGTTGGTCCATCGTCTTGTCCGCCACACTTAACCCTGGGTTAATAATAACTCAATTTTTTTATTTAATTCTATCAAATGATGACATCGTAGGAGATGTAGAATACCTCAGCCCCTTAGGAAGAATTGACCACTGTATACTAATTTTTGAAATTCTGTGTACAATTAAACTAAATAATTACACTAAAAGAATAATAAGAATTACAAAAAGGCAGGTTTTGTTAGTATGATGAATGAGTTTTAAAATATAGATTGGAAAACCAAATTTAAGGATTCTGACAATAGTGTAAACAGACAAAGGGAAATCTGTAAGACATGATTAACATTTTTAGAGGAAAATGCATACCACAAAAAGAAATCTCTAACCACAGGAAGGGAAACTTTCCCCTGAATGATAACACTAAAAAACTGATTAGACTTAAAATATATTATGGACAAGGTATAATTATGGAAGCAAGAGATGGGAATAAATGTCTAGAGTAAAATTAGAAACAGAGTCAGAGCCTTTACATGAAAACTTGGAAAGGAGTTTGAAAGAAACTTAGCTAATCAAACAAAAAAGAACCCAAAAGCCTTCTGGCAATATTATAAATCCAAAACTACAATCAAACCAAGAATTGGTCAATTAAATGTAGATCCAATAAATCCCAAGCTATAACAGATGATGAGGAAAAAGAAATATTCTTGCAACCTACTTCGCTAGCATATTTACAACCGATGAACCAGAGGAAATACCAACTACACCTAGAGTGAAGACTAAAACAATGATGGCAGAGTTAACAGTTGATTTGATGTATAGCCTAAGTTTTACCCTCTAATTGATAAGCCAACCAGAATTACAGACATTTCAGCTACCCTAATAGACAACATATTCACAAATGAATTGCAGCACAATATCACCTGTGGTATTCTGTTTAATGATATCAGTGCCTGCTAATCTTTGCACTATGTGAGTATCAAATCAGGAGAAATACTAAAATGGATACTCAGTACACTAGAGTAATAAATGAAGACATCATAACTTTACTTACACAAGAACTAAGCTTACAATCATGGGGTGATATTTTAAACTTATATGATGTAAATCAGGCGTATGATTTATTCTTAAACAAATTCAGGGCTTTGTTTAAGGCTAGGGTGTACTCTAAACGTACTTTATTTTATTACTTCACTGTTGAACACAGAGAGCTGAAACTGTCAGAGTTTGTGAGTTCACCTCACAGCATAGCTGTGCATTTTTTCAGAATTTTTCTAGTGGGTTTTCCCACGGTATGCTGGCCATCTTGGATTAATTTTTTTGTGTCAAATATGTCAGTAACTACCAGTCTTAGATAACCAAAATTTGTTGTGTACTTACTCTGGACAACCCTTGTGAAAACCATCTAGCTGCTTTTTATTTTTCTAAAAACTTTTTTATGATTTTCAAGTTTTACTGTATGCAAAAACGGAGGTGAAAAGTTCCATTCGTGACTCATTGTATAAAAACCAAGTCATGTTTTCCAGAAAGTCTGTTGGTGGTTTTCAAGAGCATACTATCAAGATATACTATGGCAAGTTTCAAGCAATTCTGTAAAGCAGTAGCATGGGAAAATGACACGGGAGACAGCAGGTGTAAGGAAAAAACGTGTTTATGAGATAATCGCGTTCAAAGTTTGGGTACATGGGAACACACATTTCAACATATAAAAAGCAATCTAGATGACTGAAACTTTGCACATATGTTAGCCAATGTATAATCTATCAATAGGCAAAGTTCACAATGATTTCCACTGCAAAATAATACAACATGAAAAACTAAGCACCATAAAAAATTTAGCAGAACAGAAAAACGTATTTGTAAAATATGATGCCAGTCCACAGATAAAGTTCACTAGAGCACATATAAAGTTCACTGGAGCTCAGATAAAGTTCATTGGAGTACAGTGCCATTGGAACCCGCTCTAAAATGCCCCCATGCCAAGGGTACGGTCGACAGCTTGGACGGAGTGAGTGCACTTCTTGCATGGCAGCAATACTGCATAGAGTACGATCACTGTTGAGATATTTGCACCAGCATCTTGTTCATGTATACATCCTCAACTGGTAAGCACCAGACATACATCCCCTCCAGAAGTTTGATGTAACCAAAGTTCCGTTCAGTCGCAGACATTTCTCCGAGATAACTCGTCTTGTGATGCTGACGGCCGATTTGATTCCTGGAAACAGTTACACAAAACCAATGTATGTCATGAACAGCACAAGTATTCATAACATGTTCAACAACAAAAAAGGTCCATGTTAGGTTCAATTTATAAATATAGTTGTAATATAAACAACATTTCCATTGAATAACGTGCTGAGTAGAAATGTCATCCTTCAACAGCATCATCTGAGCCCCTGTACAGTTACTTAAATATAGTTGTAAGTCATAACTCGTCTCTACTGCTGGTGTGCCTGCAGTGCAGTGGGACCCTGGGGCTGGGCTTAAATGTCAACACAGAACGAATAGCAACATCAGCGTTTCTCCAGCGAAATATATGCCACAGTAGGCAAAGTCAATCGCCCTACATTTTTTTTCTATCTGGCTGTTGCTGTAGTAGGGCTAGCTCAAGAGTGGGGCGGATGACTCTGCCTAATGCCACAGAGGCTAACCATGTTCAGAGAAAACATAAATACACACACACACACACACACACACACACACACACACACACACACACACACACACACACACACACACACACACACACACACACACACACACACACACACACACACACACACACACACACACACACACACACACACACACACACACACACACACACACTGAATCATACATCGGGAATATATAAAACATCCGTTATTGAACTTACTCCGCCTGCCATTCTCGTCGGCATCTTGGACGTGGTGGCAGACGAAGTAGTGGACACAGCACGCGCTAACTGCAGCTGTGCAAGCTTCCACCGCTTCTCAGCACCGTAACTACCCAATGCCTTTGACTAAACCGCATAATGTTGTTTTAGAAAGCGATGTAATTGAACGTAACGTGGAAGGTAGCAATGTTGGCGAACGTATGACGCGACAGGCTGGAAATTAGTATTACAACCAATCACAGCGATCGTTTGCCGGCGATGATTGGCCAGACGGGGGAATCCTTTGTCCACGAGACGCTGGAGGGGGAGGGGGTCGTTCGTAGTCGAAATTACTCGGACACCGTCGGTGCTATTTTTGAACGGTTTCTACCATCATGCAGAGCGAAAATGGCTTTCCCCTGATATGCGCCGTGTTGGAATTCCCTTAGTTTTCGGGCCACGATCGATCTCGCACAGTACAACGTACATGAATAGCAAGTTGAATAATATTTCTATATGAGAATGTCAATAACTGAAAACTCAGATTTTTATTGCCAAAAATTCGTAAAATCACATTTTGATCCGAGTACACCCTTGCCTTAACAAGCATTCACCTTGTCACCTTGTGCCGTCGAGTCGTGTCCGACCCCTGGCGACAGCCGCGGTAGCTCCTCTCCATTCCACTCGCTCTCTGGCATTCAGATATAGGCCTGCTTTCTCGCTTGTTTTCCTTACTCTTTCCATGAATTCTGTCAAGTCTCATAATGTTAATAGAGGGGCCCTTTACGTCTTTGATAGTGTCTAGCCATTTTGTTCTTGGTCTCCCTCGCCTTCTTTTCCCTCTCATTCCCCCAAGCATCACATCATTCTCCATTCCACGTTCTTTTCTCACCACATGTCCAAAATAGCTTAATGCCGCCTTTATCACCCTTGATTCCAGTGTCCATTTTGGTTTGACGTTTTCGAGCACCCATACGTTTGTTTTTCTCTCCATCCACGACACTCTCATCACTCGTCTCCAGCACCACAGCTCAAATGCATCAATTTTCTTCCTCTCGGTTTTTCTCATCGTCCAAGTCTCCGCTCCATACAATACAATTGGGAATACCAAGGCCTTCACCAGTTTCACTTTAGTCTGAAGCATAATCCCTCTGTCTTTCCATACTGTTGTTAGTCCTCCCATTGCGGCTTTGCCCATTGCAATTCTTCTGCATATCTCTTTGTCGCATAGTCCATCTTTGGTGATCAATACTCCTAGAAATACAAATTTCGTTACCACCTCCACGGTTTTTCCGTCCACTGCCACCTCTCCAATATCTCCAGTAGTCATGACCTTAGTCTTTAAAACATTCAGATATAGGCCTGCTTTCTCGCTTGTTTTCCTTACTCTTTCCATGATTTCTGTCAAGTCCTCCTTTGTTCCTGCGATTAGAGTTGTGTCGTCTGCGTATCTCAGATTCGTTATCACCCTTCCTCCTATGCCGACCCCGCCCTCCCATTTGTCCAAGACATCTCTCATTATATTCTCTGCGTATATGTTGAATAACAAAGGAGACAGGATGCAGCCCTGTCTCACACCTTTCCCGATATCGATCTGTTCCGTCTCTCCGAACTCTGTTCTGACTGTCGCTTTCTGGTTTGCATACAGGTTTCTCAGTAGCACTACTAAGTGTATAGGTACCCCCATGTCCTTCAGGATGATCCACATTCTCTCATGGTCTACACAGTCGAAAGCCTTCTTGTAGTCTATGAAGCACATATACAGGTCTCGCTGATGTTCTCTGGCTCTTTCCATCATCCATCTCAGATTTGTAATGTGGTCCCTCGTTCCTCTTCCTCTTCTGAAACCAGCTTGCTCGTTCTGGTATCAGGAACACCTCCAACCTTTTTTGTAGTACTCTCAAGAGTACCTTGCTTGCGTGCGAGATCAAGGCAATTGTGCGATAATTTCCACATTCCTTCTTGTCTCCTTTCTTGTAGATCGGGACATACACTGATTTTTTCCAATCTGATGGCCATTCCTTCTTCTTCCATACACAGTTGCACATGTTGGTCAAGACTTTTACCGCTTCCTCTCCTCCTGCTTTTAGTAGTTCTATCGGGATGTCATCAATTCCAGCTGCTTTCCTATTTGATATGTGTCGTAGTGCGTCCTTTATCTCTGACTCCAACACTTCTGGTTCGTCCTCATATACAGTCTCAATGAAGGTGTCATTTACGTTAGGATCTCTTCTGTATAGTCCTTCCGTATACTGCTGCCATCTTTCTTTTACCTCTTTGTCTTCTGTGACTACCTTTCCAGGGCTCGATTTTATGGCTCCACATCTTGCATTGAGGGACCCTGTGATGTGTCTAATTTCCTTGAAGAGATCTCTTGTTCTCCCCATCCTGTTACTTTCTTCTATTTGTCTGCATTTCTCTTGTATGCTCATTTCTTTGTCCTTCCTTGCTCTCCTCTGGAAAGCTGCATTCAATATTCTATATTTTTCATCGTTTCCTTTATTTCTCGCTTTTCTTCGTTCATCTGCGATTTTCATTGCTTCATCGGATAACCATTTTGTGACTTTCTTCCTCTTGGCTTTTGGGACCTTTTTGTCTGCTGTGTCTTTACTATTTCTTTAATGTCATTCCATAGTTCGTCAGGTTCTCTGTCCACCAGTTGAAGTCCACTGAACCTGTGCTTTATTTCCACAGTATACTCATCTCCGATGTTTTCCACATCATATTTCTTCGGTTGTTTTGTCCTTTTGATCCGTTTGAGTTTGATCTTGACGTCTGCTATGAGCAAGTTATGGTCGGTTTGGCAGTCGGCTCCAGGCAGAGTTGTTACCCTCCTTACCGAACTTCTCCATCTCGTTGTACACATTATGTAATCAATTTGATTCCTGGTGACTTTATCCGGTGATCTCCAAGTATACAGCCTCCTTGCATGTAACTTGAAAAACGTGTTCATGATCACAAAGCCATTCAGGTTGCAGAATTCCACAAGCCGATCTCCTCGTTCATTTCGTTCTCCTAATCCGAATCTCCCGGTTGTGCCGGTTGTCTCTTCATCACCTACTTTAGCATTCCAATCCCCAATCACGTGCAGCACATCCCCTTTTGGTGTTTCATCCACCACTTTCTGCACCATCTCATAGAAATGTTCTATCTCTTCATCTTCTGCCGTTGATGTTGGCGCATATATTTGGATCACAGTCATATTTACTGGTTTGCATTGTAATCGTATCATTATTACCCTGTCACTGATCGTGTTGAAGCCCAGTACACATCGCTTCAGTTCATCCGTGCAAATGAAAGCTACCCCATTCCGCCTCCGAGTATCTTGTCCACAGTAGTAAACCTCGTAGTCATCCGTCTTGAAGTGTCCCATCCCCGTCCACTTCATTTCGCTCACCCCCATCATATGTACCCCAGTCCTTTCCATCTCTCTTTTCACAATGTCCAGTTTTACCTGGTTCATGCTCCTCACATTCCAGGTCCCAATTCTCATCACTTCTCTCAGATTTCTATGGCTAACCACTGTTCTTTCCGTTGTAGCGTCATCGGCCAATGTCCCTCCTTGCGGTTTTAGCACACCGGCTTCATTTTTGCTGCATGTACTTGCAGCAGTAGTTCGCCCTTCCCCAGTATCTAAATTAGAGCCTTCCATCCTGGGGGTCTCATTTTCCAGCCCTATATCGATTTCTCCTTTCTTTGCTACCATGGTTGTTGTCTTGGGATGTTGTACTAGAGTGGTTTCCCGTTGCCTTCTCTAGCGCAGTGTCCAAGCCATGTATGGCGTTTCCACAGTGCCCTAGACTATGCATGAGACTAGAGTATACATAAGTCTACCGTTGGCTCATCCACTAATCGTACTGCTGCTGCTCAGTACGATAGACTCTATTTTCCTTCCGTTGCTATAGGAAGTTTGTGGCTGGTCGGGGACTGCTATACGCGCCTTCAGTTCCGTCCTTTACCGTCTGCCACTGACATTGCTCCTCGCCTTGCTGTCATTTTCGACAGATCCGCCGAGTAGTCTTCAGGCACCAAAGGGAAAGCGTCCCTTACTGACTGGTAGTCCCCAGTCAGCTCCCCGTGCGTTGTTTAGCCGGCCAGTCGAGGTCGTTTACCAGGGTTTACCCGTCATGGTGCCCACATGACTTCTAGGAGGTAAACGCACGAGTTGGGTGCTGCAAGTGGACCGAAGCTCCTGAGTCGTCCTGTTGGGACGCGACTGCCCAGGACTCATCGGGACTACCACTAGGCAGCACCCCAAAAACCCCTAACAAGCATTGCCATTGCCCTATAAAAAGAATTTAACGAAAAAATTACTTTTATAAGAAACCTTGGTTTAAAACGTGTTTGTGCCAAAAAAAAGCTTTACAAAGCATTTGTCATATCCCGTCCACATGAAGCTGAATTAAAATACAAATTCTATAAAAAACAAATTGACGTCTATATTAAGGTTTGCCGAAAAAGCATATTACAGCAAAATGTTGGAGAAACAAAAAAATACATTGTAATCAACAAACAATTCAATCCTCCAACTTATCCTGCCTATTTCATGGGCAGTGATAAAGAGATATGTGATAAGCAGGACATTGCAAATGGATTTAATAAATGTTTTACAAATGTTGGACATAATCTTGCAAAACAAATTACTCTACCTAAAAAGGATGTATCTGTTTTTGATTATTTGGAAATAGAACTTGATAAAAGTATGTTTCTAAGTCCTGTTGATGACCAAGACATTATTAGCCTTAATAGAATTGGTTGAAGAAATTATTGCTTCTCTTGATAATAATAAATATGCCATTGGCATATTTGTTGACTTTAGGAAGGCATTTGATACCGCCAACCATAATATATTGAAAAAAAATTATACTTTTATGGCATTCATGGTGTTGCATATAAATGCATGGATTATGAGTTACTTGGATAACAGAAGTCAATTTGTTCACTATGAAAATTGTGACTCAGAAGTACTCAAAATATGTTGTGTTGTGCCACAAGGATTTGTTTTAGGTCCAAAGTTGTTTATTCTGTACATAAATGATATTTGTAATGTTTAAAATTTTAAGTTTATCTTATTTGCAGATGACACCAACATGTTCTACAGTAATAGTGATATAGCTGATCTTCTCCGGTTGACACATATTGAATTAGAAAAGTTATGTGTATAGTAACACACGTCTGTATACATATAAGTAAGGAAGAAATTAGTAAGGTTGAATTAAAAAAAATTTAGGTGTTTTGATTGATAATAAATTAACGTGGAACAAACACATTTCTATGATAAAATCTAAATTCACTAAGAGTTGTGCCATAATGTATAGAGCCAGCTTTGTCATTGACAAATGTGGAATGCTTATTTTATAGCATTCTCTCTTTCTGCCATACATCATGTACTGCATCGAAGTATGGGGCAATACATATGCCACTAATCTAAATTGCTTAGTATTGTTACAAAAAAAGGTTGTGCATTTAATTTGTAGAGCTAAGAGGTTAGATCACACTTCTTGTCTATTCTCTCTTGACAGCTCTTTAATGTGTTGTAGAAACGTTTATCGTTTAAAAAAATACACTGCTAACATTTTGGTTAGCTATGTAGTATAAATATAACAGCTTGGGTGTATAAATATTGATTTATTGTAGCTACAAAAAAATTATTGTTTTGTTTATGCTCGTCTTTACATGTTGTTCTTTAACTAAGCTACAGTGACTATCTAATCTAAACACTAATATTTCATTATTCATACTGAAATATAAATAGTTAAGTTGTAATTATGCATGTTGTATACTATAATTATTTGCTTCTTGTTATATTTATGGTAATTGGGCAAGTGTTACAAGTGACACACTTCTTCTTGCCCTTTTCAACATCAAGACTGTGGTTTATATTTTATGTTTGGCTATTTTTGTGTTGTGTTGTTGTTGAAATAAAGACCTGATAAAAGACAGTAATTGATAGCATAATATTATTCGTGTTAAAAATCTAAGACCGCGCTTCAGACAAATCAACTTGTTTGTCAGACTGGCGTTATGAATCTAGGGCGACTCTAGATCATAAAGTTCAGCGTCGGTTAAAAAGCCTGGTTAGTACGAAAGATATGCAGCAGGGATATATAGCATGAATAAATAGCATGTATGTGTATGTCACGCTAGGTGTTAATACCCGAGCAAGTCCATCTAACAAGCTAAGTTCAGTTAAAACATATGGTAGCCTTGTTGGCCGTAGGGTCTTTGTTTACACAGATCATCCTTGACCTAAAGGACGGGAAATACAAATTTAATCTGGCTGGTCTAAGTGCAGATTTTACTTAGCTGCATTCAGCATATAGCGTTTAGGTTTCTCCCGTCAGGGTCTTTATGTTGTACTTGATCAGTGTACCGATCAATAATCAAGGTAAGTTATTATATAAGTTAGCAAAAATGACAAATTCCACCAGAGATCCATTGTACACCAGGCAAAAGATATGTGTATAATAGTACAAGTAGCAGCATTGTTATATTTACATTGTACACCTGGCATAAGATATGAGTACAACAGTACAAGTAGCAGCATTGTTATATTTACATTGTACACCTGGCATAAGATATGTGTACAACAGTACAAGTAGCAGCATTGTTATATTTACATTGTACACCTGGCATAAGATGTGTACAACAGTACAAGTAGCGGCATTGTTATATTTACATTGTACACCTGGCGTAAGATATGTGTACAACAGTACAAGTAGCAGCATTGTTATATTTACATTGTACACCTGGCATAAGATGTGTACAACAGTACAAGTAGCAGCATTGTTATATGTACATTGTACACCTGGCATAAGATGTGTACAACAGTACAAGTAGCGGCATTGTTATATTTACATTGTACACCAGGCATAAGATATGTGTACAACAGTACAAGTAGCAGCATTGTTATATTTACATTGTACACCAGGCATAAGATATGTGTACAACAGTACAAGTAGCAGCATTGTTATATTTACATTGTACACCTGGCATAAGATATGTGTACAACAGTACAAGTAGCAGCATTGCTATATTTCATGCTTGTCGTGTTTCAGGAGAGGACCTGCATGATGTACCAGTACTTGTTGCTGATGTTAAAGCACAGGATTCACTTGACAAAATGTGTCAACGTGCCAAGCTTGTGCTCAATTGTGTGGGTCCCTATGCCCTGTATGGCGAGCCAGTCGTACGGGCCTGCATTGAGAACAAAACTCACCACATAGACATCTCTGGGGAGCCTGTGGTAAATAAAGCTGGTATTCATATCATTGTCTGTTAACATATAGAAGGAATTCTGCATGCATGCTCATACCATTAAGGTGACACAAACTATATTACTGTTTTAACCACTCTTTAATCATAACCATGATCTTATTAAGGTTCAACAATGTATGATTAATAGTCCCGGATAATTAATAGTCCTTTTATTTGGTGTAAATGTTAGAAACTGTAAAATTTTGCAATTTTTTTCTGTTATGTTGATATTGAAATTGGTTAGTTGGTAGACGTAAAATAAGTGTTGTGTGTACACTGTAGCTATGTAAATATACAGAGTTGTGTGTACACTGTAGCTATGTAAACATACAGTGTTGTGTGTACACTGTAGCTATGTCATAGAATATTAACTGTCTGCTTATTGGTTTTGAAACCTTGCCAAATTTGGAGTTTAAGCAGGAATGGAATGATTGCTGGATATGTTAGTCAGACCTAGAGACACATTGTATCATTTAGGAATATTTCACAAAACATTGTGTATTCAAATTAATAAAATTAAGGGTTTTATTCTTTTACACAATATAAATTTAATCACAGTGACTCTTACAATAATGTGTTGTGTTCTGTAAGACAAAATTCTTAATCGGTGTGGTCAATGGACAATCAAACTTATCTGATTGGTGCATCATTTCATGTGACCATCAGTAGTGGTGGAATATACGTCTAAATGAATTGACCACTTGCACTGGTAGTTTCTGGAGAAGATGCAGTTACTGTACAATGGGAAGGCAAAGGAACAAGGAATCTACATCATTGGAGCTTGTGGCTGGGACAGCATTCCTGCAGATATGGGTGTCATTTACGCCAAGAAACAGTTCAAAGGTCAGTGGATTTTAAACTTTAGTTATTACGATTCCAACATATTTTTTGGAAACCGATTCCACCCATCCTATTGTGGTTTCGAATACACCTACTGAATTGTGATTCCACTCACCCTATCGCGATTCTATTTCCACCCACCCAATTGCGATTCCAATTCTACCAAACTTACAGTGATCCTGATTCCATCTATGTTATGGAAATTCTGAATTTCTGATTCCACCCACCCTATGGCGATATTAATTCTGCCAACCCTATGGCTCTTCTGGTTCCATTGCTTTTTTGGAATCAGAATCAGACATCAGTTTTTATTCCAGAATTGGAATCATCCCAGGTGTATCACAACTAAAAGATGTTTATGCACTTGATGCTTTCAAATAGTGTTCAATAATTTTTTTTTAAACAAAATTACTTTTCTTAAATTTAATACCAATAATAGCTAAGGATTTTTGAAAATATATTTAATACATTTTAGTTCCTCTTAAATTGTAATATTAACATAGCATTTATACACGCATGCATGCATGCAAGCTGCATGTTTTCTGCCAGTGTATGTCTGCGCGTTAAGAACTTATTATTTTAGTTTGCTGCTACAGTTGTTCTTGACTGCTGTATTCAGGGCGTCTGTGCTACTTGGAGAACTACGCTGCATTCCACAATGGCCCACATGTAAGTGAATAAGGAGTAGACCAGACTGAGACATATGGGAAGAATGGGCAGGTAGTTGTAGTGAGTGAGTGGGACTGGGGATGAATGGGAAGAATGAGCAGGGAGTTGTAGTGAGTGGGACTGGGAAAATGGACAGGGAGTTGTGAGTGAGTGAGTGAGTGAGTGAGTGAGTGAGTGAGTGAGTGAGTGAGTGAGTGAGTGAGTGAGTGAGTGAGTGAGTGAGTGAGTGAGTGAGTGAGTGAGTGAGTGAGTGAGTGAGTGAGTGAGTGAGTGAGTGAGTGAGTGAGTGAGTGAGTGAGTGAGTGAGTGAGTGAGTGAGTGAGTGAGTGAGTGAGTGAGTGAGTGAGTGAGTGAGTGAGTGAGTGAGTGAGTGAGTGAGTGAGTGAGTGAGTGAGTGAGTGAGTGAGTGAGTGAGTGAGTGAGTGAGTGAGTGAGTGAGTGAGTGAGTGAGTGAGTGAGTGAGAGAGAGAGAGAGAGAGAGAGAGAGAGAGAGTGAGACTGGGAACAAATGGGAAGAAGGGGCAGGGAGTTGTAGTGAGTGAGTGGGACTGGGGATGAATGGGAAGAATGGGCAGGGAGTTGTAGTGAGTGAGTGGGACTGGGGATGAATGAGAAGAATGGGCAGGGAGTTGTAGTGAGTGAGTGGGACTAGTGGGTGAGTCTGCTACACATTTGAGCATATTTTTGTTTGTTTTAGGGCTCTACCACAAATAGTGGCACTTGGCGTTCTGCTGTTCACAGTTTTAGCTTTGCCAGTGAGCTAAACAGACTGCGAAGTTCGATGCCTGCGATCACTTTGCCAAAGCCAAAACACCCTGCCCCTAAACGGTATGTACTTGACATAGTAAGTCAATTGGTAATGAACTTACACTGATTTAATGCCACTGTATTTGATATTTTCAAGAAATTTTTAATGACATTTTCCCTGTGGTTGGTGCCTGTGGTCATGCAGTTGTTTCTGTTGCATGGACAGACGTGACACTTAGCCACTCTCTCTCATCACAGACAGACGTGACACTTAGCCACTCTCTCTCATCACAGACAGACGTGACACTTAGCCACTCTCTCTCATCACAGACAGACGTGACACTTAGCCACTCTCTCTCATCACAGACAGACGTGACACTTAGCCACTCTCTCTCATCACAGACAGACGTGACACTTAGCCACTCTCTCTCATCACAGACAGACGTGACACTTAGCAACTCTCTCTCATCACAGACAGACGTGACACTTAGCCACTCTCTCTCATCACAGACAGACGTGACACTTAGCCACTCTCTCTCATCACAGACAGACGTGACACTTAGCCACTCTCTCTCATCACAGACAGACGTGACACTTAGCCACTCTCTCTCATCACAGACAGACGTGACACTTAGCCACTCTCTCTCATCACAGACAGACGTGACACTTAGCCACTCTCTCTCATCACAGACAGACGTGACACTTAGCCACTCTCT
This sequence comes from Lamellibrachia columna, assembly GCA_963662155.1. Taxonomy (NCBI): domain Eukaryota; kingdom Metazoa; phylum Annelida; class Polychaeta; order Sabellida; family Siboglinidae; genus Lamellibrachia; species Lamellibrachia columna. The sequence goes on along the minus strand of OY759262.1, from coordinate 42,923,866 downwards.
CTCATCACAGACAGACGTGACACTTAGCCACTCTCTCTCATCACAGACAGACGTGACACTTAGCCACTCTCTCTCATCACAGACAGACGTGACACTTAGCCACTCTCTCTCATCACAGACAGACGTGACACTTAGCCACTCTCTCTCATCACAGACAGACGTGACACTTAGCCACTCTCTCTCATCACAGACAGACGTGACACTTAGCCACTCTCTCTCATCACAGACAGACGTGACACTTAGCCACTCTCTCTCATCACAGACAGACGTGACACTTAGCAACTCTCTCTCATCACAGACAGACGTGACACTTAGCCACTCTCTCTCATCACAGACAGACGTGACACTTAGCCACTCTCTCTCATCACAGACAGACGTGACACTTAGCCACTCTCTCTCATCACAGACAGACGTGACACTTAGCCACTCTCTCTCATCACAGACAGACGTGACACTTAGCAACTCTCTCTCATCACAGACAGACGTGACACTTAGCCACTCTCTCTCATCACAGACAGACGTGACACTTAGCCACTCTCTCTCATCACAGACAGACGTGACACTTAGCCACTCTCTCTCATCACAGACAGACGTGACACTTAGCCACTCTCTCTCATCACAGACAGACGTGACACTTAGCCACTCTCTCTCATCACAGACAGACGTGACACTTAGCCACTCTCTCTCATCACAGACAGACGTGACACTTAGCCACTCTCTCTCATCACAGACAGACGTGACACTTAGCCACTCTCTCTCATCACAGACAGACGTGACACTTAGCCACTCTCTCTCATCACAGACAGACGTGACACTTAGCCACTCTCTCTCATCACAGACAGACGTGACACTTAGCCACTCTCTCTCATCACAGACAGACGTGACACTTAGCCACTCTCTCTCATCACAGACAGACGTGACACTTAGCCACTCTCTCTCATCACAGACAGACGTGACACTTAGCCACTCTCTCTCATCACAGACAGACGTGACACTTAGCCACTCTCTCTCATCACAGACAGACGTGACACTTAGCAACTCTCTCTCATCACAGACAGACGTGACACTTAGCCACTCTCTCTCATCACAGACAGACGTGACACTTAGCCACTCTCTCTCATCACAGACAGACGTGACACTTAGCCACTCTCTCTCATCACAGACAGACGTGACACTTAGCCACTCTCTCTCATCACAGACAGACGTGACACTTAGCAACTCTCTCTCATCACAGACAGACGTGACACTTAGCCACTCTCTCTCATCACAGACAGACGTGACACTTAGCCACTCTCTCTCATCACAGACAGACGTGACACTTAGCCACTCTCTCTCTCATCACAGACAGACGTGACACTTAGCCACTCTCTCTCATCACAGACAGACGTGACACTTAGCCACTCTCTCTCATCACAGACAGACGTGACACTTAGCAACTCTCTCTCATCACAGACAGACGTGACACTTAGCCACTCTCTCTCATCACAGACAGACGTGACACTTAGCAACTCTCTCTCATCACAGACAGACGTGACACTTAGCAACTCTCTCTCTCTCATCACAGACAGACGTGACACTTAGCAACTCTCTCTCATCACAGACAGACGTGACACTTAGCCACTCTCTCATCACAGACAGACGTGACACTTAGCAACTCTCTCTCATCACAGACAGACGTGACACTTAGCAACTCTCTCTCATCACAGACAGACGTGACACTTAGCCACTCTCTCTCATCACAGACAGACGTGACACTTAGCAACTCTCTCTCATCACAGACAGACGTGACACTTAGCCACTCTCTCTCATCACAGACAGACGTGACACTTAGCCACTCTCTCTCATCACAGACAGACGTGACACTTAGCCACTCTCTCTCATCACAGACAGACGTGACACTTAGCAACTCTCTCTCATCACAGACAGACGTGACACTTAGCCACTCTCTCTCATCACAGACAGACGTGACACTTAGCCACTCTCTCTCATCACAGACAGACGTGACACTTAGCCACTCTCTCTCATCACAGACAGACGTGACACTTAGCAACTCTCTCTCATCACAGACAGACGTGACACTTAGCCACTCTCTCTCATCACAGACAGACGTGACACTTAGCCACTCTCTCTCATCACAGACAGACGTGACACTTAGCAACTCTCTCTCATCACAGACAGACGTGACACTTAGCCACTCTCTCATCACAGACAGACGTGACACTTAGCCACTCTCTCTCATCACACCTCAGTTTCTCTAATGTCATTTCAGCTGTTGGTTTCATAATGTCCATTTCTTGTTCCTAAACACTCATAACATTGTTACTTTAATCTCAGATTTTAACAATTCATGGTAGATGATACTACCTTAATGATTTCCATCATTTACACTTATGTGACAGTTTTCACGTTACAGCTGTCAACTACAACTACAGCTGTCAATGTCCAACTAGAGTATAGCACCCTAGCTTTACAGTCTAGCTAACAATCTTCTTCCCGTCTCATCCCACACAGTATAGCACCCTAGCTTTACAGTCTAGCTAACAATCTTCTTCCCATCTCATCCCACACAGTATAGCACCCTAGCTTTACAGTCTAGCTAACAATCTTCTTCCCGTCTCATCCCACACAGTATAGCACCCTAGCTTTACAGTCTAGCTAACAATCTTCTTCCCGTCTCATCCCACACAGTATAGCACCCTAGCTTTACAGTCTAGCTAACAATCTTCTTCCCGTCTCATTCCACACAGTATAGGTGTACAAAAATACAGACATATATGCATTACATTTGTTTGTTCGTTCGTTATAATAATAATAATAATAAAATGACTTCTTTGGCGCCAATATCCTTGGAAAATCCAAGCTCAGTGATGCAACAAAACCAAAGGATTAGGCATTCTCGTGATCATGTACAATGCAAAAAGTCGTCATCAGATGGATGGAGGTGCCAAGAAACTAAGGAGGACAGGCAATATTAAAAAGATAGGTTTTCAGATGACGGCGAAATGAAGCTATATTTCTTGCTGATTTTATGCTGTCGGGGAGTGAATTCCACAGAGTTGGTACGGCAACCGAGAAAGCTTGAGTTCCAGTGTTTGTCTTAACTCTGGGAACAGAAAGTAAATCAGAACCACACGACCGAAGCTGTCTGGGCTGTCTTGCTGGAGTGAGCATTGAATGTAAATATGCAGGTTGTTTAGATGAAAGGGCTTGATAGGTAATTGTACAGATCGTTCGTACGTACATTCGTATGTACATACGTTCGTTCGTTCATACGAACATACACGCTATACACTTATTGAACAATGCCAGGTTTTATGCATGGGTTGCTTCAGAATGTTGTATTGAGTGAGGTTGCAAGTGAAAATATACAATTTTTTCTAGGAGATATGTATTTAGAAAAAAGTATTTTATTAGGGACTGTGCCAAAAACTGCTTGCCCCAGTCTTCACTCTTACTAATGACCAGTTTCCACGAAAGGCCACATTCCCACAACTAGTACTGGGCTGGCCATCTAGCTGCTCAGATCCAATCACACCAGTGCATCCCTATCCTGTTCGATAATCTAGCTCCTCCCATACTCTAGTGGAACAAGTCAACAAAAAGACAGGTTGTGCCTCATCAATCATTTAGTTCTGTATTTAACTGACGTTACTTGATGTTGTGATCTCTCATTAATGAGACTTTAATTCTCCGAAACAAACATTCTTCAAAATAAACAATATCTCTGAAAGGATTTGTTATTTTGTGCTATAGGCTGCATATCATGGTATTTGTATTTAAATACATTGCAATGTATTTGACCCCATATCTGGCTGTGGGTACACTTGTAAGCAGCTCTGCTTTGACAGTCTTGTGTTATCAGTTGTTCCTCAGTAGACCTGGCCTGTTTCAGACCTCTCGTGTACTACAGCAAAGAAGTCAATAGCTGGTGTATACCATTTATGGGCTGTGACAAATCAGTTGTTTATCGCACGCAGAGAGACAACTATGAGAACAACAAAGAACCACCAGTGAGTTTCCATGTAGATCTTCAGGTGTGACACACACCCTTGTTACCATGTTAACTGATCTTAGGTCCAAGTCCAGTTTCAAGTAAATGTCTCTAGTCCATTTGTTTCGGTGACAAGATGCTGGATCAAATAAATATGTATGTATATTTTACAAGAACTATTTAAAAATAAATGTAAGGATAACTGGGAGTAATGTTGCTCTGGTAAATATGAAGACAGGATAGATAGTAAGAATAAAAAAACATTAAAGCATGTGTTTAAGTTTTTTAACTACCGATGGATGAGTGTTTTCTGTTGTTTGGTGGTGCTGTTAGCTAGGTTGTTAGACCCCTATGGGGCTGTGTCAACTTTAAATTGTTTGTTTTTATTTGTATTATTGGTTTGTATATTTTTCATTGTGTTAGATGTTTGTGTTTATGCATTACACACTTGTGTGCTGGATGTATATTTGAGAAATATTTGTTTCCTTGTCAACACTTAACATGTACAAGCACTGTTGTTTTTTCCAGGTGTCCTTCAGTGCCTACATGTGCATCCAGTCGTTGCTGTATGTTGTGGGTATGATCCCAATAGTGGTAACTACTGGTCTGCTCAGCCAATTCAACTTTGGTCGCCATCTGCTTATCAAGTACCCTCGCTTCTTCTCTTGCGGCATGTTCTCTGACAGTGGCCCGACCAGAAAGCAGATAGAGGACAGCTCCTTCAGCCACACCTTCGTGGGATACGGCCATGATGGTGAAGAGACAGATGAGAAGGATGCACCCAAGAAGAAGATTGTGACAAGAGTGTCCGGGCCAGATGCCGGCTACATCAGCACTCCAATATGCATGGTGCAAGCCGCGTATGTTGTCTTATCTGAGCAAGAGAAGATGCCACCAAAGTGAGTGTTCATAACAACTGGTTCTTCCAAGCATGGAGGAAGAGCTGGATGTTGCTGTGTTCAGATTTTGGCCTGTTTAGTGCATGTGACCTTAACCAGTTTGAAACTAGAAAACGTCATATCCAACTAGCTGATTTCTGACAGATAAGTTCCCAACATCAGATATTGGTGAGATATTAAAGCAATGTCGTGATTAGGAAGTGGTGTTATCTAGTGTCACCAGCAACATTCCATGTATCCTAGAAATTGGTCTGATCTTTTCATAACTGTTGTTTGTATGCTGTACATGTAATTACGTATGTATATTTATATTATGTTACATACACATAAGGCACAAAGACACAAAATAATGCGGTGCAGACTTTAAAGGTCAACTGCAGTATAGAAACATTGATGAATAGAAATATAAAATGAGGGATTGTGTACTAGGCACAACCATCAAAGAAAATAACAGTTAATACTGACATGAAAGATTCAGAGCATTGTGAATGGTAGTTTCAAAGGGTAACAAACTGTCAAATTGATGGTTTATTTAAGATAGGTATAACATATGTAAAGGGAAAGAGCTAATTATAAATTTTTATAAACAAATAATTACCCCCTTCTGTGATAAAGCAAACATTTTGTACAACTAAGATAAATATGCATGATTAAAATAGGCAATCCATTCCAATTACCTATATGCATGTGTATGTTCTACTTTAAAATTTAAATGCAATCCTGCTTATTTCTGTTACACCTGGTAGCAATGTAAGAAGTATTGTGAGGTGCAGAGGCTCAAGAGGATGTTATTTCTGTTACACCTGGTAGCAATGTAAGAAGTATTGTGAGGGACAGAGGCACAAGAGGATGTTATTTCTGTTACACCTGGTAGCGATGTAAGAAGTATTGTGAGGGACAGAGGCACAAGAGGATGTTATTTCTGTTACACCTGGTATCAATGTAAGAAGTATTGTGAGGGACAGAGGCACAAGAGGATGTTATTTCTGTTACACCTGGTAGCAATGTAAGAAGTATTGTGAGGGACAGAGGCACAAGAGGATGTTATTTCTGTTACACCTGGTAGCAATGTAAGAAGTATTGTGAGGGACAGAGGCACAAGAGGATGTTATTTCTGTTACACCTGGTAGCAATGTAAGAAGTATTGTGAGGGACAGAGGCACAAGAGGATGTTCGGGTTTTGACTGACTGCCACTTTCATTTCTTTCCAACTAATCTAATGTACTACTGCTATTTGAGTGGCCCTAAAGACCAAGTATCAAACTTTATATGTGTAACTATGACACAGCATTGGTAATCAGGTGACCACTAGGTGACATTTCATTAGTTAACAAACTCTCTGACTGTTCATTGTAGCTAAATCCACAGAATTACCAGATGTACTTGTTTCTGGAACATGCATTTCAAACGGCATACAGTAATGTAAACCCACCACTATGCTACGTTTGTCTACATTAAGTTTTAATTCACATACAATTATTTGTTCAGTCAAACATGTCCTCAAAATAGTTTGGAAGAGGAGAATGCAGTTGTGATGTGTATAATTACGGATCAATAAAGGTCTATTATGATCGACATTTCTGGACTATGCTGCTATGTAGTATTTACTTTGCACCAACTTGTTGTTGATGTATTTGTGTTCCAGAGGAGGAGTGTTGACCCCCGGGGCAGCGTTTGCTGGCACCCGCCTTCAGGAGCGACTTGAGCAACGAAACATCAAGTTTACCGTGCTGGAGCAGTGAAACATCTCTGTGTGTTGGAGCAGTGACATGGCGCTGAAGACCAAAATATGATGTTCATATGATAATATGAAAAAAATACATTTCCATATTATCTTATTGTCATTAGAATTTTTACTTAGCTAATATTCTAGTTCAAATGTGATTTCAATGTAGCTGTAATAAAACATTTTTATGCCACTAGTTTTGTTGGCAACTAAGCTTTGTTATGTTAATTCAACTGAAAAGTTCCATTCAATGATGTTGTCTCAACATTGTTCTCTGGTTTGTGTTTAATGTGCATGTTTATTGTTGTAGCTGAATCTGTGGAGTTGTTGATGTGCTTGTTTCACTGTAGGTCACTGTATAACAGCAAAATACACCAGCAATTATGTATGGAACTGAACCTAACAACTGAAGTCGATGCTTTTAGTACATATTCCCTAGTTAGCAAAAAGAACGATCACAACGAGACTATAGAATTGCATCTTCTGTGAGTCGTTCGGATTTAGTCAACATTATGTGACTATATGACTACTCAGTTATATATTCCTGTTTCTTGTTACATGTTTATGTTCGCAACTGATTTAATAAAAATCATTATTCTGGAAACGAATTGAGTTAAATAAAAAAAATTCCGGATTTAATTTAATTGACAAATTTCCAATTAAATGCTCATTTAACAGTTGGTATTACTGGATAGTTCACAGCCATGTTACCCCGTTTCCAGAAGGCCTGCAGTCACTATTCCAGTTACTAACCTGAGAGGGATCAAATTCAGGCATGTGTGAATGGGAGGGAGAACATCACAGAGCACATATACAATGTACTGACTGGGCTGGTTACTCAGGCACCTGTGAGGTGGAGGGAAGGCCTAGACAATAGAATGCCCTCTGGTAATGGGATAAGGTGATGGCTAATCATGGCTTCTGTAAACATTTGGGGCTGCCAAGTTGCAGCCATGTGGACCAATTAAATGCAAGCAAGTTCTAATGATGTATAAAAATAGTGTATACATATTTAAATGCTAGTGTGTAAAGGGGAAACCTAATGATTTAGTATGAAACACTGCATAAATAACAACTCGGTGCATAGAAATTATGTATGTAGTTGACCAGTTTTATTAATTTGATGGTTGAATATAGGAGGAAACTCCACACCCTGCAAATCTTCAGCCACAACTTTACAATCCTTTCAGAAGAATAATTAATTTGAACAAGCATCTACAGCTTTTAAAATGTGATAAAATGCCCCTTGAACAAATGGAAGCAAGTAAATACGATTCCTGTAAATGTTTTATGAACAAATCTTTCCAACAAAGTTACAAAACACATTTCTGTTATAATTCAACAATATTGTTCAGAATTGATTGCATATAATAATGTTCCTCAGATGTAATAAGTAAGGTAATTCCATCAATGTGTATACATATATATATATATATTAATACCACCCAAATATGAAATAAAAAACAAGTGGTGGATATGATGACATATCAACACAATTGATGAAATGATGTGTGGAAAGCATTGCCTTGCCTTTATAGCTTACTTGAAAAGTACAAAATACTATTTGCATCCCAATACGGTTTTTGTAAACAATGCTCAACAGAACGTGTAACTCTAGAATTAATCTACAGCATAGTAAACGCATTGAATGACAAACAGTATACACTTGCTGTATTCATTGAATGACAAATAGTATACACTTGCTGTATTCATTGAATGACAAACAGTAAACACTTGCTGTATTCATTGACTGACAAACAGTAAACACTTGCTGTATTCATTGAATGACAAACAGTATACACTTGCTGTATTCATTATTTGACAAACAGTATACACTTACTGTATTCATTGAATGACAAACAGTATACACTTGCTGTATTCATTGAAAGACAAACAGTATACACTTACTGTATTCATTGAATGACAAACAGTATACACTTGCTGTACTCATTGAATGACAAACAGTATACACTTGCTGTATTCAATGAATGACAAACAGTATACACTTGCTGTATTCATTGAAAGACAAACAGTATACACTTGATATATTCATTGTATGACAAACAATATACACTTTCTGTATTCATTGAATGACAAACAGTAAACACTTGCTGTATTCATTATTTGACAAACAGTATACACTTGCTGTATTCATTGAATGACAAACAGTTTACACTTGCTGTATTCATTGAATGACAAACAGTAAACACTTGCTGTATATTTATTGAATGACAAATAGTATACACTTGCTGTATTCATTGAACGACAGTATACATTTACTGTATTCATTGAATGACAAACAGTATACACTTGCTGTACACTATTGAATGACAAACAGTAAACACTTGCTGTATTCATTGAATGACAAACAGTAAACACTTGCTGTATTCATTGAATGACAAACAGTATACACTTGATGTATTCACTGAATGACAAATGGTAAACACTTGCTGTATTCATTGAATGACAGTAAACACTTGCTGTATTCATTGAATGACAGTAAACACTTGCTGTATTCATTGAATGACAGTAAACACTTGCTGTATTCATTGAATGACAAACAGTGTACACTTGCTGTATTCATTGAATGACAAACAGTAAACACTTACTGTATTCATTGAATGGCAAACAGTATACAATTACTGTATTCATTGAATGACAAACAGTATACACTTGCTGTATTCATTGAATGACAAACGGTATACATTTGCTGTATTCATTGAATGACAGTATATAATCTTACTGTATTCATTGAAAGACAAACAGTATACACTTGATGTATTCATTGAATGACAAACAGTAAACACTTGCTGTATTCATTGAATGACAGTATACACTTGCTGTATTCATTGAATGACAAACAGTAAACACTTGCTGTATTCACTGAATGACAAACAGTAAACACTTGCTGTATTCATTGAATGACAAACAGTAAACCCTTGCTGTATTCATTGAATGACAAACAGTTAACACTTGCTATATTCATTGACCTAAGTAAAGCTTTTGACATTTAGATCACAGTATCCTACTTGATAAACTATGGTATTATGCAATACGGGGAGTCCCACATAAACTTTTTAATGATATCTTGAACATAGAAAACAGTTTGTTATTAATAAAGAGCAATTGTCTGGATACCAAAAAAGTGTGTGTGTGTGTGCGTGCGTGCGTGCGTGCGTGCGTGCGTGCGTGCGTGCGTGCGTGCGTGCGTGCGTGCGTGCGTGCGTGCGTGCGTGCGTGCGTGCGTGCGTGCGTGCGTGCGTGCGTGCGTGCGTGCGTGCGTGCGTGCGTGCGTGCGTGCGTGCGTGCGTGCGTGCGTGTGTGTTATCATCAAATACTGCAAACTTCTACTCTTCAAAAACAAAAACCTCAGTAGTCTCACAAATAATGTTAATACTGAACTGGTAAAGATTTCTCAATGGATAAATGCCTAGAAACTGTCGCTTAATGTAAACAAAACTAAATGTGTTATTTCAAAACACCCAAAGTCAAGTGCACAATCGAGTGGACATTGTGCTACATGGTGAAAAAATACAGAGTGTTGAACACTTAAATAGATAAAAACCTAAACTGGAATAGACTGGGAAAAAATACAAATGAAAAATGCAAGAAAATTTCTCAAATATTAGCTATATAAAATAAAATCAAACTGCTACTAGAATCCAGCAATATATAATGCATTAATTCAACCTCACCTGTCATATGGCCTACTTGCATGGTACAGTAATATCCATGGAAATGTAGCTAATACTACCAGACTATTTAAACTCCAAAAAAGCAGTACACTTGATAATGATACACAAAAATAAATTTATAGCATATACAGATCCCATCTTTAAAATGTTTGGAATTCTTAAGTTAGAAGATTTATTCGTAATTCAAGATGTCCAATTATATGATAAAATAATAAAAAACAATGCCCAAATTATCTCTTCACATCTGTAACAATAATTAAATACACAGTCATATTACCAGGCAGATCAACAATATTCACTTAGGTGAAATCAGAACAGAAGTTAAAAACAGGGATTTTGTTATAAACTGTATACTATAATGTTGCATGTTTCAAATGTACTTCACCTACCAATAACTAAAAGGTGCAACCTTAAAAAAATAATTTCCAGCTCTTCCTCAGAGATGTGCTTAATAAGAAATTGTTATTCCTGTTTGACCATCAATGATAATTCCTAATGTAATACTAATTTACCATACTAAATTGTAATATATTGATATGTACTAATTATACATACTAAACATATGTATGATTTATTTTATACATCATCTATAAATACATGTATAATAACATTGGACAGCGTTTAAGGTGTCCAGTTGCTCCGACTAGTTCAGTTATTAGTGGTGTCCTGGCATTCATTGTTATCACATGTACTTTGTTTTTGTATTATTTCTGTCAAATAATATATATATAAATGATTTGGAAGATGACATATCTAGCAAAGTCCTCAAATTTGCAGATGACACAAAAGTATTCAGAAAGGTTACTAATGATACATATAAACAAAGTTTACAGGATGATGTAGATAAATTAGTTAAATGGTCAGAAATATGGCAAATGTTATTCAATTTTGGGAAGTGTAAATGTATACACAGAGGACATGGAAACATGGACGAAGAATATAAAATGGAGGATGCTGTACTAGGTAGAACCACACAAGAAAAGGACTTAGGAGTAACATTTAGTGCTGACAAGAAAGTTTCAGAGCAATGTGGGATTGCTGCTTCGAAAGGAAATCAAATCCTAGGGTTAATTAGGAGAACTATCATGTATAAGGAGAAACAGCTAATTGTACCCCTGTACAAAGCAATAGTTAGACCACATTTGGAATATTGTATTCAAGCATGGAGGCTATATCGTAAAAAGGACATATACAAGTTAGAAAGAATACAACGAAGAGCAACTAAGATGATTCCAGAATTGAGAGACCTTAGTTACGAAAGTCACTTATTACAATGTGGTTTGACAACACTAGAAACCAGGAGACTAAGAGGAGACCAAATAGAAGTGTTTAAAATAGTGAATGGTTATGAGGATGTTGACAGGAATATGTTCTTCAAACTTAAAGAAGGCAGTAGAACCAGAGGACACAAAGCAGCATTAGTTAAGGAGCAGTGTAGGTTGGACATGAGAAAGTACTCTTTCTCACAGAGGGTGATAAATGAATGGAACAAACTGCCAAATGATTGTGTTAATGCTAGTAGTGTGAATATGTTTAAACATAGAATTGACAGATATTTGATAAGGGTGGGCTACACATAGATGAGAAAATTTTTGGACTCTTGATAAGCCAATGGCTTCCTTGTCCACTTGCCATCTGGAACTTGTTGTTTGGGATGGCAGTCTTGTTAAATCTTGTTAAAAACTTACAAAAAGCAGTCACATATGAATGTAATCTGCATTTTAATTTAATTTAAGAATTTGGGAGGTTAATTTAATTAACCCGAGACATGTATGAATTTAAATGTAAATTTTCTGAGTTAATTGTAATTGAATTAACTGTTCATGTTAATTTCCCCATGCCTGCTAGGTATTCATTTATGCAATTGATGGAAAGTGGGATGAATGAAATTGGCCAATTTTCAAAATGGCAACGGGTGGACTCGAACCCCGGTCCACTGTATTGATAGTCTGACGCTCTAACAACTAAACTACAGCGCCACACAGTAGCAATGTTGAGTATAATATATTCTTTGTGCGTTTTTGGCATGCATCAAGGATAATTTTACCACTGGCTATGTGGGCTTTGACCCTGAACGAAACCATCTTACTAGACATTAATCACTGGCGTCATCGTTCAACCACTCTATGCTAACTACCTCATCTTCATATCGGGTCTTTCCAAAATCCGCGAAAGCGATTGTTGTGTTGGATGCCGCTGCGCAGTTGCAGTCCTGGTTCGCACCCGGTGGTAATGACTCGGATGCGGTGATACCTAAGTTGGTACGATCATTTAACGAAGCCAGGCGTGTGTGCCATTCGTTGATTATTGTGGCAGGTGCGTATGTTTTTAATTTGTTTGTTGTCATAAAGCTTTTTCCTGAGTTTAATTTCCTGGTCGTGGCCATGTGGTGAAGGGGGTCGTTTGTTTGACGTTCTGAACGTTCTGTTCTGTTTGCTGTGGCTCTTCCGGTGTCAAGCGGAGCAACTCCGACAAGGTGTTCACGTGTGGTGGTTTCATACATCCAGTGATGCCTCTACAGCTGTCATTCAGCGCCGGGTCCAGTTTATGTGCGTGTGCCGAGCTTTCCAACATCGAACGCATCGTGGCTGGGTTAGTTCCCCAACATGAGTTAACAAGCTTTCAGAGGATGGAATCCCACGCATTTATTTTGCTGTTTGTATTCTCTATGTGCGTTTTGAATGAATGTTCGGTTTAATGTCAGCCAGTTGTCATTTGTGTAAACATTGAAGAGGGATGGTGCAAGTAGCGGCGTTCGTCATCGACAGGAGCTCAAGTGTGAACGGCGTTCGTCATCGACAGGAGCTCAAGAGTGAAAGGCGTTCGTTATCTACAGGAGCTCAAGAGTGAACGGCGTTCGTCTTCGACAGGAGCTCAAGAGTGAAAGGCGTTCGTTATCTACAGGAGCTCAAGAGTGAACGGCGTTCATCTTCGACAGGAGCTCAAGAGTGAACGGCGTTCATCATCTACAGGAGCTCAAGAGTGAAGGGCGTTCGTCATCGACAGGAGCTCAAGAGTGAAGGGCGTTCGTCATCTACAGGAGCTCAAGAGTGAACGGCGTTCGTCATCGACAGGAGCTCAAGAGTGAAGGGCGTTCGTCATCGACAGGAGCTCAAGAGTGAACGGCGTTCGTCATCGACAGGAGCTCAAGAGTGAAGGGCGTTCGTCATCAACAGGAACTCAAGAGTGAAGGGCGTTCATCATCGACAGGAGCTCAAGAGTGCAGGGCGTTCGTCATCGACAGGAGCTCAAGAGTGAACGGCGTTCGTCATCGACAGGACCTCAAGAGTGAACGGCGTTCGTCTTCGACAGGAGCTCAAGAGTGAACGGCGTTCGTCATCGACAGGACCTCAAGAGTGAACATCGTTCGTCTTCGACAGGAGCTCAAGAGTGAACGGCGTTCGTCATCTACAGGAGCTCAAGAGTGAAGGGCGTTCGTCATCGACAGGAGCTCAAGAGTGAACGGCGTTCGTCATCTACAGGAGCTCAAGAGTGAACGGCGTTCGTCATCTACAGGAGCTCAAGAGTGAACGGCGTTCGTCATCTACAGGAGCTCAAGAGTGAACGGCGTTCGTCATCTACAGGAGCTCAAGAGTGAACGGCGTTACTACAGCGTATCGCGGCTCGTCGACGACAATGGTGTGGATGATGGATTCCCCCATCACAAGTGTTTCCCTCACGCCCTTACTGCTGGCACGCCGGTGGACGAAGGGCACGACATACCGTAGCCTCGCACACGGTAATTTACTATAGGTTTCAATTTGCTTGGATTTCTCGTACTTGTGACTGTATGAATGAGTCGTACAGTGGTGTAAATTGTTGAAATCAATCTTCAGTGCGGCATAAGCATCAAAGGGAGAATTCAAATACAGATTCCCCAGCGGTCTGGTGTGCAGAGGAAATATGATTGACTTGGGGAAGACACAGTGACGAAACTGCGGCGAAATGTCGCCAACATGTGTAGCATTTTCGTAGAAGAAACTGATGTCCACGTATGGCCATTTCCACGGATACTTCGACGTTGAAGATGAGTGCAACGAGTAGAACTTGATCCGAGGGCCAGCATAGGCGACAGCGTAGCGAGGATACAACGTCGCGAGTGACAAGTGGAGGACAGCGCGCTGTGACTGGTTGACAATGACGTCTATGTCGTCATCCCAAGGTATCATGTCGTGATGCCGGTACGAGCCCAGCAATGTCCCGGAATACAGGAAATATGTTATGTTTCGCAACATGCACACATAAGCTACTTTTTCAACGAGGTCGAATATGAGTTGCTTTTCCTCCGCATTCATCACCGATGCGTGCTTGTGGGGCACAAGGTATCGCCATTGTCTTCGCCGTCTCGTAGTCAACAAGCCAACCTTACTTTTTAATAGGACCGTTTCTCCGGGTTTGGAGTCGTCCGGGTGGTTGTAGAGAACGCCCGCCTGCCGCTGCGAGCCGTTGTTGACCAGTACGTTGTATATGGACAGTGTCCCCGCGAACACACACATCACAAACAACAACGCTGTGACCCTCCTCTTAAACATGTCGACACCTGTAGACCCGCCAGAAACCTGTCAACAATAACATCAACGTTAGGCTACATCAAGACCTAGAGTTAAAGTAAGCTGTGTTCACACGAGGCGATATTGTCGGCGCGACGTCGCTTGCAATGTAATTGATCCTATTTTTGAAGCGCTGTCGTCCAGTCGCCTCTGATTTGTCCAACCAGGAGCAACCCACGTGACAGGCGTTTGTTGCGGCGACAGATATCAATGTCACACGGCCTTGACCTTTTGTAATTGTGACAAAATCGGCTCTTGTAAATACAGCCCGAAAATGTACTAATCGTCACAATAGTCGCAACCATGCAGCGACAACCGAACGCATTCTGCCTGACATGATTTGGTCAGAATTAAGTCAATGTAACTTTGACTAATCAACATCAAATATAGTGGCATGCAGTCGGTCTTCTGGTCACCTTAGAAAACTAGTAGGCTGTTATTGCTCGCACTATCCATTAACTTTGATGTACAACACAATACGTAAATACCAGCCTTTATTCGCGGCTCTACAACACCACACGAACGCGCGCGCCGCACGCACGCACGCACGCACGCACGCACGCACGCACGCACGCACGCACGCACGCACGCACGCACGCACGCACGCACGCACGCACGCACACACACACACACACACACACACACACACACACACACACACACACATTGATAGCTTCACATCGTAGTGTAGACTCAATTACTACGGGGCAGCGCCCACTACTAAGAAATACTGTCTTTATGCTAGTGTCATTTCACTGGAGTCCAAATGTGGCTGCTATAGGCTACAGGCAACCAGTCCAAATTATATATATATACCCCACCAGCTGGCATACATGAGCGGGGGTATCTACTGACATAGGCCTATTGGTAGTAACGAAACCATTTGCCCGTACTGTAGGTCTCACCTAGAATCGCATTCTATTCATTGACGACTAAACGGTGAGTCGAACGGTTAACCTAAATGCATGCATATTGCATACACGTTTTATCTGAATAATCTAAGCAGAACGGGGATAGGCTAATGCTGTATGGTTGTTTTTATAGTCAATATACGGTAAATCTTAGATACAGTGTAGGGTGAATTAATTATTCACAAACGCAGCTTTTAACTTCCCTAAATGTAATAACTAGTGTGATATTCAGCTTGAATAAACCGTTAGTTTTACAGCGACCGCACACGTTCACGACTAGCGAGCGGCAAGCTGCCAATAAACATATCGAGTTACCACACTACCATTCCTGTGTCGAGTCACGATTTCTTACAACTATATTATCATTTAACTTTTTTATTGTTAATATTTGTAGGGCCTCCCGTGACTCCTGTTTGTCGCAGTGGCAATGTGGCGTGGTCAGTGTTACGTAAATCTGATCAAACCGCGTCGCTATTGAAATTAGCTACGGTCGGTATTAGCCCACGCTAGTAGCGGATTTATAAGCGGCGGAATTCTAAGAATAGTCGTTTCGGTCACAGTCTGATTCGGCAAAAAAAAATTATAATAGCGCACAGAAACACACGCACACGTACGCTAATATAATAATAATATATAATTATTATAGGCCAATATTTATAATATAACGGAAAGCGCTTGATATAATACATTTTAGGTTATCAACCAATCGGCTAGTATCGTCAAAGTTGGGAAATGCTTACAACTTGATTAGGCATATTGAATTGAATATTTATGTTATAGTGATATTATATGTTACATATAATTTTTTTATTTATTACAGTTAACATTATCTCGTAACCATTTTTAGATAATAATATTTACTTTTAAATTTAAGGTTATCAACCGATGGCTAATATCGTTTTAAACTTGTTTTTATATATAATAATAATAATTATGTTAATACGTTGGTATATTTGGTATTATGTATGGATTAAAATGCTTTTATTAATTACCGGTTTAATTTGATGATTAAACCAACTGATTACATAATGTCAAATGTTAAGGTTGTTTTTGAAACTTCATCTGTATATAATATGTTTATGTTTAATAAAAAACAAAACGCTATTAATTTAGCGTTTAACATTTCCCAGTTACAACACGCAAGTCGCAAACAGTCAAGTCGAACATAACGAACGTAATAAGGTCCACGGACCCCACTTTCCAGTTAGAATACGATACACAGGTTGCATACAAGGTTGATTTGGCCCATGCGAGCGAGAACACTTCACGGTTCACCGGTTGCGAAAACGGTTGGTTCGGCCCATGAGCCGAACTCGATTTGGGCCGAAACACCCGACACCCGTCGCCAGTCCGTGTACAAGAATTAAGAGTGGTTGTTGCTCTCCTCCTTTTCCCTGTAGTCCGGAGTGAGGCTGGCACCGATACTGGTCGTCGATTTTTGTTTCCCCTTCTTCTTCATAACTAGTCCCGTTTTACTACCGACAAAGAGGCAAATTCACACCTGTCTGCTGCGTTCATCCGCACCCGTCGTCCATTGCTATTTGTTGTGCTGGTTGACGGAAGAGGACAGGTGTTTTCGCTGCTTTAAAGTAGGCTACTATTACGTGCTGACTCAAGCAGTAACCCATTTCACTGACCAACTATTACTTACTTTTCAAGACTTCGACCAACCAGAATGTCCAGGGTTTGTTACTTCAAAAGTTAGTGAAATGACCTTGTATGGGCGTCGTGGTTGACTGGTTCGTAAACACTTCTGCAACGAAGCGTCTGTGAACCAGGCCAACCAATCGGAATGCACTGCAATGTTATTCAAGCAAAGTTCACGTGTAACATTTTAATTATAGCGTCTGGGGCAACAAACGTTACTGATTATTTCGCGTCTCCGAGACTGTGCCTCACCTCCATGTGCCGTGTCGATGTGCGTGACTGATATCAACACCATCTGCAGTGTTGTTAGGGGCCTACCAGACGCCATACAAGAAGTGTGTCCCCTTAGCAAAAACCCATAGAAATCTAAGAACAAATTAGAATCCTACATAAATGTATAGAATTGTTCAGAGTAAATGTTTGCATAGAAAACTATAGAATACTATATATTCTATAGAAATAGTTTATGTCTACTTCAATTTTCTATACATTTGTATAGAAGTTTATAGAATTCTACAGAGCATAACAAAATATCGTATAGAAAATCCTCGAAACTTCAAATTCAACAGTTATGTTCCCAAAAATCATATAAAATATTCTTTAAAAAAAATTATATAGAATATTCTATAAAGATTCTATAGAATATTTTCTGAATTCTACACAGTTGTGTCCGCAAAAATCCTATAAAATATTCTATAAAAATTATAAAGATTGTTGCTAAGGGTCGAGCTGTGTCACTGTCAATAATTAATCTTCTATTTTTTAAACGCTTCGCACGTTTCGTTTAACACGGTTATCGGTTCATATTCAATCATTTCTTCTGGTACATCACCGTGATGTATGGATCGCTAATCCGTGTTTGCTTGGGAACGGTCGGTCACAGGCTGCACGAACGTGTTAGAAGTCCGAAATGTGATAATTTTGAGGGTCAGTGCTGAAGCTAAGTGATGTTCACCAAATTGTTCATCACATTGGTAATATATTGCCAGTGGTTGTCATGACGTTTTATATTTAGTTGATGGTCACATGCAAAACGTTAACGTGGCCACTAATGGAAAAATAACTGTGGTCTGCGCCCTCCCGTCGTCTGTAAAAAGTTTCACCACACTCTGTACGTAATTATGCAGTGCTACTGCCTAGTGAATGCAGGTGCGGGGACCGTGATATGTAGGCCAGACGTCATCGTCCTCTAAATGCAGTCCACACCTCATCGATACACTATGTCTTTGTGTTTTTGTTAAATTGCATCAGTTTCTTTGTACAAAATCACAACACGCAAATAGTATAGTAGACCCCGCCAGTATGTAAAGACAGTAGACCCCGCCAGTATGTAAAGACAGTAGACCCGCCAGTATGTAAAGACAGTAGACCCGCCAGTATGTAAAGACAGTAGACCCGCCAGTATGTAAAGACAGTAGACCCGCCAGTATGTAAAGACAGTAGACCCCGCCAGTATGTAAAGACAGTAGACCCCGCCAGTATGTAAAGACAGTAGACCCCGTCAGTATGTAAAGACAGTAGACCCCGCCAGTATGTAAAGACAGTAGACCCCGCCAGTATGTAAAGACAGTAGACCCGCCAGTATGTAAAGACAGTAGACCCCGCCAGTATGTAAAGACAGTAGACCCCGCCAGTATGTAAAGACAGTAGACCCGCCAGTATGTAGAGACAGTAGACCCGCCAGTATGTAAAGACAGTAGACCCCGCCAGTATGTAAAGACAGTAGACCCCGCCAGTATGTAGATACAGTAGACCCGCCAGTATGTAAAGACAGTAGACCCCGCCAGTATGTAAAGACAGTAGACCCGCCAGTATGTAAAGACAGTAGACCCCGCCAGCATGTAAAGACAGTAGACCCCGCCAGTATGTAAAGACAGTAGACCCGCCAGTATGTAGAGACAGTAGACCCGCCAGTATGTAAAGACAGTAGACCCCGCCAGTATGTAAAGACAGTAGACCCGCCAGTATGTAAAGACAGTAGACCCGCCAGTATGTAAAGACAGTAGACCCCGCCAGTATGTAAAGACAGTAGACCAGCCAGTATGTAAAGACAGTAGACCCCGCCAGTATGTAGAGACAGTAGACCCGCCAGTATGTAAAGACAGTAGACCCCGCCAGTATGTAAAGACAGTAGACCCGCCAGTATGTAAAGACAGTAGACCCGCCAGTATGTAAAGATGTAAAGACAGTAGACCCGCCAGTATGTAGAGACAGTAGACCCACCAGTATGTAAAGACAGTAGACCCGCCAGTATGTAAAGACAGTAGACCCCGCCAGTATGTAAAGACAGAAGACCCCGCCAGTATGTAAAGACAGTAGACCCGCCAGTATGTAAAGACAGTAGACCCGCCAGTATGTAGAGACAGTAGACCCGCCAGTATGTAAAGACAGTAGACCCGCCAGTATGTAAAGACAGTAGACCCGCCAGTATGTAAAGACAGTAGACCCCGCCAGTATGTAAAGACAGTAGACCCGCCAGTATGTAGAGACAGTAGACCCGCCAGTATGTAGAGGCAGTAGACCCGCCAGTATATAAAGACAGTAGACCCACCACTATGTAAAGACAGTAGACCCCGCCAGTATGTAAAGACAGTAGACCCGCCAGTATGTAAAGACAGTAGACCCCGCCAGTATGTAAAGACAGTAGACCCGCCAGTATGTAGAGACAGTAGACCCCGCCAGTATGTAAAGACAGTAGACCCGCCAGTATGTAGAGACAGTAGACCCGCCAGTATGTAAAGACAGTAGACCCCGCCAGTATGTAAAGACAGTAGACCCCGCCAGTATGTAAAGACAGTAGACCCGCCAGTATGTAAAGACATTAGACCCGCCAGTATGTAAAGACAGTAGACCCCGTCAGTATGTAAAGACAGTAGACCCCGCCAGTATGTAAAGACAGTAGACCCGCCAGTATGTAAAGACAGTAGACCCCGTCAGTATGTAAAGACAGTAGACCCGCCAGTATGTAGAGACAGTAGACCCGCCAGTACGTAAAGACATTAGACCCGCCAGTATGTAAAGACAGTAGACCCCGTCAGTATGTAAAGACAGTAGACCCCGCCAGTATGTAAAGACAGTAGACCCGCCAGTATGTAAAGACAGTAGACCCGCCAATATGTAAAGACAGTAGACCCCGCCAGTATGTAAAGACAGTAGACCCGCCAGTATGTAAAGACAGTAGACCCCGCCAGTATGTAAAGACAGTAGACCCGCCAGTATGTAAAGACAGTAGACCCGTCAATATGTAAAGACAGTAGACCTGCCAGTATGTAGAGACAGTAGACCCGCCAGTATGTAAAGACAGTAGACCCGTCAATATGTAAAGACAGTATACCCGCCAGTATGTAGAGACAGTAGACTCCGCCAGTATGTAAAGACAGTAGACCCCGCCAGTATGTAAAGACAGTAGACCCACCAGTATGTAAAGACAGTAGACCCCGCCAGTATGTAAAGACAGTAGACCCGCCAGTATGTAAAGACAGTAGACCCCGCCAGTATGTAAAGACAGTAGACCCGCCAGTATGTAGAGACAGTAGACCCCGCCAGTATGTAAAGACAGTAGACCCGCCAGTATGTAGAGACAGTAGACCCGCCAGTATGTAAAGACAGTAGACCCCGTCAGTATGTAAAGACAGTAGACCCCGCCAGTATGTAAAGACAGTAGACCCGCCAGTATGTAAAGACATTAGACCCGCCAGTATGTAAAGACAGTAGACCCCGTCAGTATGTAAAGACAGTAGACCCCGCCAGTATGTAAAGACAGTAGACCCGCCAGTATGTAAAGACATTAGACCCGCCAGTATGTAAAGACAGTAGACCCCGTCAGTATGTAAAGACAGTAGACCCCGCCAGTATGTAAAGACAGTAGACCCGCCAGTATGTAAAGACAGTAGACCCCGTCAGTATGTAAAGACAGTAGACCCGCCAGTATGTAGAGACAGTAGACCCGCCAGTACGTAAAGACATTAGACCCGCCAGTATGTAAAGACAGTAGACCCCGTCAGTATGTAAAGACAGTAGACCCCGCCAGTATGTAAAGACAGTAGACCCGCCAGTATGTAAAGACAGTAGACCCGCCAGTATGTAAAGACAGTAGACCCGCCAGTATGTAAAGACAGTAGACCCCGCCAGTATGTAAAGACAGTAGACCCGCCAGTATGTAAAGACAGTAGACCCCGCCAGTATGTAAAGACAGTGGACCCGCCAGTATGTAAAGACAGTAGACCCGCCAGTATGTAAAGACAGTAGACCCGCCAGTATGTAAAGACAGTAGACCCGCCAGTATGTAAAGACAGTAGACCCGCCAGTATGTAAAGGCAGTAGACCCGCCAGTATGTAAAGACAGTAGACCCGCCAGTATGTAAAGACAGTAGACCCGCCAGTATGTAAAGACAGTAGACCCCACCGGTCGTCAATTTTTTCCCCTTCTTCATCACTAGTCCCGTTTTAGTACCGTTTCCATGAATCATCTCCACTCCCCTCTATCCCTCTCCCTCATTCTCCACTCCCCTCTATCCGTCTACCTCCTTCTCCACTCCTCTCTATCCCTCTCCCTCATTCTCCACTCCCCTCTATCCGTCTACCTCCGTCTCCACTCCCCTCTATCCCTCTCCCTCATTCTCCACTCCCCTCTATCCGTCTACCTCCTTCTCCACTCCCCTCTATCCCTCTCCCTCATTCTCCACTCCCCTCTATCCGTCTACCTCCTTCTCCACTCCCCTCTATCCCTCTCCCTCCTTCTCCACTCCCGTCTATCCGTCTACCTCCTTCTCCACTCCCCTCTATCCCTCTCCCTCCTTCTCCACTCCCCTCTATCCGTCTACCTCCTTCTCCACTCCCCTCTATCCCTTGCCCTCATTCTCCACTCCCCTCTATCCCTTGCCCTCATTCTCCACTCCCCTCTATCCCTTGCCCTCATTCCCCACTCCCCTCTATCCCTTGCCCTCATTCTCCACTCCCCTCTATCCTTTGCCCTCATTCTCCACTCCCCTCTATCCCTTGCCCTCATTCTCCACTCCCTTCTATCCCTTGCCCTCATTCTCCACTCCCCTCTATCCCTTGCCCTCATTCTCCACTCCCCTCTATCCCTTGCCCTCATTCTCCACTCCCCTCCCACTCCCACTAAATCTCTATTCACGCAGTTCTCCCATCTCAGTCTCGGTCTTCATTCTACCCTCCACTCCAACTACAACCGCTCTCTTCGTCAATCGTACCCCTTCCATTCTTTCCACATGTCCAGCCCATTCTTTTCACTCCCGCAATTCTCCTCACCCAGTTATCCTCGCAAACTTGCAGTTTCTGTTGTTGTTTGTCTGTCATCGCCATGTTCCCTAGGCCGTATATGTAGGCTGGTGTTATGCACGAGCTGTGCCCTCCCCCTTTAGCTTCTGAGATAAATGTCTATCTCCCATCACCCCTTCCACTTTCCTCCATGCACTCACCCCAGCTTGTATTCTCCTGCGAATTTTCGTATCCGTGCCGGCGTCACCCCAAACCGCTCCACCCAAATATACAAAGCTGTCTCGTTGGTTCAGTTTCTTCCCACCCAGTCTTAAATCTTTTCTGGCGCCCGACCCAAAGCACCTCCGTCTTCTCTAAACTTACTCTCAATCCATGTCTACCAAATATTTCCTTCCACTCTACCAACCGTTCTTGAAGGTCTGCCTCACTGTCTGCTACTGCTACCAGGTCAACCTCGTACTCGCTGTCCTGCTGACCACCTCCACTACTGCGATGAACAACAGTGGGCTTAGGGCACTCCCCTGTGTCAAGTCGACGTCCACCCTCAATTCCTCCGATATTCTCGGTCCGTACACTACTCTACCTTTAGTCTCTTCATATGTGCCTTCGACCATCCCCACCTCCGCCTCTGGGACACATATCTCTCGGAACTATGTTGTATGCCTTTTCAAGGTCTGTGAATCCCAGAGCCATATTCTCCTGTCCCTCCAGTTTCTTTTCCACCAGTTGTCTCAGAGTGAACATCCCGCCCCCCGTACCTCTTTCTCTTTTCCACCAGTTGTCTCAGAGTGAACATCCCGCCCCCCGTACCTCTTTCTCTTTTCCACCAGTTGTCTCAGAGTGAACATCCCGCCCCCCGTACCTCTTTCTCTTTTCCACCAGTTGTCTCAGAGTGAACATCCCGTCCCCCGTACCTCTTTCTCTTCTGAAACCTTCTTTTTTTTCTCCCATTTCACACTCCACTATCCGAAGCCTCAGTATTTTCCAGGGTCGTGAACATCTCCCTTTCTTTTCCATACAGGGACTATCAACCCCCGTCCGCCACTCCTCTGGCATCTTCCCCTCTCTCATGCAGGAATTTAACAATCATCTCGTCCTCCTAACCCCAACACGCTCAGCCGTCACCAGCATCTCAACTCGCACTGCATCAATTGCCTGTCGCTCGGCCTCTCTTCATCTTCTTCATTGCTTCATGTTCTTCATCTCCTCCAGCTTCAATTTTCCCTCTACTGAACTCGGTAGTTCTAGTTCACTGTTTTCTCTTTGGCTTAGCAGTTCCTTGAAATAATCCTCCCAGACCTGCAATACATCTTTCCTGTCCGTGACTAACATCCCATTCTTGTCTTTGATTACTGATCCAGATTTTACATCCCTTGTTTACGTCCCTCGCTGTCCTCTTCCCTCTCTTGTGTCATCTTATATATCAACTTCTTTCCACAATCCTCGTCTAACTTTCTGTATAGTTCCTCCTCCTTTTCCCAGTTTGCTTTGTCCACGGCTCTCCTGTCCGCCTTCTTCTCTCCGTACAACTGATGTAACGTTGTATTCGGTTGTTCCCCATTCACCTTGATCACTACTATTATCTTCCACATCTCTCTTTTCTCCGATTGCTTTCGCTACTTCTTCCATCCACCAAGTTTTGTTTATCCTTCTTGACGAGGATCCCCCTTTCCACGTCTATGGCTGAACAAGTCATCAGTGATAAAATGTTTTCAGGACGATTACTACGCGAAGACTATTCGTTCAGATATCCACCTCTGTCTGTAGCCAAGTACTCATTTATACAGCTGAGTGAACTGTGGCAACATGGGATGAACGAAATTGCCAAAGATTATATTTATTAAGTTACATTAACGCTTAGTTTGTGCATTTAAGAACGATGTACTAGTATAGCTTCGGTAAGTTCACGTAGACCCATTGACAATGTTAAAAACTGCGCTATTTAAACGAAAAAAGGTAATAACATGATAAAGTTTCACAGTCTACTTGTTAACGTTTTATGTGCATACGGTTCTTCACGCATATTATGCTCTACCTGTTGCGTAGGCCGTTAAGCAGTGTTTTTGGTGTACTTTAAGTAATCATTAGTGTTCGTGAATGAGATGGTGCTACGGCAAGTGGTAATTTTTTTTCGGGGAAAATTTTAACATTGTTGTATCAAGCAAAACATGTCACTCGGGAAGACAACGCGCTGGGAAAGTGCCATCCGGTGTGTACGTACGCCGACTAACAAACGTTTTATTAATAAAATGATACTCTCCTTTCCACTGTTTACCCGGTGTTCCAAATATGGGATCTACAAATGTCTTGTTAGATAGGGTACGATGGGGCAAGACACCCCTATGTGAGAAATTGCTATCCCCTCCATCTAGCCATATGGCTCGAAAATAACAATTTCGAGATAGTCCATCTGATTACAAGGTGGCTGCAGCAGACGCAAAACACGCGGTTAGCTATTCACATTCAAATTTGACCAAAAAAATCGTCCTTACCAAAATCGTCCTTACCAAAATCGTCCTTACCAAGATGGGATTACGTACAGAAAACAGACAAAAGATGGGATTACGTACAGAAAACAGACAAAAGATGGGATTACGTACAGAAAACAGACAAAAGATGGGATTACGTACAGAAAACAGACAAAAGATGGGATTACGTACAGAAAACAGACAAAAGATGGGATTACGTACAGAAAACAGACAAAAGATGGGATTACGTACAGAAAACAGACAAAAGGAGTAAATGCATACAATAGGCTAATACGATTACAGTCAAATGTATCGGTTGTGGGCGATATATGAAATAAAGAAAGTGTAATATTGTAAACGCCCATAGAGGGTTCCTTGCCCAGTGGGTGAGCTTCTTACCCCACCATAGGATCCTCCTTCTTACCCCACCATAGGATCCTCCTTCTTACTCCACCATAGGAACCTCCTTCTTACCCCACCATAGGAACCTCCTTCTTACCCCACCATAGGAACCCCCGCTAAAATGGTTACAACTTTTTCAGGCACTAAGTACGTCAACAATTCCAACACGCAGGAGACAGCGAACTATATTATTCATATCATAGCCGATATTTACCGAAAGGATTCATTCCCGCAGACGAGTTCCCTCAAGGGGGACTCCTTGCCTCGTTCTACCCTAAGTATTTTAGGCAGGACCTATTTAGTCTTATAAGCTGGTAATATATCCTACATATTAATTTATTATATTGGTATGTAAAATTTGGCCCCAATGGTAAAACATGATGTGTTGCAATTTACCCCGTGCGAGCGAGCGAGCGTGCGTGCGTGCGTGCGTGCGCATCCTGTAGAAATGTGGATAATACAAAGTACAGCCAGCTGGTGTCTTTTTTGGAACGCTGGGCAACCCCCTTTTTCAGGGTCTGGATCCGCCCACGTTAGTAGAGGGCTCAAAGTGTCGCATTAACGTACTCATTTTTCGATTCGGTATCACCTTGACGTTTAATCATCAATGCCCTGAGTCGCCAGACCCCACACCACAAGTAACCAAGGGATGTCGCGTGCCTTGTCGATATAAAACAAATCGCACTTGTCGAACGTTTGCTGAAAGTCAAGCAGCGCGACCCACATCTTTCTGTTGCCGTTCAGAGCTTGTCGAAGTAGTCGTTTGATAGTATACAGGTTGTCCACACAGTCTCATCCAGGCCGACATCCGCCTGTTTCGTGCATCTGCCATCTGGTCCATCAGTTCACGATTGGAGACATTTATTTTGCGAGTATGGCAGAGAATGCCTTCGCCGCCGTAGTCAGTCATGCGATGGCGCGGTACGATTTGTACTGACCTTGCGATCCGATGGCCCGCGACCCTTGTAGATCGTCACCGTCTCACCCTTCCGGCCATCTGACGTCCCCGACTCCTCGATCCACACGCTCAATGGCACTTCTGCAGCAGTTCCATAGTACTTCCGAATTTCGAGAGCTTGATCGGAACGCCTTCTACGCCTGCAGCTTGGCAGTTTTCCAAACGCTTGATCGACGGTCGGCGGACAGAGTTCCCTGTTGGAACGCCATCATAGTTCAACTTAGGTCCATCTCATGCTCTGTATGTGGTGAGTTTGACCTTGAAGTAGTAGAAAATACAGAACAAGCGATCATCACACAAGTGAAATCGCAACTACGATGATTGGTCGAATTGTGGTAAATTTCAAGCTAACAGCTTTAAACAGCTAGCGCAGGGTGGAAGCTTTCATCACAGCTATATTACTGTTCATGTCATATATTTTGTATGCATTTTTGTTCAGAGTAAGAAACTTATCATGATAATTTTATCACATGGTTCATGAGATTAATAAATCTCTTGTTTGCGTTGTGCTTGTATTGGTTTGTTAGGTTTGGCAATAAATACTGATTTACACAATTCATCTGATATCTGCATGATACATGGATCATGCTAACCAAGCACATCATTTTTTAAATGCAAAACATCCCAATGTTTTATCATTCAAACATCATCATCTACCTTTGAGCAGCAGCCTTCCTCGTGTTCTCGATGCCATGCATACCTTAATTACATATTCTAATATTTCTATGCCATCAGTGTTATTTCAAATAGAAGGTTTTTCACCTATGCGATCAACAAAGAAATATATGATGTATTTGTCCCCATCGTTGCGATATGGCTTTTTACCCCATAATGATAGTACCACCGATGTCATCATTGGCACGGCATGTTTTCTCCTTATTAGTTATTTTACTTTGTTGTGTGTAATCCGATCCAACAGTGATGTTTGTAATTTTTTTTTTAAATGGGCCAACTCCCCCACTAGCCTTGCAAAAATTAGCAAATGAAAAAATGTGTGCCACTTGAAATGATTAAAAAAGGGCCAATCATGTAACGTAATTTTAACCCTAAAACAGCACATATTAACCGTTTTGTCTTAAAAATTAATACCAAGGGACGCATAGAACGTGTTATCAGACATTGGAATGTTTACATCCACTTGTGTGAACTTGCAACATGTAACTATTAAATGACCTCAAACCTCTATTATTAAACATAACAGGTGTTGATGAGGTTCCAAGTGAAAAAAAAAATTTCTAGAAACGTCCACCCAAGATGAAAAGGTATATATAAAACTATATCTCTGGCAATTTTTATGTTTTCCTGACATTGAAAGATTCCCCGTCCTGATCAACTGCATAATACACCTGTAATATGTAAAAATGTATTATGTGTGATATTGATATCTAAAAACAACAAGGAGATGATGTATTGGAAACAATCTGTAATAATTATTGATTATTCATAGTACAAATGATGTCTTCGAACAGGAATGATTATGTTTATTTATTTTAAAGTAACATGTTATTCTTGAACTACCGGTCGGTCGTGTTGTCCTAGATGCGTGTCATTAGCAATCAACTCGTACACAGACTATTGATGTGTAGGTGGTGTGTACTTTATACAAAACATTAGTTAAAGAAAGACAAATCTCATGGAGCCCTGCAATAACAAAACTGAATTTGACAAAAAACAGAATGAGGGAAAGATCACCTACACATGTTCAATCAGGATGTGAACCTGACCAACATCAGTTAAATACGACAGTCCCTGTTGTCTGGTATCATTGGCTCGTCAGCAGTAGTTATAAATTACTATTGTTGCAGCTCATAATTTTAACACAACAGATTACTGTTGATACCCATAATAAGAAAAGCAGTTGACACAGATGTCCCTGTATATACAAACAAATGTCACAATGTACACCAGCAGCATGTGACAAATTTAAACATTTCAACTCAAGTTGAGTCATGGTTAACTACATTTCTTGTCTTTCCTGACAACATAAACAGGCAGCCTGTTGCATCACGTCTGTCGAAGGGTGATACTTTGTGTTTGTTATATTATTCAATTAATTACAATTAGAGAATTAACTACCGTACACGATGAGACCCACACTCATGCACAAACAATATTGTACACCAGTTGAAACCATCAAAGCAGACACCCACATGATGTGCTTACAGCAGAAACACATACTTCGATTGGCATTGAACACAAGCAAGATGCCAGACATTATAAGTCATAGTTGCAATGCATGACACACAACAAGAAACCCACAGATATGTGAACCAACCAAGCTGTACATAAGCCGACAGTCACACTGACACACTAAGCCACACCAAATGGCATTACGTTCATAAATAACAACTATATGGTAGTAATTACATTCATCCACTTTTCAACATCACCATTAATGTAGATATGCTATATCTGTATTATTAATACATAAATGTAGCTTTATTGGGTGATGTTGGCCTGTCAATACATCAAAACATGGTTGTACATGCCTTCATCATAAACATCACAAGACAACACTTCACAGCTCCAACAGAATACACCCCAAACTTAACCAAGTTCCCTGTGACTTTCCACTGTCCTATTTCTGATTATACTGTACATGTTTGGTGGATACGAGCCAGCCTGGCACTGGCTGTGTTAGTTACTGATGGCACGCGCCAGGCTCATCGTGTGTAGTATACTCTGTAGTATAGTGTCTTTGACCGCCACAGCGAATAGGAATTGTCAAACTTGAGTAAATAGACACCCTGGCCGGGGTACATATGACTGCCACAGTACACCTCCTCGTGGCAGTCTCTTCTGTAGACAGGGATAATCTCATCAGTTGGTGGTTGCTTTATCTCCTTACCGCTGCCTTTCTCCACATCTCCCTTGGCTCCCACACCTGCAACAGGTCCAACCAGTGACACACTGTCACCATGCACAATCACACACTGTCACCATGCACAATCACACAATGTCACCATCCACAATCACACACTGTCACCATGCACAATCACACACTGTCACCATGCACAATCACACACTGTCACCATGCACAATCACACACTGTCACCATGCACAATCAAACACTGTCACCGTGCACAATCACAGTTCCACCAGTGACACACTGTCATTATTCACAATCACACACTGTCACCGTGCACAATCACACACTGTCACAATACATAATCACACACTGTCACCATGCACAATTACACACTGTCACCATGCACAATCACACACTGTCACCATGCACAATCACACACTGTCACCATGCACAATTATACACTGTCACCGTGCACAATCACACACTGTCACCGTGCACAATCACACACTGTCACCATGCACAATCACACACTGTCACCGTGCACAATCACACACTGTCACCGTGCACAATCACACACTGTCACCATGCACAATCAAACACTGTCACCATGCACAATCACACAGTCACCACGCACAATCACCATGCACAATCACTTCCCCTTAGCCCTGCCTCCCACTGTACCTACCTCCCCTATCCCTGCCTCCCCTTAGTCCTGCCTCCCTCTGTACCCACCTCCCCCCAGTCCTCCCTCCCCTTGTACCTACCTTCGTCCTCATCCAGCTCATCCTCATCGCTGGACTCGCTCACATGGACGCTCACTTGGTTGGTTGGTGCTATTGTCCATTCAAAGTAGACCCCAAAGCCCAGGTCAAAGCTGTCTGAGGCAAACTCCCAGAAGAGACATGTGCCGTCCTCATGGGTTGGGACACGCACCTACCACAAGAGAGAGTGTTATAATGTCGCAACATATATTTCACTCATAAACCATCAGTTTTTAAACAATGCATGAAATGTGCATGCTGATAAACACAGCAATGACTAATACTTTCAATGTTTAGTGTTTAGTTTGTGTTATGCAATATATAACTTTATTACAAATAACTTATTATATAGCATCTATGCCAACACGTATGATGATACATATGTTCACATGTGGCTAGGTTGAGATCTACCACCACTACTACCAACTCTAACTCATATACATTTATCGCAATTAACTTGGAAACAAAGCACATAAAAGAATATTGTTAAAAATGAAGGAAAGCCATGCTGATTTTCCGACCCCTCACAACAGACAGGACACAACAACAACATGCCTGATTCCACAGCATGCTCTATCAACACTCAACTAACATCTATTCTGCATGCACTTATAGACATGGAAAACACAAACGGCCCAGAAAGGCAACCCAAGATAAGTAACCAGAAATGGAAGAAAACAGCAACATAAAAAGCATGTCAACAAAATGGTGACATTGTAGCAGCTAAAGCAGTAGGACACAGTGTATACACAGCCATGGTTGAACTATCTGTTGGTACAGCCAATGTCAAACTACAATCATAATGCTATCATATGTAGAAGATGTCACTAAGAATAGTAGTGTTACTAAGAATTAGTAGTTAAACTCAGTTTTTATGCAGTTTCTGTTTCAACTTAGTAATTTTTTTCTATTAAAAAAATTGACAGGTGCACCATGTAGAACATGAAACCTACATCACTATGCACCAGAGTTGGAACAGCTGATTACTTTGCCCATTCTAAGGATCTATGTGACATGAGTGAGGTTGCTAATGTTGACGGAATGGTGTTTGTCTGACAGACAGCCATCTACTCACTGTCACAGTTTCTCCTGAGCCCACTTTTATTATTGAGTCTGGGTCTTTCCGTAATGAGTCCTTGAAGTGTGTAATATCTTTGCGGGTCCACATTGAGGCCGCGGCCACAGGGGGCAGCTCATCTACAAAAGACAACAGCAAGCACATTGAAAGCTGCTGGTGTTAACACTGCTGTCATCCTGCCTGGTGTTGACACTGGGGTTGGACACAACACTGCAGCCATTACACTTGGTGTTAACACTAGTGTAGTGTCGTTATGCCTGGTATGAACATAGTTGATGGAAACAACATTGCTGTGCTAACACTGGTGTTAGAAACAAACAACACTGCTGTGCTAACAGTGGTGCGGGAAACAACACTGCTGCCATTCTGCCTGCTGCAAGGGCCAAGGCTGTTACGATGCATGCCAAACACAACAAATGGTGTGGGAAGAAAAGACAGAGAGACACGAGACATGATCAGAGCCAGCAGTTGAGGGATGCTTCCTGTCTTACTGCTCACCCAGCTCCCTCCCTCCCTCCCTCCCTCCCCCCTCCCCTCCCCTCCCCTCCCCATGACCATAAGGATGACTCTGTCTACTACAACTTTAATTGAAAGAAGGGTGAGCAATAAAGAAAGATACCTCTCCATGCTGCCCAGTGACCACAGACACAACCACCAGGTCTGTCACCATGACACAGAGTGACAGGAAGCTCATGTCACCACACAGACTATGTAACAACAATGCCTGTCCATTTGTCAACTCACCGTGGCTGTGGCAAGGGAACTAATTCGGATGATGTTATTAGGGTTCTTACGTAAGTTGTCCTTGAATTGGCGAATGTCTTTGCACGTCCATATTGAAGCAGGCACCAATGGAGGTAGACTGGACGCTAGTTCACCTGGACACATGTATACAGTAGCTACATGTGGACACCACTGGAAGTTGGTTCACCTGGACACATGTATACAGTAGCTACATGTGGACACCACTGGACGTTAGTTCACGTGGACACATGTATACAGTAGCTACATGTGGACACCACTGGACGTTAGTTCACGTGGACACATGTATACAGTAGCTACATGTGGACACCACTGGACGCTAGTTCACGTGGACACATGTATACAGTAGCTACATGTGGACACCACTGGACGCTAGTTCACGTGGACACACGTATACAGTAGCTACATGTGGACATCACTGGACGCTAGTTCACGTGGACACATGTATACAGTAGCTACATGTGGACATCACTGGACGCTAGTTCACGTGGACACATGTATACAGTAGCTACATGTGGACATCACTGGACACTAGTTCACGTGGACACATGTATATAGTAGCTACATGTGGACATCACTGGCCACTAGTTCACGTGGACACATGTATTTAGTAGCTACAAGTGGACATCACTGGACACTAGTTCACGTGGACACATGTATACAGTAGCTACATGTGGACATCACTGGACGCTAGTTCACGTGGACACATGTATACAGTAGCTACATGTGGACATCACTGGCCACTAGTTCACATGGACACATGTATACAGTAGCTACAGGTGGACATCACTGGACACTAGTTCACGTGGACACATGTATACAGTAGCTACATATGGACATCACTGGATGCCAGTTCATGTGGACACATGTATACAGTAGCTACATGTGGACATCACTGGACATCTGTTCAACTGCAGTCACGGTCATACATACACAGTAACAACATTGGTCACCTGACATCAGAGATGTCAGAAAACATTCAACTGACAACACTGCCGTGAAATGACAAAAGGGAACAAGTGACATTTTTTGCCAAAAAATGAGTTAACAACCACAATGAAGGGACCAAAATCCATATTTTTAACACAATAAAACACTCTTTAGATGGCAAATTTGCTACAAATGACGGCATAAAGGAGCAAGTGACAATGGAATTGTGTTTTACCATGACATAAGTATTAATTAATTAATTAAGTAATAATTAAAAAAAACAAGCATTACTTAATTCTTAAAATGTATATTGATTACGACAACTGGTCACAAGATTCTATCATAACACCTGCCTCTTTGCTTCTTAAGGGGAGTTATTCAAGGGTGATTCGATTGCACATGCTTCTTTATGTCAAAGAAAGGTTTCTACATCAAAAACTTTATAAAATGACAAAAGGGAGCAAGTGACACTAAAAGTAAGTCACCAAATAATCAATGTCACAAAAAGTACTAATAATTTTTACAAATACACTTATTCAAATAGTCCAAAGATTGGTGTATTATCATGGTGCTGTAATATGCACAAGAGACCAAAGCAAAATATGTTTTGTCTGATATCTAAAAACACCTCGTTGTCACTTGCTCCTTTTTGGCAGTTCATGGCAGAATAGACATCATCTACATGACAACAGATGTCATTCACCTGACAACAGATGTCATTCACCTGACAACAGATGTCATTCACCTGACAACAGATGTCATTCACCTGACAACAGACATCATTCACCTGACAACAGACATCATTCACCTGACAACAGACATAATTTACTGGACACCAAATGTGAACAGATGTCATTCACTGGACAACTGACATCATTCACCTGACAACAGACATCATTCACTGGGCAACAGACGTCATTCACTGGACACCAAATGTCAACAGACGTCATTCACTGGACAACAGACATCATTCACTGGGCAACAGACGTCATTCACTGGACACCAAATGTCAACAGACGTCATTCACCTGACAACAGACATCGTTCATTAGACAACAGGCGTTATTCACCTGTCAGAAAAAATTTTCCTGACAACAGATCACGTTCACCTGATGTCAAGCATAACTCACACATTATCAGACATAATGATAAACCAAATGATACCATACATGAGTGAAATGATGTGCCACCATATGATACAGTTCATGTGTTGCACATTTTACAACTTGTTAGTGTCATTTCTGGCACCAGGATCTGATGATAAACCTACAAATAACTCATAGCTAAGTTAACATCTAACAATTACAAAAGCTGCTGTGGTGCTACAAAATTATAACAATCCCACATTCGGCAAAAACTTACCAAATATTGCACATATTTTCTGATAAAAAAGTTAAGGCTATTTACGTGTATTTGACAATCTTTGGAACTAAACTTTTGGTTATTGTTTGCAACAACAACACTGGCTCATACAGGTGACAAGACTGGCTGATACAGGTGACAACAATGGCTGATATACTGGCTGATACAGGTGACAATATTGGCTCATACAGGTGCAGACATGGATATCAAGTTATGGTTGTGTCAGTTTGGAACGAGCCAACATCACAAGATAATTCATCTTCTTCATATTACAGCAACTGACATTTAATTATGAATAGAGAAAGACTTCCATGTTGTGTTAGTGTTCAAACGATTCGTTATATTCTTGGATACATATAGTTCAAACAACGAGCTGCTTGCAGTTTAAATTGCAAGCAGGAGTTTTAGTCACAGAAAATGTCCCTTACTTTGGTTGTTGACAGCATCATCATCATCATCTGTTGTGTTGTTGATGTCACCATTGTGTTGGAGCTTTGTGTCCGACTGCATGCTGGCTGTTGTTGCTGCCACTGTTGTTGTTCCACTCATTGACTGCAGCTGTGTGCGCTGCTGCTGTTGATGCAGCAGCTGCTGCTGGTAGACCTGCTGCATGTACTGCTGGAAGTGCTGCTCTTGCAGCTGGCGGATCAAGATCTCTTGCTGCAACCACCACCGCAGCTGTACAGCTACTCATACCTTACACGCTACACTGATAGGAACATGTCTTACAGCTACACTGATACCAGCATGTCTTACAGCTACACTGACAGCAGCATGTCCTACATCTACACTGATAGCAGCATTTCCTACAGCTACACTGACAGCAGCATGTCCTACATCACACTGAAAGCAGCATTTCCTACAGCTACACCGAGAGCAGCACCTCCTACATCTACACTGATACCAGCATTTCCTACAGCTACACTAACAGCAGAATTTCTTACAGCTACACTGATATCAGCATGTCCTACATCTACACTGACAGCAGCATTTCCTACAGCTACACTGACAGCAGCATTTCCTACAGCTACACAGACAGCAGCACGTCCTACATCTACACTGATAGCAACATTTCCTACAGTTACACTGACAGCAACATGTCCTACATCTACACTGACAGCAGCATTTCCTATAGCTACAATGACAGCAGGATTTTTTACAGCTACACTAATATCAGCATGTCCTACATCTACACTGACAGCAGAATTTCCTACAGCTACACTGACAGCAGCATTTTCTACAGCTACACAGACAGCAGCATTTCTTACAGCTACACTGATATCAGCATGTCCTACATCTACACTGACAGCAGCATTTCCTACAGCTATACTGACAGCAGCATTTCCTACAGCTACACAGACAGCAGCATTTCTTACAGCTACACTGATAGCAGTATTTCCTACAGCTACAAAAACAGCAGGATTTCTTACAGCTACACTGATAGCAGCATTTCCTACATCTACACTGATAGCAGCATTTCCTACAGCTACACTGATATCAGCACGTCCTACAGCTATACTGACATCAGTATTTCCTACAGCTATACTGACATCAGCATTTCCTACAGCTACACTGACATCAGTATTTCCTACAGCTACACAGACAGCAGCATTTCTTACAGCTACACTGACAGCAGTATTTCCTTCAGCTACACTGACAGCAGCATTTCCTACAGCTACATTGATAGCAGCATTTCCTACATCTACACTGATAGCAGCATTTCCTACAGCTACACAGACAGCAGCATTTCTTACAGCTACACTGACAGCAGTATTTCCTACAGCTACACTGACAGCAGCATTTCCTACAGCTACACTGATAGCAGCATTTCCTACATCTACACTGATAGCAGCATTTCCTACAGCTACACTGATAGCAGCATGTCTTACTGCTACACTGATAGCAGCATTTCCTACAGCTACACTGATAGCAGCATTTCCTACATCTACACTGATAGCAGCATTTCCTACAGCTACACTGATAGCAGCATGTCTTATGGATACACTAATATCAGCATGTCTTACAGCTACACTGATAGCAGGATGTCTTATGGCTACACTGACAGCAGCATGTTTTACGGCTACACTGATAGCAGCAAGTCTTACAGCTACACTGATAGCAACATGTCTTACAGCTACACTGATAGCAGCATGTCTTACAGCCACACTGATAGCAGCATGTCTTACAGCTACACTGATAGCAGCAAGTCTTACAGCTACACTGATAGCAACATGTCTTACAGCTACACTGATAGCAGCATGTCTTACAGCCACACTGATATCAGCATGTCTTACAGCAACCCTGATATCAGCATATCTTACAGCTACACTGATAGCAGGATGTCTTACGGCTACACTGAGAGCAGCATGTTTTACGGCTACACTAATATCAGCATGTCTTACAGCTACACTGATAGCAGCATGTCTTACAGCCACACTGATATCAGCATGTCTTATGGCAACACTGATATCAGCATATCTTACGGCTACACTGATAGCAGCATGTCTTACAGCTACACTGATAGCAACATGTCTTACAGCTACACTACTGATATCAGCATGTCTTACAGCTACATTGATAGCAGCATGTCTTACAGCCACACTGATATCAGCATGTCTTACGGCTACACTGATATCAGCATGTCTTACAGCTATACTAATAGCAGCATGTCTTACAGCTACACTGATAGCAACATGTCTTACAGCTACACTACTGATATCAGCATGTCTTACAGCTACACTGATAGCAGCATGTCTTACAGCTACACTGATATCAGCATGTCTTACAGCTACACCGATATCACCATGTCTTATGGCTACACTGATACCAGCACGTCTTACGGCTACACTGATAGCAGCATGTCTTACGGCTACACTGATATCAGCATGTCTTACGGCTACACTGATATCAGCATATCTTACGGCTACACTAATGTCAGCATGTCTTACGGCTACA
Source organism: Lamellibrachia columna (assembly GCA_963662155.1). Taxonomy (NCBI): domain Eukaryota; kingdom Metazoa; phylum Annelida; class Polychaeta; order Sabellida; family Siboglinidae; genus Lamellibrachia; species Lamellibrachia columna. The sequence goes on along the minus strand of OY759262.1, from coordinate 42,886,722 downwards.
CTGATATCAGCATGTCTTACAGCTACACTGATAGCAGCATGTCTTACAACTACACTGATATCAGCATGTCTTACAGCTACACTGATATCAGTGGATCATGTGGTAGCGCAGGTAGCCAGCCAAAATTTTACTCTCTGTGTCTAATCATGTTTTCAAAGGATTATACGACGAGCTGCTGAAGGTTCAGTGATTGCCGCAACATAGTTTTTATATATCTACAAAGTGTATGTTATGTATAATTTAAGAAGTTTTATATATAGCCCTTGGACAGACGTCAGCAATCCATGACACCTACACATTTTGTGGACCAGAAGTCTTCGTAGGCCTAACAAGGCAAGTGACCTACTTCAGTTGATGGCTCTTTGTTTCGCGATGTATCTACTGAATATCATTCAGACTTTGCCCCCAGCTTCTACGGGTGTCACTCCGCGATTACAGGATACATTACATGCATAGATCAGACGCTTGGGACTATCCGTAACGCGCCCAACTTCACGTGGCAAACGAGGGGGCCTTCGCAAACAACATGTGATTCAAACATGCATTACACACTGCTTCGATGTTGTTCCACGGGCTGTAAAAGCTGCCAGTGCAAATGTATCCCAGCTGATTAATCTGTGTGTCATTAAACACCATAAACGTGACATTCCACTGACAATATGTTGTCTTAACGCTCGTTCAGTTAAGAACAAAGCTCTGTCGGTGGCAGATTTTTTTATTTCCCGGGACATCGATGTGCTAGTCTTATCTGAGACATGGCTAGGAACCGACACTGACAATCAGGTTATAAACGAATTTGTGCCATCTGGTTACACAATACAACACATCTTTCGATCCAGTGAGAAGCGTGGCGGAGGCGTGGCCATACTCTATAAATGCGGACTGACCATTAAGACCTTGGATTCTACATGGAATGGCATGTTCACACATTTCGAACATATGGACTGTACGGTCATTTCCAATGATGTGAATGTGAGATTGTGCATCGTGTACCGTCCGCCTCCCTCTAGGCAGAACGGCTTTAAGAACAGTGTTTTTCGACGAGTGGAATTTGTACTTGGACCCCTTTGCTGTTATAACTAACAATGTAATCATAACAGGTGACCTCAACTTCCACCTCGACAACGTTAACGATGCAGATGTGGTGCGCTTCAATGGCACGTTGGAAGCTCATGGATTGGTACAACACGTGGTGGGTCCCACACACAAGAAGGGCCATACTTTGGACGTTGTCATCACACAGGACATTAGTTCCTTGTTGATTGGGATGCCAACAGTTTCTGAGCCATGTCTTGGAGACACAAAGGGTAACCCTTCCGGCGACCAACTGGCTGTGTGTTTTAGAATTAACTTAACGAAGCCAGACAGCGTTCGCCAGCCGGTAACTTTCAGGAAGCTTCGGAACATTTGTATTCCCGAATTTATCAAGGACTTAACGCCAATTTTGAACGACATTGATAGGCCGCTAAATGAACTTGTACACGCCTATACTACAGGAATCAAAGCGTTTATCGACCAACACGCTCCCATCCAAAGAAAGTCGATAACACGAAACGCGCAATGGTATTCAGACGAACTGAGACACGCCAAACACGTGCGCAGGCGAGCAGAGAAGGTATGGCGGCGGACCAAACTTACCGTTCATCGACAGCTGTTCAGGGAGCAATGCAACGCAGTTAACAAACTGATGATCAGTGCCAAGAAAACATTCTTTTCTGCAAAAATCAGAGACTGCGGCAAAGATCAGAAACAATTGTTCAAATTAATGAGTCACATTGATGGGTAACATGGGACCTGTAATCTTACTAATCCATGAATCGGCCAATCAGTTAGCGACTATTTTCGGTGACTTTTACATTGACAAAGTCGCTACCATCCGACGAAACGTCAACATCGGCAACCCAAGTGACATCCACGAAACAGCATTGGACGACGACGTCATGTTTGACGGAATCCTGCTTCAAAGCTTTCTGCCAGCCACCCAGGACGAGGTGAAGCGAATAATCACAAATTCGCCCAACAAGTCATGTGACTTAGACCCGATCCCTACGCAGCTTTTGAGGCAGTGTCTGGATCATTTTGTGCTGTTGATTACAGCCATTATCAATAAATCGTTGGCAACGTCAGTGGTACCCACATGTTTCAAACGTGCAGTTGTGACAGAGACCATTGCTTAAAAGGCCGGGCCTCGATAAGGAAGTTCTGAATAATTATCGGCCTGTGTCAAACCTACTATTTGTGTCAAAACTTCTTGAGAAAGTGGTTGAACACCGTCTAAAAGATCACCTGGACATCAACAATCAACACAAACAGCTCTTGTGAAAGTCCAGAACGACATCGCAGAAGCTCTTGAACAAAAACGTGTAGTTGTTTTGGTCATGCTTGATCTGTCCAGTGAGTTTGATGTTATTGACCATGGCATTATACTAACGCGTCTTCAACACTCATTTGGTGTGACTGCAGAAGCCCTGGATTGGATGCGATCCTACATTAGCGGCAGAACGCAATGTGTCTCTGTCGGCCCTGCAACTTCGTTTAACGCACATCTATGTTGCGGCGTGCCACGAGGATCTGTGTTTGGACGGAAACTGTACTGCATATACACTAAACCATTTGGTGATACAGTGACGAAACATAATCTTCGCTACCACTGTTATGCAGATGACACACAAATATACTTGTCCATCAAGCCTAATGAGAACTGGGCAAGTGAAAGGTCAGCCATTGAAGCCTGTGTGGTGGATGTTGGCAGGTGGAAGAATAGAAACATGCTAAAACTGAACCAAGAAAAAGGCGAACTCGTTGTGACTCCGTGAGAAATCTTGGAGTTATTATGGACAATGGCTTGACAATGGAGAAACAGGTGAATGCGATCTCCAAGTCCTGTTTCTACCACATCCGAAATATTGGCAAAGTCAGGCAATACATCACAAATGACGCATGTAAGATTCTAGTCCAGGCACTAGTAACATCTCGCCTGGATATGGAAACAAGCTACTGCAAGGTTTGCCTCAGGTGCTAATTGAACAATTGCAGTGTATACAGAACTGCTCTGCTTGCCTAATCACCAGGTCATGCAAGAGCAAACACATAACACCTGTGTTAAGTGAGCTACATTGGCTCTGCTTTAAGGTTAACACCTTCATGTATAAAGTTCTCACTTAAAAACACATCTCTTTAAACTGGAACATGACTGACATTATTGAGTCACGCTCTCGTTTTAATGACATTGCTATATACCAATGACGTATCCGTAATGTTTTATTTGTGTGTGTACTATAAGTGTAATATCTGTGTTTATTTATTTGTTATGTTTAAATCAGCTCCTTTACACTATCTACTTTTAAAATAATCTACATTTATGGTTTTATTTAATTTATGCAGTTTCATGTAAAGCGCCTGAGAACATTTTATCTTAATTGGATTCGGGCGCTATATAAATTCTGATATAATAATAATATCAGCATGTCTTACAGCTACACTGATAGCAGCATGTCTTATAGCTACACTGATATCAGCATGTCTTACAGCTACACTGATAGCAGCATGTCTTATAGCTACTATTGTGCTGCTACCTTTTTTGCTGTTGTAAATTTAGTAAGTCAGAAATAATTATGAATTCAAAATAATTATTTGGCAGTTTCACATATCAAACCAAATGTTCAAGAAAGTATATTTAACATCTGCACAACAAGTGGGTCATTGGAAGCATGAGCACATGTGTGGCAGAAATATAATATAATGTGAATGAAAGCATGAAATATAGCAATAATCTAGAATGTAAGATGCAAGAAGACTAAGAACAAACCTGTTCGGGACTGCCTGGATACTGCTGCAGCGCATACTGTCGGAACTGAACTGATGTCTGCTGGTTCAAGGCGGCTCGGATCTGTTGTCTGCAAGAACATTATGACACAGTAAATATCTTAAATTTATATTATTAAATCACATTACTAGAAAAATGTATGCCTGTCTGTTTGTCAGTATTCTCCAGGCTGTTAGACTTGATAAAGAATGCCTATTTTTTATATTTAAAGACATTTTGATATAAAGAAAAAGGCATTTTTGACGATCAGCAGATGGCTTAGATAACAGTTGTGTTGTGACATTTAGTAGTCCTGGCATGATGAATGGACGTAATATTTAGCCCCTGGCATAATGACTGGATGTGACATTTAGTCTTGACATAATGAATGGAGATTTAGTTCCGACATGGAGTTCTGAATGGAGGTGATATTTATTCATGTTACATTGGGTGGAGGTCAGGGCTGGGGTCAGTTCCATTTAATCAATTCCAATTCAAATTCCTTTCAATTCAATTTAATCAATTCCAATTCAATTAATTTTTTCCAGTTCAAATTCCAGCTGGGATCTTTCAATTCCAATTCAGTTCCAATTCCGAATTAATTCTATGGAAGTTTTTTCAATGGAAACGCATGGAATAATAGTAATATGTAATTGATGTTTTTTTTCTGTAATAGTAATACTTTTTTCAAATGTAATAGAAATAGATCCTAAAGTACCAGATAATAATCTATTACTTTTCTATTACATCTATTGCTACAAACTTACAAAATATCAGGTTTGTTTGCATGTTATTCCAACTGCTAGTAATTGTAAACAATGTACAGACAATAGCTGAGCCGTTATTAAAAAAACATGAAAAAACCAGTAGGCTGATCATTTTATGGTTTCAGAAATACCTGCTTAATGAAACAATGCAGGAGCACCAAGCAATTGTTGGGATGCCCCATTGGGGTGGCTATGGCTTTACACACTCATAAATGACATGGTTTCAGACGTTGCCAGTGATCTCGGCCTTTCGGGATCTCGGCCTGTTTTGGTGAACTCGGCCAGTGACCTCGGCCTGTGCGGCAGTGAATTCGGCCTGTACAGCAGTGATCTCGGCCTGTCTTTTATTACGGGCCTTGTTATAGTAATGCAGGCCATATTTATCGATACAAGAAGTTGTATCATGTATTTATTGTTACGATAAACAATGTTCAATGCAATAAAGATGTTTTTTTGACGATCAGTCTTGATCTTATTCTTAGCCGATATAGGTGTCGCAATGACGTCACAAACATAATATCCCGTTAATATTTACCATGCAGTAATCCGTTTTAAAATATTATGTGTACGTTAAAAAGGTGGTTGTCATAATAATGTGCTTCCTACTCTTGCTTTGTTTTATTGAGCTGATCTTTTCAGTTTGTCTATCTTTGATTTGTGTGAGTAAAGAATGGGCAGAAGCAGGCTGTAGTCATTGGCTTTCTGCTCTTGCATTGTTTCATTGAGCAGATCTGTTCGTGTTGTTTGTCTGAACATGGCCTCCTTTTGATGTTGTCGACGAGTAGGCCTACAAAAGCTTAAGTACTAATTGCGTGGAGACCAAATCGACGTGGGCCGAGGTAAGAGCGACATGTTCTATGAAGATGATTGGTCAGAATGGGCTACGATTGGTAAGAATCGTAGCCGCCACCCAGCTTTACAAAGAGGGGAATATCGAGGACTCAGCTCTGGATTTACTTACAAGTATGATATTTGAACTGTTTGTGAAAGTACGACTATAAGAGTTTAATAGTTGATAAAAATACGAATACAAGATTTTTATTGTTTGTGATCGTGATCATGAATCACGAGCCTTCCACGTGTCTCCGTTGTTTACGAATCGTGCGTGAACATCAAGAGGCTCTTTTGTGCGACAGGTGCAACTTACGGCAACACAGAGTGTGCGGGACAGGTATGTTGCATGCATTATGCAGTCTTTTTCACTGTTGATACTATACAGAAATAATGACAACCCGAAAGCTAATTGTTATGTGGTGGCATGGCAACAGTTTTCTAAGACCGGATGTATAAAAAAGTATGGGTTGTATTATGTTTCTTAATATTTCATCAGATGTATTGGGTTTCTTAATATTTCATCATAATTATAGCATACATTTATTCGTATGAATTTGCAGGTGTCAGCAGAGCCTTCTACAGGCAGCTGGTCAAGGGTTTCGTTGACCTGCCTCAATGGAGGTGCTGCAATTGTGCACCAAAGGTAATATAAACTGAGAAGGCAGCAGAAAAAGACATTTTGAAACCTGCAGGGGAAGGTTGCCACACAGTGGGACCTGTATCGATCTGGGGACAAGACAGTGATGCAGTGCCTGAAGACATTTGCCCGATTGTATGGCCCTGTGATGCATTAAGTGTGCTCTCTCCAAACAGTTGCCTATCTTTCTACTCTACTTCTATAATATATATATATATATATATATATATATATATATATATATATATATATATATATATATATATATATATATGTAATTCTATATATATATATATATATATATAATTCATATTTTAGATTGTATTCAGGATTTTTTATACTGTGATTACGATTTAATTGTACTGTGTGGTATAAGGTTATAATAACAATTTTATATAATTTCTAATTCTTTCTTGGTTGGTTTCCCCCATTTTTGCTGTTATTGTGTTGATTAGATTTAGAATTGCATAGGTTACGTCACAACATTTATGTATTGATTTTGAGGAAATTATATATAAAAATACAAACTTTCTACATTCTGTCTTTTGTCTTCTGCAAACTAGCCACGATTCCGAGTCGGAACGTTGTCCCACTCGAATAACGAAAATAAATATATATCTACATTATAACCAACAACTGTCTATAAATAATATATATACTATGATATCAGTGTACATCATGGCAATGGACTGTACATACTAATAAAATATTACTTAGAATTGATTAATTAAAATGGCTATATTTAGCACGCAGAATTTGTCGGATGTCGGACATAACTATAATAAAAAGGCCCATTATAGAAACAGGCCGAGATCGCTGTCAAAAATAAGTCAGTCCAACCATGCACCATGCAATATTGAACATTATTGAGTCGAGTATATATATATATACATATATCAGTTATCACAATACATAATACATTGTTTTATTTTACAAACACTTATTTCTGGCCAACATCACTCCCTCGACCAAGCCGAGATCATTGATTAGACAAGAAGAAGCTTTATCTAACGTCGGTTTTTATAGAAAATGACACGCCGAGATCAATGTCGCACAGGCCGAGTTCACCGTCGGACACTTATTTCTGGCCAACAAACAGGCTGAGATTACTGGCTATACAGGCCGAGGTCACTGCTGTACATGCCGAATTCACTGCCGCACAGGCCGACGTCACTGGCCGAGTTCACCAAAAAAGGCTGAGATAACTCAGGCCGAGATCCCGAAAGGCCGAGATCACTGTGAAGCATTTCAGATATGTGCAGGCAGACAACAAGTGTTATCTTAGAGCAGTAGCTGCAACCTGTATTGAATTAAAAGTAAGCTCATCACACCCACCAGTTTGATTTGAGCAGAACTTCTGAGTTCTTTTTTCCAATTGCCACATGGTAACGTTGCCACGCAGACCCTTTGTTCAAATTTGGACAAATGTTCTCACAAAATTCTCACCTAAGATCTTTAAATGGTGTACAAATGTTTGTTTAGCTGTTACAAAGACTCATAGTTCATATACAATTCTAGGGTTGCATTGAGGACCACATTGGAAATAAAACCAGATCGCACCAGCACAACAAAATGAGGTTCAATTAATTTTCTTTCAATTCCAATTCCAATTCAACTAATTCAAAATCATACAATTCAAATTCGAATTCCGCTTGGTGAAAATCTTTCAATTCAAATTCAAGAATGGAATTGAAGGTGGATGTGACTCATGTTATTATTACTCTTGTAGTAATAATGTTCCACTTACTCATGTTGTAATAAGTGGAGGTGACACTTACTCCTGCTGTAATAGGTGGAGATGACACATACTCCTGCTGTAATGGGTGGAGGTGACACTTACTCCTGTTGTAATGGATGGTGGTAACATTTACTCATGTTGTAATGGGTGGAAGTGACATTTTATTCTGCTGTAACGAGTGGCGGTGACACTTATTCCTGCTGTAATAGATGGTGGTGACACTTACTCCTGCTGTGCCTGTTTCTGTCTCTCCATCGCCTGCTGCTGCTTCACTTCCTCCTCCAGCCTACACCGCTCCCGCTCCTCCTCCTCCCTCTTCCGCTGTTCCTCCTCCTCCAGCCTGCAACAGTAGCCTCAACACTAAGCCCGGCCGAACACATAAAAAAAAAACTTTAATAAACCACATGCCTAATAACTATACCAAACTAGTTTTGGCAAGTGTTTTGGTGGCGCCACCATTCAATTCTGCCAAGCTACTTGGGGCAGTGATCATTCTGCACCAGCCAACTGTCTTGATCATGAACCTGATATCCATTTTGTTATGGTTGACAATTGGACATTGTTGCCCTTAATATTGTCACCGTCTATGTTAGGCTTGATTAATCAATTAATAAAAATTCCAGGTGTTGATGTTAATGTACAGGACATTCCTTAAAAAAAAACGTGTATACTTAGCCGCCGGACGAGCCACAAGCAGAGTAAGTTGGGCGCAATTGATTCTAGCACTTATTTTGAGTGATAAAACGCTCCCTTGATGATTGATTAGCTTGAGTGACAGGGAGCAAGAGCAATTGCTCACCTAAAATATGATGCATGGTAAAGATGCTTTTTATTACAGATCCACAAAACCCATTTTAGCAGTCAGTATTTAAAATTATAATAATAACAAGTTTAAAGAAAATGTTATTATTTTGACAACAATGTAAATGTTTACTGTTATATGTGCATTCCCAAATTGATGCTTTGAGATTGGTTGAAAGACGAAGTGAAACAATTATGGACTGTACCTGTTGTCGTTTTTAATGTTTAATCAACTGATGATATATGTTTTCGGCTTTTCATGTCCAGGTTATTATTTTCGATTGTCATTAGCCAATGAAATGGCCATTTACAAATAACTTACGAATTAGTTCTGAAGTATTTTAGCAGAGAACAATCTAAACATCATTATATAGAACACCACTGAACGCTTTTCGCTGTACCACTCCGTTCCGTGCCAGGTGATATGCTGGCTCGATGAATTGTCAGTTGCCACTTCAAGTCAAGATTTTAGCAACAAAAATGCATTTTATGAATAGGAATGTTATATATATATATTCTGAAAGCATGATAACGTGCGAGTAAAATGAGCCATATCATTTTACATTTAGTCGTCATGGTAACCAGCAATCCAAGATGGCCACCACGATTTCTACGTTTTTGCAGTTGCTGAACACAGTTGTATACCAATGTACATATTTAATGTAAACTACTCGTGTTGATCATTCTACAGGGGTGTACTATGATATAAAATACAATATCAAATACATTTTGTGGAGTGAAAAACAAGTTATTTAACTGTATTTTATATTTATATGACAGAAGTGTTTATTTGTATACATTGTATTTGCTTACACATCCATCGCAACTGGACCGATTCCAATCAAATGGTGAACGTAGCCAATGCCGAAATTCCAGCCTGTCATACTGTAGCATCGCACACCGCTACGCCGGAATTCAGGCCTGTCGTATTGAAATGGCTAAGCCACCAGGATGTCCATAATGCCATTCACCAGTTAACCCACCAGTTTGCCATGAAATGCCTTTGATGCAGTCAGGAGACCATGCCACTTGGCACTGGCTGACAGTGCTAACTGCTAAGAACTGCCAGCTGAGTGTTCCTCTGTAGGAGTAAGGTGACTCTGGTCAGACTGCCTCCTACACCAGTATAATCTGGTGCCAGCAGTCTGGCTAAAAAGTACAAAGGGGATTTTTAGCCTGTTGTATTGGCATGTGCTAACCCACTCAACAATCAGTAGTATAAGATCAGAAAATATAAATGGCAAACTTCTAATATAAACAGATTGCAAATTGCAACACTGCCTGTGTGCACCAAAAGAAGACAAACTGAACTGATGTATGTATAAGCATGTAAATTGGGCTCATGTGGTCTTTATTCAAAACAAGGACTTTATTCAAATTGCCACACATCCCCTTTGTTGTAATTTGGACAAATCTTCTCACCTCGACCCCTTCAAAAATTATGCATGTTGGGGGGGTAATGTTTACTCACTGGTAGACTAACTACAAAGATATTGGCTTAATGGGTATTATTATATCAGAGCATGTGGTTTATGAATTGTTAACTGCAGTTAAGAAGGGACTCCAAGCAAAAACTTATTTTATGAGTCATACCATGTCTGTATGTTTGCAAAATGGAGGGGTTTGTAAAAGGTAAGTTACCGTATGTTTGGGGTTCCCATTTGTTTCTAGGGGTAGGCATTCGTTTGTCTTCAAGTATAAATAATACATTATATATAATATTGTGGTAAATCATAATTATATTGTATGGGTGTACGGATAACTTCCCTACTGTACAAAGTCTGTTACAACTATTGGAAATATCCTAAAAGATAAAAATGCTACAAAATCTGTGACAGCGATTAATTTAAGATGATCCTTAGTACCATATCCACTGTCCAGACATGTGGTCCAGAGCCCTGAGACTCTGTAGGTAATATATCCACTGTCCAGACATGTGGTCCAGAGCCCTGAGACTCTGTAGGTAATATATCCACTGTCCAGACATGTGGTCCAGAGCCCTGAAACTCTGTAGGTAACATCTCAGGACTCCAGATCTGGAGGACTCCTAACTGACCCTTGATTGCAATTGCTAACAATGACTCAAGTGCTTCATAACAATGAACTCAGTGTGGGATCAGTGAAGCCATGAGACATGCTAGTCTGGGTCTGAGAGCTTAGGGAATGAGGGAGCAGAGATTAGATAAATGCTAAACAAAGAAATGTAGCCAGTGTGTTGTCAAGTAACAAATCCTCCTGTTGGTTGCTTTGTTTTAATTGAAGTGAATGTTATTGTTGATGAAATAGAGAGGTTTTTTTACAGTTTTCCTCATAAAAAATCTGATCAACTCCCATTGCATATTCACTTGTTGCCGAGTTATGTAAATTAGATTAATTAATAAGTTTTAGTTTAAAATACGTTATTATTTAATTATTATAAAATATGTACTCGTACTTGTGAGAATGTAGTATTCGTACTCAGCTTTTAGCAATGTATTCATACTCGTACTCATCCATCATCAATGTACTCATGAAAATGTACTCGGCCCCAGGTCTGGTGACAGTATTGATAGTAGTTGCACATGGTTAGTTTTTATCTTTTAGGTGCATAGCCCCAAAACATGACTTGTTTAACTTAATAGTTACAAATAACACCATGTTGTCTATCATACAGGTCAACTAATACTAGGTGGACGATGACTAAATCACAGAATAAAGAAAGGCTATTAACTATACAAAACAACATGTCAGCAATGACACATGTTTGTGACTGTTTGTTTACGGTGACATTTACTATCAGCCACCAAAATGAAGTGCTAAAAATCTGGTAATAGGCAGATTGTCTCTGCGGTAAATAATTACTGAACCTGCCCCAGTTCCAACACTGACTGGCATCAGTGGCAGCTCATACACAAAGCCAGCACTGGTGTTAAGTAAATTAAATTAAGCTTCTGTTAATTAAATTAGTTACATGTACATTGGTCATTGATTGTAATGCAGAAACAGTCCAGCAAAGAGTACACAGGTACATTATTCCCACAAAATCTTGGAGGAAATTCAAACTATATTTGTTATATATACATGTTCTTGCCATGTTCTTGTGGCTTACTAAAAAATATGTAGTCACTTCACAATGTAGTAGTGTTAGTATTTGTGCATTCTATTTATATAATACACTAGTCTGCAGTAACTTAAGCCCTAATGGTGAATGAAAATGAACATATAAGAACATATTTATATTTCTTAACAGAAATAGATGTGTCAATATGATGAAAAGTCATACATGCTGCTTTTCAGTCAGTATTTTAGTGTACAACTGTTTGACAGTTTTTGTACATATTCTGGAACATAATAAAACTAACATGCACCTTAGGCATGCTCAATTCCCAAAGAAATCAGTAACCAGTGTCTACAATTTTTACATTGCTATTTTATGTACATAATTATGCTCAGGCATGTGAGATTCTTAGAATGTGCACATTTAAAGAAATTAATAAATAAATGTGACTTAGAAAATTGTGAGAATGAATTCTGTGATTGAACTTGTCCTAATTCTGTGTGCCCACTGCCTACCTGCGTCTTTCCTGTTCTTCCTTCTCAGCTCTATGTGCCTGTATGTAAGCTTTAAACATTGGACAGAACTGGTCAATGTGTTCAATAAAGCCGACCATGGCCTCCTCTTTAGACAAGTCTCCCAGAGCCAGCCACGCATGCCTATAACAAACAGCATCGATACAGATTTACCAGCACCGGCCAAGATACTCATTAAAACTGTTTAACACTGAACAACATATTTCACTAGCAAATGCAATTTTTTTTATAAAGGATGCACATGTAATGATGCTGCTAACATGGCCAGCAATTGAGACACCCCTGATTAACAACAGTGACACTGCCACAGTACAGTGACAGACTCTGTACGCATGAGGCTACCATGAAATGGGTGGCAAAAATAACCAAGCACATGTCCATAGACTATGAAGTCTGGGAGGACGAGAAATGAGCCATGTGATGGTTCTACAACAACTTCTTTAACTGCTGGCATCATGAGGACTTGGGAACAATATCACAGTCAACAGAATATCTGAATCAATGCAAAACATGAATGAATATGTGAAATGTTGAGTAGCAAAGCATACAGAAACATTACCTGGAACATCTACATTTACCATTCACTCCCTGGACCATGCACCTGGAACATCTACATTTACCATTCACTCCCTGGACCATGTACCTGGAACATCTACATTTACCATTCACTCCCTGGACCATGCACCTGGAACATCTACACATACCATTCACTCGCTGGACCATGTACCTGGAACATCTAAACTTACCATTCACTCGCTGGACCATGTACCTGGAACATCTAAACTTACCATTCACTCACTGGACCATGCACCTGGAACATCTACACATACCATTCACTCGCTGGACCATGTACCTGGAACATCTACACATACCATTCACTCGCTGGACCATGTACCTGGAACATCTAAACTTACCATTCACTCACTGGACCATGCACCTGGAACATCTACACATACCATTCACTCGCTGGACCATGTACCTGGAACATCTACACTTATCATTCACTCGGGTCAGTTCTAGCAGCAAAAATAAATAAATAATGCAAATTATTTAAACATTTAGAAAATGCAAACCGTACTACATTTTAACAAAAGTGGATGCAAATAATGTGTGAGTATGTGTGCGTGTGTGTGTGAATGCATGCATGCATGCTTGTGTGTGTATTCTAGCAATATTCAAGATGGTAAAAACAGTGCCTTGTCTTACAGTTTAAGTCATCTTGTCACTATGTATGCAACCAAGACTATGTATGTGACTGTGTGTGTACAGGTTGACTAACTGCAATCTAGTTTAGTGTTCCTATTTGGCAGCAAATGATAAACCTGTCTAATCTAAGATAGGGCATACTGGGAACATCCTCTGATTAACAGTGCACTGCGGAAGTCAACAGTTAAACACCATTACACACACATACTGCTTCTGTTGTATCATTAGAGCCATCAAGGCTTTAGGCATCACTGCTTCATTAAAGTTTTAGACACTGTCCCAACATGGTGCATGAAGGCTGTCATACTGTCGTACTCTAAGTACCCCTTACTAAGCAGAAGATATCGATTTAACACAGGCCAAGTCATTGTTGAAAGCAAAGATTGAACACCTTTTCCAGCAGAAGTAAAACCCAGTTTTTCACTGTGTGAATGTCATACACAATAATCCCTGGTAAACCATTATGAAACAACCTATAACTTTACCTTCTGTCATTGCCAACGACATCAAGAAATCCAACATCAGGAGTCACGTCAGATCTGTACTTGCCGAAGCTCACTTGCTTTGTGTAGGCAACCAGCTTCACTTTGTCCTTGTAAGAAATGTGTAGAGCCTTACCATTTTTCTCTGGCAAAACAGAAATAAATACATTACCCATGACATCTCAACAAAAACACTTATATCTACATACCATTCACATGCTGGTTGAACTTTGAAGTCATTGTTAAAAGAAATCTACACATGTATTTTGCCTCCTACAACCAACTCCACAGGTTCATGAAAAAGTTGCTTGGTAAGTCTGTTTCAGTCCAACAAATAAAGACTGTTAATGACAGTGGGTGTGTGTCAATGACAGTGGGCGTGGAATATTACTGCGGAAAACAAAGCTAGAACTTTACGAGACGAACAGTTTTATAACCAAACAGAAACAGCATAAGATACTGAATAGTGGGGACACAAAATCCAGAAAAGTTCCAGTTCTGCAGTGTGTCAGTTCTAAGACATGGCCATGACTGAAATCTTAGCAAAGCTGCCATTGAATGATGAAGTTCTCCTGCAAGCCCAGTTTGTGGATTTTTTTGGTTTCAATGATACTGAATTCTTTGCCAACAAATACTTAGAAAACCTTTCTCTATCAGCAAGCCAGCCAGAGAGGCTGCAAGTTGAATTCTTAGAATACCAACTCTTGGAGAAGTCAGATACACCAGATATAATCTTGGAAGATGTCAGAGTGAAGCCAACTGAGAGATGAGAATGGTGCCAAACAAGAAGAAACTGAATCCTTCTTCATTCTAATACTGGTGAGGATACAGTTTTTCAATGATACGGAAAAGCAAAACAACATTTCAAGCATCATTGAAAATGCATGGTTACCAAAAAGCTAGACTTTTTAGCTACTACGTTATGGTGGACCAAAATGTCAGTTATTCATGTAGGATTGGCTTAACACATAATGTATGGCTGTTATTTGTCTTTGTAGTCCCTAAGAAGTCATTGAAATAAACATTATTATGACTGGTGATTGTTGGAATTCCATGATTTTTGCATATTTGCTGGAGACAGGTATTGAGATTTCTTTTTATGTTTGATTAATTTATTTTTGGTGCTTTGTTTTCTTGTGAGCATGTAGATCCCTAAGTGTGCATAATATATAATACTATGTTATTTATATGGCATATTTAGCATTTTTATGTCGTGCAATCTTAATGTCTGCTAAAAAAATGCTAAGAAAAATCTCATTTGGCTAAAGAAAATTCTGATCTTTAGCCAATTTTGTTTAGGTCCAGTGCTAGCCTAAGCCTATTGTGTTGCTGCGTTTGACACCGCTCGGACTTTTGAGAAATCTCCCATAATTCCTGCCTGGGGGCAACTTTGCTATCCTGCCATAGTTCCAATTAATCCACCTACAAAATTTGAATTCCTTTCATCTTCGTTTTCAGGTAAATATGCCGAAGAAGTTAGACGTTAGTTAAATTCTTCACCGTTTATATGAAATGTCTTCAGACGTTGATTCACCATCAGATGATAATGTTGCAGAAAGCAAAATTATACTAGAGAACGACAGTACTGATGCAGTAGAAGCTATAGTTAAAAAATACCAGGGAATTATGAACCAAGAAAAAGCGGAATGTCCAGACAGTGGTGACAATAATAGAGATGACCCAGACTACTAGCCAGGTGATACTACCAGCCAGGTGATACTACCAGCCAGGTGATACTACCAGCCAGGTGATACTACCAGCCAGGTGATACTACCAGCCAGGTGATACTACCAGCCAGGTGATACTACAAGTCAAACTGGTTCAGATACAGAGACACCAAGAACGGAATCAGACGTCGATGATTTAGACAACACCAATGATGACATAGAAAACAATAGTGATGTTGATGAGCCAGCCGGTGATAACAATGCTGATGATCCCATGGATGAAAACATAAATGATGCCTTGAGATGTGGACTCATGATGTTTGATATCGCAGTCGATGTGCAGGTGACAAATGTGTGACAAGAAAAGGGAAAAAGATCCCAGAAAAAAACCCCACTGCAAGCTAGGTGTGAAAAGTGTCGTTTTAAATGCAGTGAGAACTTTTCAGAAGAAAGACGACTGGTATAACCTGTGGGGAATATTATGGCCTAGCAAAAGCGTCATGCCAAAAAGCTTTTATAGCCTCCATGGTGGTGAAAAAAGAGGTCATCCGTCAACGAAGCTGGAAAAATATTGACGCTAAAAAGAAAGGAAAATCATGTGAATACTATCTGTTCCTGAATCTTGAAAAGAGCCTGCCAGTTTTTCTTTTGTAAAACTTTTGCAATCAGTTCCTGGGTGATTTGTGAAGAATTGAAAGGAAAAGGGGAATCAGGTACCTACAACAAACAGGAATTTGTAAACAAGCACAAAACAAAACAGCAGATGACAGAGTGAAGCATGTGCATGACCATATCAATTCCTTACCAAGAGTCAAACCCCATTACAGCCGCCATGATTCTACAATGCAGTATCTCTTTCCAGAGTTAAATGTTGCACAAACAGTCTCCTGAACAGCCGTGTCATACCTGCCGAGTACCTGTACAAACAATACTACAAAGAAAATTAAATCCCAAACCCTGTAAAAGAGCACAAATATAGACATCTTTCTTTCGGACTTTAATTGAAATGTTTTTGCCCAAAGATAGATCAATGCACTGTATGCAATGCTTACTACACAGCAACGGGAGAGGAAAAGGAACAACTGCAGGAAAGCACCATATAGCAAGGAAAAACGAAGCAATGGCGGAAAAAGCTGTGGATAAAGACAAAGCTAAAGCTGAGGAAAGCTACCATGCTGTCATTTTCGATTTGCAAGCTGTACTGACAACTCCTTTTGCAGGAGATGCACAGATTTACTACAAAAGGAAACTTTCTGTGTATAATTTCACTATCTACATTAACAGCTCGGCCAGTGTTACCTGTGGGATGAAACGGAAGGGGCAGGGGTGCAAATGAGATAGCATCTTCCCTTCTATCTTACTTAAATAACTTGCCACATTCGATTCACCACTTTACAAGCTTTTCTGACACATGCGGCGGACAGAATCGCAATCAGTTTGTGGCAGCTACCATGCTTTATGCTGTACAAAAGATTGACCATCTTGAAACGATTGATCTAAAGTACATGGAATCCGGCCACAGCTACATGGAAGTAGATTCAATGCACGTGACAACAAGAGAACGCTCGCAAGCACTAGAAGGAATGGGAGGTGCTCATCAGGGGGGCAAGGAAGAGGCCACATCCCTATGATGTCAAAGTTCTTAAGCATACCGACTTCCTTGATTATAAAGAACTTGCTAGAAACATAATAAAAAACAGGACCAAAAATACTGAAGGAGACACCGTCAACTGTCTGAATATAAAGTGGCTAAGATTTGAAAAGTCCACTCCGTACACCATCAAGTACAAATACAGAATCCAAAGTGAAGTATTCATGAAGCTAGTTGTGGCAACTGAGCGTGGTAGACGCAAGTCCACTGGGAGTCTAACTGTTCAACAACCCTATAAGAGCCAGATTCCCATCTCAGAAGAAAACAAAACATGACCTGATGAGTCTCCTGAACAGCCGTGTCATACCTGCCAAGTACCAAGCTAATTATGAAGGGTTACCATCATCATCATCATCATGTTGGCGCTATCGTGGATGAAGATGGTGAATGGCCATTTAAGCCTTGTAGGCAGTTACTATATGCATTACTTGACTGAACATTTTATTTTACGACGAGTAAACAAGTTTCAAATCTGATGGGAGAACATATTCATTTTTAATTACTTGTGTAAGGATTTTCTGACAGAAGAGATTCGGTGGCTGGATTTTGGCAGTAATTTGCTGTACAGCATATAGAACAGCCATTTTATTTAATAAATTTGTGAAATACAAGACTGATTTGGCTTTAATACCTAGATTTATTACTAAAATAATGATTTACATGTCCCGATGTGTCCTCCCTATGGCTTTCCTGTGCCACATTTTTTAGAGCACAAACTTGATATGTCAATTTTTGACAATTAATTAAAAAACGGTAATGGCCACAATGCTTACAAAGCATGTGCTAGAAGATGGTAATATCATCCACAATGTAGCCAAGAATAACCATAATTGAAAAAGGACCACATTTTATAGATCACTTAAAAACCTTTAACTTTGATTTTCTCAATCTTGAAAAATGGACATATCATGGTTGTGCTCCAAGCACTCGATATGTACCCTGACATTTTTCTCCAACCTGAAAGAATGCCTATATTACAATGAATAATATGCACCCCAACCAGTTAGCATCATCTTCCTATTTCGACACTTCTGATAGTTTGGTTGAAGCACAGTTTACAATGTTTCTAATCTGGTGTATTTTTCAGTCCAAGTAGTTTCTTCTGCAGTGAGAATTGGTGGCTTATATTACCGGTCTGCACAGTTGCAATCTGCTGCACTATTAGGACTGCAAAAGTGCACTAAAACACAATATTATTTAAAGAATATATAAGATTGAACAAAATTGTATTTCCAAGACAAAGGCCCAGATGGCAAGTGGACAAGGAAGCCACTGGGGTACCAAGAGTCCAACATTTGTTCATCTATGTGTAACCCACCCTCCTGAGATATGTATCAACTTTGTTTTTAAACTATACGTATGTTGAATGAATGCATTAGCATATAAAAAATGGAAAGGAATGTCATTATACAGCATAAATAATTTAGGCCAATCTATAGTTTCTGATTACCGCGTATTCGGTCCGACACATGCTGCGAACATGAGGAAGTGAATGACAGCCACCGTCCAGGAAGTGCAAGAAATATAGGTGCTACAATTGCGGCGATTTTGGCAGACACATTGCTGCCAAGTGTCCCCACGGACCGCTGCCACTTCTGCAAGGGGGAGAATCACCTTATCGCAGCCTGTCTGAAATGCAAAGCTGATCGAGGAGACCAGGTAAAAAACGTGCATGTGTCTGAGCTAGCATGCACTCCTGGCAGCCAACACTTGCAAGGATGTACATGACCGCCAAGCCAAGGAGCTTCCTCTTTCAGTTGGAGAGCACGTCTGCCTTCACAATTGTGCTGTGAACGGATGCAATGCCTTAGTGTACAAGGTGTCACGATAAGGAGTGAAGCAGATGTATGTTGTGGAGGCAAGTGAGTGTGCTCAAGAGATCTTGGATGAATCTTCAGGTGACGGATGGGTGCAACAGTATCAACGTTGGCTGGGCGATGCTTATCAGAAAGCAGTAGCACAGTTGGACAACCATACGGACCAACAAAAGGCACGTCATGATCGCTATAATTGAGAACTTCCACTCACCGCCAGGGAGCGCATATATCCGCACAACCACAGCATTCCTGGATGGAGCAAAAAATCCAAGACGTCCAACCTGGACAATTGGCCCCGCTCTGTGAACCATTAGGGTTTGAGTATCTTAGCTTTTAGTTTTAGAGCTATGCTGTTCATGAGTTGGGGAGAGTGTGACCCTGTGACTTTTATGTGTCTGGCATTATGCCCGGTGTGAGATAGTAAAGTGACCCCCATGTCACTTTTCTATAATAGAAAAGTGACACCTTTGCTAATTATTTGTTGTTCAGACTGCAATGTAAAAATAACATGGGCATGTATGTATGTTTTATAAACAATCTCTTTATATTTTTGGTTTGTATGTATCATGCTAAAATAAAAAATTGCATTTAGTTCAGTAGATAGCTAAAAAATCATGCACTTGTTGATAAAGCACGAAACTTGGCACACATTCAGAAATCATCAATGCGAACAAATTTAGACCTTGGGTTTTCTCAGATTTTGCCCTGGTCTGTGTTGGTGGCCATTTCTAAAATGGCTGCAAAAAAATACTTTTCTTCGTATCTTAAGATCTGTATCACATAGAGCTGTAGTTTTGGTGTCAAAATATAAGCTTTCAGGGGCACCGATTTCAAATAGTTTACTTTTGACCTTGTCTGACATTCATACCCATCATTTTTAAAGATGGTGGTAATTTTACCAATATCTTAAATGGTTGCAATGAAGTATATAACTTAAAAACTTAAACAAATCCTAAGTATTTTACTCCTAATAAATCTCTAATATTGTGTGTAAAATGGAGTCTACAGTTAAAAATTCCCCATGGTGGAGGGTGCATGCCCCAGGTATCTTAGTTTGGCATTCTTTCAGTTTGCGCTGCTGCATAAAAAAACGAAAATCCATCTCTCTTTCCACTTTTAAGATCAAAGTCAAAGATACGAGGTTTGTGAATATCAGAATTATATATTTGTCAGTTGTGGCAATACCCCCACCCCAATGTGGATGAAAAAACTTATTTAGACGTTTATTACGAGTGATCAAATGGCTATGCCTATGACATGTGCATGTGCCGTGGGCATATTAATAATAATTATTGCCGTAATATTGGTAATTTGAAATAGGACCAGGTCATATTAAGTCCTTTTGTCATTTTGGTAGAACGAAATGTCCCATGGACACATCACGTATATTCACCACTCCTTCTGAATTGGGAAGAATCAGATTAGCAAGAATCAGCGTATGAGGTGTCAGCCACGCAAACTATGAATGAACACGAACGAAGTCGAAGACGTGCGAGAGAACCGGTCCAGGCCTAGATTCAACTAATACTATCGCAGGTATGATACGTACCTTTGTAAAACTGTAATGCTAACTTGTACAGTTCTTTCAGCTGAAAGCCCCACGTCGTCTCGTAAATGTCTGTATCTGGATGGTCACCGTTACATGTCTGTTCTCCATTTAATTTAATCGCGTCAACCGCACCTGACAGTTCACTCTGCTCATCCGCCATGTTTATGCTTTTGACGTGTCGGTTCGATCACGCACGCGCGAATGCGATAATTTCCGGGGCGACAGTAGTGCCACATAGCGACTTTAACAAGATTTAACAAGATTTGCCATCCAAGCCAAAGGCCCAGATGGCAAGTGGACAAGGAAGCCATTGGCTTATCGAGAGTCCAACAATGTTCATCTACTTATAACCCGCCCTCCTGAGATATGTGTCAACCTTGTTTTTAAACATATTCACGCTGCTAGCAGTTACACAATCTGTAGACAATTTGTTCCATTCATTTATTGTCCTCTGCGAGAACGAGTGCTTCCTGATGTCCAATCTACATTGATCCTTTACTAATTTTACCTCATGTCCTCTAGTTCTGCTATCCTTCTTGAGTGAGAAAAACATATTTCTATCAATATTTTCATACCCATTCAATATCTTAAAAACTTCAATCTGATCTCCTCTTAACCTCCTTGTCTCTAGAGTTGTTAAACCACATTCTTTCAGGCGTTCTTCATAACTAAGGTCTCTAAGTTCTGGAATCATTTTAGTTGCTCTCCTTTGTATGCGTTCAAGCGTATCTATATCCTTCTTACGATATGGTCTCCATGCCTGTATACAGTATTCTAAATGAGGTCTAACTATTGCTTTATAAAGAGGTATAATTAACTTCTTTCCCTTGTATGTTATGTTTCTTCTAATCAATCCAAGAATTTGATTACCCTTTGAAGCTGCAATACCACACTGCTCTGAAACTTTCATATCAGCGCTTATTGTAACTCCTAAGTCCTTTTCTTTTACAGTAGTACCCAGAACAGTATCTCCCATTTTATAGTTTACATTCAAGTTCCCATGTCCTGTATGTAGGCATTTACATTTCCCAAAATTGAACAGCATCTGCCATTTCTCAGACCATTTCACTAATCTGTCTAGATCGTTTTGTAAATGTTGTTTATCACCATCAGTATTAACCTTTCTAAACAGTTTTGTGTCATCTGCAAATTTCAGTACGTTACTTGTTATACTGTCGTCCAAGTCATTGATATAAATTAAGAATAATATAGGTCCTAATACTGATCCTTGAGGTACCCCACTCAAAACCGATTTCCAATTTGAAACTTCTCCATCTACTACAACTCGTTGTCTTCTGTCAGTCAGCCATTGTTCTATCCAGTCAGTTATGCTATCCCCGATACCATGGGCTTTTAATTTAAGTAGTAATCTTTGATGTGGCACTTTGTCAAAAAGCTTTCTGAAAATCTAAGTAGATAATATCTACTGGCGATCCCACATCTATCCACTTAGTGATTTCTTCCAAAAAAACATAACATATTTGTTAAGCATGACCTCGCTGTAAGGAATCCATGTTGAGATGAATTTAATAATGTATGCTTAACGAGGAAGTCCACCATATGGTATTTAATTAACCTTTCTAATCATTTACAAATCACTGACGTTAAACTCACTGGTCTGTAATTATCTTACTTATTTCTCGAACCCTTTTTAAATAATGGTACGATGTTTGCTTCTTTCCATTCAAACGGAACAACTCCCTCTTTTAATGACAATTAAATACTCTTGTATTAATGTACTTAATCATGAACTGCAAACCCGACACGCCCACCCTGCTCCCGATAATTTAGAACAGGTGGTACCTTAGGCTTAGTCTTTGTTATGTTTAGAGGGGGCGACATCAACTGGGAGACTGATGTGATCAGGGGAAACATCAACTCCTGCAAGTTAGCCGGTGCTTCCTCGATGCTATGCATGACATAGGCTCGGAGCAGTTTGTCAGACTCCTAACTAGAGACAACAAGCCTAATTCAGAAATGCAAGACCATTCCTGGAATTAGCAATATGTATATATATATATATATATATATATATATATATATATATATATATATATATATATATATATATATATATATATATATATATATATATGTATATATATGTATATATGTATGTATGTATGTATGTATGTATGTATGTATGTATGTATGTATGTATGTATGTATGTATGTATGTATGTATGTATGTATGTATGTATGTATGTATATATGTATATATATATATATATATATATATATATATATTATTGTTTGTTTGTTGAGACCAGCACTCGTGCCAAGAAAAGCAAACCACCACGAACGAAGATCTTCATATGGAAGAATGCAGACACCTACATCTTGAGGGCTGAAATCAACAATCAGCCAGTACTCATACTAATCTTTCATGCATCATTGCACCAGGGCACAACCCCTTACGACTGGAAGAAAGCCAACATCATCCCGATATTCAAGAAGGGCGACAGCAGCAGTCCTGCAAACTATCGACTCGTGTCGCTCACATCTGCAGGCAGCACTTAAGGTAATGGAGCACATCATCCATAGTTAGATCATGCGACGTAGCTTCAGGAAGAGGTGATCATGTGAAAGTCAGTTGATCCTAACGCTATGCGACGTAGCAGCTGCACTGAAAAATGGAGAATAGGTCGATACTGTTCTGCTGAACTTCAACAAGGCATCAGAGAACAAGGCGATGCTGGTCTGCTGGATTTCAGCAATTAAGGCGTCAGAGAACAAGGCGATGCTGTTCTGGTGGACTTCAACAAATGCCAACACTGTGGCATCAGAGGCAACCTTCTCCAATGGATACGTGGTAGAAAGACATTCATCCGGTCCAGCCCTAGTCACCTCCGGTGTTCGCCATGGAAACGTGGTTGGACTCCTCTTGTTTCTACTCTACATCAATGACGTACCACAGAAGGTCGCATTCGTTTCCCACCTCTTTGTGTACAGGAAAATCAAGATGAAACAGGACAGTCAGATAGTACAACACGACCTCAAAAAAAAACTGCAAGAGTTCGAGAAGGATTGGAAGATGTCCTTCAATCCAAGCAATCGTGGGGTCATTAGCGGAAGCGAAATCCTATTGCAGCTACCTGCGCCACCACAGTCGTAACCTAGCTGGCTCTTGTGAAAACAGTAAAGTACCTCGATCGGGGTCACAATAAGACAACACTTGACCTGTAATGCAAAATTAAGGTGATCAACAGACTTAGCTGCATGGGAACCCCTATACAACACAGAGGGACAACAGCCAAAATAGTCACGGTGTAGGCCCGTACCGTGTCACACACCATCTGATAGACATTCCAGGAGCCATGTTTCTACATATCCTGTTTCACTTGTTACATTAACGCACGCACGCGCACGTTAAAAACAGCGTTTAATATTTTATTCCTGCCACTGGGAATTATGCATGTTGCAGCTTGTATTTGAATCCGAACTCCGGGCTGCGAGCCGGTGTAGGACTTTCAAAACACTACCCCACTCAAAACACTACGGTAGTGTTTTGAAATTAATGTCAAAGCACTACAGTTAAGTTCAAAACACTACCCCTACGTACCCTCAAAACACTACCCAATTTCATAACACTACCGTCAGTATATTTTACCAGCCAATTACAACTGTCACATTTGGTAATCATCCTATACACTAGGGTCGAGTGCTTAATTTTTGGAACCAATCAGACGACGGAAATAACTAGTTAATGTGAAATTTGGTTATTCATTAGGGTTAAGATTATTATTCTAATTACTTATGGTTGGAGTCAGTTATGGTTGGGGTTAGGGTAATCATTGGAACCAACCAGACGACGGGAATAAATGGTTAGTGTGAATTGTAATTTTGCATTAGGATTAATTTTATTATTATAATTAGTTATCGTTGGGGTTAGGGTTAGTTATAGCTGGGGTTAGTTATGGTTAGGCTTCCAACGATAACCCAAAAGTCCGCCCTGCATAGGCTGTACTTATGAATTAATATGGCAAGTAGCCTAATTTTTTCATGATCAGTGTCTAGGCTCATACAATGGTGTATAAAATCCATCTCTATACGCTGGGGTATCAACATTTTGCCGGACGTTTCCCCTGACGTTCCCTCCACAAATCAATCATACTTATAATATAACCAGATGTGTGCAAACATTATCAAAACCCTTTAATTGAATTTTAATCACGCACGCACGCACGCTCGCTCGCTCGCTCGCTCGCTCGCACGCACGCACGCACGCACGCACGCACGCACGCACGCACGCACGCCGCACACCGCACGCACACACACACACACACACACACACACACACACACACACACACACACACACACACACACACACACACACACACACACATCACATCACATCACATCACATCACATCATCATACGTGTGCGTGCGTGCGTGCGTGCGTGCGTGCGTGCGTGCGTGCGTGCGTGCGTACGTACGTGCGTACGTGCGGGTTCGTGTTTCTACTTTGATTTGGTAACACCATATTTTTTAAGATCATTTAGATTAACACTGCCTAATACAATTAAAATTACAATTTCCAGACAAAATTGTTTTCATAAATTCCTTATCAACCCATAATAAAATGCACTATTAACTCTGATATACTTTCTATAAATTTAAATAATAAAATATACCAATAAAGATAGGAAAATATGGAGGACCACTGTGATTCAAGGAACTCACCCAACATATGAAAAGGAAGTAAGCCTTATGCATACCTCAGTTTAAACATATGGGGCCAGCAGTAACGTACGTCACCTATTTGTTGACGTTTTTGAGACCCACCACCCGCTTCGTAACACTGGCCTGTACACCCCCTAAAACTACGTTCGTTTTGAGAAAGACCCCCATTATGCGGGGTGCGGACATAGCCCATTACGAATAAAAACCCTCACGAACATAACCCCTCAAGGACAAACCCCTCATGGCCAAAACCCCCAACTCATTATTAATTGTGCACATATCCATTATATATTCGTTAAAAGTGTGTACTGAATCAGTCAAAAATCTTGCTCTTATAGTGGAGTAAGCGCCATGATCGCATTGACATTGTCTAGGCGATATATCGCCTAGACAATGGTATACCAGCGCAATATAAGACCGCGCAGTATTACTATTATAAGCCCTTGGGCTTGGGAGCTCTTTTTGCATTGACACACTCATTGCACTAAAATACTTACACTTCTGATGCCAACAGCTAGACAAGATAATACGTTTTCGTTTTTAATCGTTACGTAACCCTTACCCAGAGACCCCCGCCCCATGTAGAGCTTCGTAAAGCTTGCCCAGAAACCCCTATACCCCTAAGCGAGACGTACTTTATAGATGGCCCCTAACATAGAGAAAAAAATTAGGGGTAGTGTTTTGAACTTAACAGAAGTGTTTTTAGAGTACGCTCAAAACACTACGTTCTAGTGTTTTTAAATTAATTTCAAAACAAACAAATTAATTTCAAAACACTACGTCTACGGTATTGTTTTGAAATTAATTTCAAAACACTACAGTAGTGTTTTCGAGGGGTAGTGTTTTCAACTTACTACACCTGTATTCATTTGCGGGACCCGGGATCACCCGTTGACCCTCCCCTTCCCACCAGCGAGCGATACACATTAATATGTACACAAGCGTCATGGTCACTCAGCTGACTCATGTGTTGTACCGCGGGCCGCACACGACTGTTGTGACGTGTGATTGGTGCAAGTTATTAGCACAGCGCTGGCTGGTTGGACCGCCGTGTCGTTAGACGAGTCGTGCTGGAGCGGAATGCCAGTCGTTCTGTTTGCGAACAAGCGGCGTCCGTACCAACGACGCTGCCAACACCGATTGTCGCACGATCGCCTTTCTCTGTCGAACGCTCACAGTTGTTCACATCGCAAACGTCAACACTGATTAGACAGTGTGAACGTCTGTGTTTTAGCCTAGTGCTGTGTGCATTATACACATTTGGATTATTGGATATCATTTTGTGAATTCAGCTGTGGTTTGATCGCAACTATTAGGAAGAACTACCTACTTGGAAGCGTTCCAAGTATGTCGCGTCACGTCGAAATATGAGTGTCAACAACGTCATGCAAAGTACGCTTTTCTAGCTCATTCAGTAACATATCTTCTTCATTAATATCGCTATTGCGTTGTTTCAGTTTTTTCGTTGGTACTCCTATGTTTTGACTGATAACTCTAATTAGACAAATATAACATCAATAAACCCTGACAGTACATTTAACGTTTAGTTTAGGCCGTTTACGTTGCCACTGGGTTTAACAAAGATTTAACAAGATTGCCATCCCAAACAACAAGATGGTGGACAAGGAAGTCATTGCCATTGGATTATCGAGAGTCCAACAATTTTATCATCTGTGTGTAGCCCGCCCTTATCAGATATCTGTCAATTCTATTTTTAAACATATTCACACTACTAGCATTAACACAATCATTTGGCAGTTTGTTCCATTCATGTATCACCCTCTGTGAGTAAGAGTACTTTCTCATGTACAACCTACACTGTTCCTTAACTAATGTTGCTTTGTGTCCTCTGGTTCTACTGCCTTCTATAAGTTTGAAGAACATATATTCCTATCAACATCCTCATAACCGTTCACTATTTTAAAAACTTCTGTTTGATCTCTTCTTAGTCGCCTGGTCTCTAGTGTTGTCAAACCACATTGTAATAAGCGGCTTTCATAAATAAGGTCCCTCAATTCTGGAATCATTTTAGTTGCTCTTCGTTGTATTCTTTCAAGCTTGTCTATGTCCTTCTTATGATACGGCCTCCATGCTTGTATACAATATTCCAAATGTGGTCCAACTACTGCTTTGTACAGGGGTATAATTAGCTGTTTCTCCTTATACATGATAGTTCTCCTAATTAGCCCTAGAATTTGATTTCCTTTCGAAGCAGCAATCCCACATTGCACGGAAACTTTCATGTCAGCACCAAATGTTACTTCTAAGTCCTTTTCTTGTGTGGTTCTACCTAGTACAGCATCTCCCATTTTATATTCTTTGTCCATGTTTCCATGTGCTATGTGTATGCATTTACACTTCCCAAAATTGAATAACATTTGCCATTTTTCTGATCATTTAACTAATTTATCTAGATCATCCTGTAAACTTTGTAACCTTTCTGAATACTTTTGTGTCATCTGCAAATTTCAGTACTTTGCTAGATATGTCATCTTCCAAATCATTTATATATATTAAAAACAGTATAGGGCCTAATACAGATCCCTGTGGTACCCCACTCAAAACAGATTTCCGGTTTGAAATCTCACCATCTACTATTACTTCCAAAAAACATAAGAGATTAGTTAGACATGACCTTGCTTTTAGGAACCCGTTTTACAAGGAATTCCACCATGTGGTCTCTAATTAATGTTTTGAGTAATTTACATACAACTGATGTTAAACTCACTGGTCTGTAATTTTATGGCTTGTTCCTTGATCCCTTCTTAAATAGCAGCATAATGTTTGCTTCTTCCCATTCTGAAGGAACTATTCCTTCTTCTAGTGACAAGTTAAATAAGTTTGCAAGTGGTGTACTAATTTGATCAACAATTTCCTTAAGCAGTTTTGGTGGTATCCCATCAACTCCAGGTGATTTATTATCTTTCATCTTCTTAATTTTCTTTGCTATCATTTCAGGAGTTATGAACTGCCCTAAATGTTCTGATTTATTGCCCTCAAATTTAGTAAATGGAACTGGAAGTGAGCTGATATCTTTTGTGGTAAAAACTGAGCTGAAATACTCATTCAGGCCCTCTGCCATTTGAAATCCGTCTGAAATTATGTTTCCAGTGGTCCAACCTTGTCTCGAACTTTCTGTTTACTCCTCGCGTCGACTTAGGCCTGTTAGCGAAAACAACTACAAATTAGCGAACGAAAGCAATGCGAAACAACTTGAAACAGATAAATTCGACGAATCAGTGAAAGCAAGCAGAAGTCAGGAGAATCAGTGAAAGCAAGCAGAAGTTAGGGGAATCAGTGAAAGCAAGCAGAAGAAATTTGACCATAAATGAGTAATATGATGAGAAATTAGCAGCAAAAATTTGTTTTGCTGTAATAAAAAAGGTGACAGATGTGGAGAGAAAAAAATTATTAGCAAAACAAGCACAAATTTGTGGGGTAAGTCAGTGGAAATGGAATGTTTTTTTACAGAATGAGAGGTGGAGCAGACAGGTGTTATAATGAACCTTACTTTGACAAAAATAAGGGAAAATGATGGGAAATTAATGGAAACAAAAACTTTGTTGGTGTCAGTTTTTAAATCTGACAGGTGTCATAACAAATCTCATTTGGGTAAAAATGAGTGTGTAAAAAATAATGACATGACTAAAAATAGTATAAATTTGTAACTACAAACAACAACAAGAATGATGAACCAACAACAACTACTTGTTCTTCCTCTCGTTTTTCATTACAAGTGGTTCCTATCTTCATCCACTATCTTCTGTCACCAGCTTTTCCCTTTATGTTCTCTCCACAGCTGCCTTACAGGCACCCATTTTCCCAAAGTCATCCCATGTTAACACATTCTGTCTCAACACACCTGCTCTCTTTGGCAGTTGATCTTCCTCCATCCGCGTCACATGCCCTTCATCCGGCCCCTTACTAGTCTTCCTGTTAGGCTTGTGTGTAAATAAATTTTCTTCCTTGGTTCTTCAGTCCCTTAATGGGTTATTCTAGGCCATCAGTCTTTGTTGGTACCCATATCCCAGGCTATTCCAATGCTGATCTAGTCTGACTTTGAACTTGGCATCTACCACATTTTGCGGGAGTCCATTCCACAGATCAATCACTCTGATCAAAAAGAATCTCTGCCTAGTCAACAGTCTATCTAGCCCTCTGACTTCTCCCAAACCTGTAGCCTCTGTTGTTGATGTTTTGTCAGCGCTGCCATCTCCATTCCATACATAAGTTAGGTCACAACTCATTTTGTATTCCTCCACCCATTCAAACCCACTTGCAGGGTTGAAAAAAATCATGATTAAAAAAAATCGGATTTCATTAAATCGGATTTTTTTATAATCTGGTATATAGATATTTATATATATAAATGTTTATATTTATAAACTTGGGTACTTGTCTTAACAGAGGAAAGCATGCTGTGTGTCTGTAACTGTAGCAGTGCTAATTATTGTTTGGTGACAGGATGGATTAGCACCTGTCTAGAGCTCTGTGTACTCTATGGGTCTCCAACCAGACCTCAAACTGGTACAGTATTAAACAATTGTCACCAAAACTGTCTCACTTGAGTCAACATACTGAATTGGTAACAACTAGCACAAGCTCTAAGTGGACTTTAACTCAGGGCTTCTGACTTGAAAAGATACTTCCTCTTGAAGACAAGTTTGTGTGGCTTCACTGCATTCAGAAAGGGAATAGCTCAAACATACACAATGTCATAAAATATTTGGCTATCAGGCTATCTGGTGACAATACAACTACACAAGTGTGCGCACGTTGTGCTTTTGTATTAAAAAACATACAAAACTTTGTCGATCTCGATGCTTGTAAACAATTATTTGTGTTAAATTTATATAAATCAGCGATTAAAAAAATCCGAAATAAAAAATCATAAATAATTTTGTTGTTGTTGAGTGATTTAAATCATGATTTAAATCAAATGATTAAAATCAAACAACCCTGCCCACTTGTATCATTCTCCATACCTCTGCTTCTGCATGACATTCCTCAGTTATAATTCCACCAAGGTATACCAAGTCATCCCCTTCCTACCCCTTCCTTCCTATCCCTACCCCTCACCTGATGTTCAAAACACCTGTCTGTTATCCACTCAGATCACTCAAATGTCTTCTTCAGGCTCATCTTCAGTCCATCTCTTTCTGCTCATCCAGTGACTCTTGCATCACTGGTTTGCCTTGCGCTGTTATTGCCAGATCGATTGCATGCATTATTTTTAGAATATATTTGTTTCATGTTGATCTTCCTGCATAGTGACTCCAACACTGTAATGAACAGTGATTGGATAAGCATATTTTCCTGCCTCAAACTGATGTCAACCTAAAATTCCACCATCTCAAGTCCAACTAGTACTCTTCCTTTCATTCTCTCATGCACAGCTTCTACCACTCTAACTTCTGCTTCTGATATTTCCACCCAGTGTCCCTCACTCTTTAATCTTCTCTATGTTCATTCACGCTTCCTTCTTCTCACTGAATGCCTCTGCTTCTTCCTCCATTGACTACTGGTTTCTACTCCTTAACATTCCACCCATCAACAAATAACCAGTTGTGCACTGCAACAGCTGATGTCATTGTCATTTTGACGGACAGCTGAAATTCTTTTATTTTGCATAAGTGTGTTATCTAAGCATAAAGAATATTTTTATTACAGACTTTTGCATTCATTTCATTAAAACGTGTTTAATGTCATTCTGTTAGATTGGCTACGTTGTTTGCAGGCTACAGCTGTGTGAAACATTTAACTCTATTTTCTGTTTTTTATTTTTTTGTGAGTGGGTTCAGTTAGTATGATGCATTTCAATGGTCTGTTATGAGCATTAATACTGCTTGTCATTTCAATGGTCTGTTATGAGCATTAATACTGCTTGTCAATTCAATGGTCTGTTATGAGCATTAATACTGCTTGTCAATTTCAGAATATAGAGTAGTGGGAAAGAAAGGAGAAGGGACATTTTCTTATGTCTTAAAATGCCAGAATGTGGAAGATGGAACATACTGGGCTTGCAAGAAAATGAAGCAACGATATGAAAGGTAATTGCTCGATATTGTGACAATTAACAAATCACTAAATTAAGCCTGTGATAAAATAAACAGTACCCAGGGGGCCAAATATAGTTGTATGGTGCAAATGGACATGGAGTGCTGTAAAAGGTTTGCCTCAAAAAATCACATCTGTATATATCTAGGATCACAACCTGGATGGACAACTTTGTAATCAAGCTACTGGAAATATGCAAACAGCTCTTAAGCAGCATGACCCTATGTGAAAAGGTGTTTTTCGTGGCTATCACAAACTATGGCATTTCTACTTCCCGTGTTAGTTCATGCAACATATGTATGTGTCAATTAAATTATTGCCACTAATACAACCAAATTTAGCCGAATAAAAGGTAAATTTACTTGACCATATATAAAGTATTGGTTCAAAATGGGTTAGATTTGTGTCCTTTTTTTAGGAATTTGCAAATATAATTCACATATGTTTGTTACATTACTTTAGGCAATGAATCTACCTTACAGTGAGACCTTTGGAATAACATTGATTCATATAGCCCTCATTTATGAATACCCGGTACCTTGATTACATATTTGACTTTAAGCAAATTAACGGGACACAGATAATTTCTTGTCATCATTAGGTCAGGTAGTTCACAAACAACCTCTCGCCCGTGACCATAGAAGGGATTGAACTTAAGGTTTTCTCCCATGCTACTAATGGTTGCAGAGCAAACTTAATAATAAACACCAAAGTAGTGGTATCTGTCCACATGTTTGAAGCGGCAGTTTGTGCGCTATTACTATAAAGTTGACATTTGAAACACTTGAACAAAGTGCTGTCAGTTTCAGTTCAACCTGAGCTTTTTGAGATCAGAGGTTTCGAATTTGTCACCTTGGTTGATGTACACAGCTTTGACAAGCTGCTTTGACTGGTTGATAACGTCTGGTGTGATGTGATCCTGGTCTTGATCTGCGAAGTTCTCCAATGCACAGATGTCCATTGTCTTGATGCGATTCAACCACACCTTTTTACCAGTAAAGTTTGGATAGCTGGTTGCTTCTGGTACGCAAAGGCTATGAAGGAAGGAAAGTGAACAACATTGTGCATGTCCCAGTGCAGCACACATCTCATGGATTGTAGGTAGCAATCTAGTGCATTTCGAACCCACAGTTGCGGCAGATCTTTCAACAGCATAGATGCATAATACATGCACATTACAATGATGTCTGTGTCGTTTGCATGGATTAACACTCATTCAACGTCTTCTGGATACATTGAAGAATTACTCTGGTGTCTGCTTCCTGGTGAGTGGACTCCAGGTCAGACACATCTGTGACTGAACCCTGTGTAGCCATCATGCTCTAACTTTTTTCTTGAAGCCACTGCCCAGATATAGACGACTCAAATACATGTTTGGTGCCAGCTGCTCTTCCTTGCTCCGTGTCTCACAGAGAAAGCTCAGAAGTCCTGCTTAGTTGGTCGACACAAAGGAAAAACTCCTGTGGGTCAGGAGCTCTATACTGCTCACTGACCTCGAACAGCCTTGGGAACTGTACCAATCACAGCAGAAGTGTAAGATACTTGTACCAGCAGGAACATCTTTAATAAGATTATTTTTGTAGAGTCTTGCAATGGCTCCAAATGTTTCATCATTGTGGAATGACCAACGGCGAACAACATACGTAGCATCCATTACCACTACCGTCTGCCGCTGCTCTCTTGACAAGTCTGGAACACTGACCACCTTGGTCTCTTCTTTCAAAGTTTTGATCAGACAGGCCTTTGTGCCTGCTGACCTCATGGTTCCATCTTCATTGAACAGTGACTGGGTTGTCTTGCTGCACTCATGGTGGCCAATGAAGTTCACAATTCAAATTCTCCACCACTACCAATGATCTGCATCATCCACAGGATGGCAGCAACTTTGTTACTTTTCTCTGGAGCTGCAGGCTGACCTTTGGACTTATTGGGTTTTCCATTCTGCATGTGGAATGTCTTTAATCTAACAATGATTGTTTTCTTCTGATCAGCTGACATCGAATCATGAAGTGTCCTGAACCCAAGTTCCTTCACACTGGTCAGGTGATAATCCACTTCTGGCTCTGTATGTTGTCCTGTTGATTAAAGTAGATTTTGTTGTTGTGAATGGGGTTGTTTCCACTGCTGCCATCACTTTAAGGACCATTTCTGCATCCCTTGCCATGCATATTTGACCACATTCATGGTGTGGATTGGCAGAGTTTAGGTGGAGCATCTAGTTAAGTCTCAAGGAGACAGCTGCAGTGACATACTTGGTCTACACCCACTTGGTCCGAGGAGCAACATTTAAAGTAATGCCATCTAGACCACTCTGTTCCTTGGCATCAGCATTGTATGTCTGCACTAGAAGCATGTCAGGAGAGACTCTGTTGTGGTGTCCATCTGCTTTCTATCCAACAAATGCTCCATTCATCAGGGCATTGTATACTTCTGGGGGATTATCAGGCCACTTCTTCATCTCAGACAAGTACAGAGGCAGAGATTGCTGACTGTACTTGTAGTGTCCATCTGCTGTCAGATAGGGACATCCTTGCCGATTCACACATATCCAGTTACCTTCCAGTTACCTTCCCGCTGATGGTAGACAAATCGGTGAAGTATGTCGGACATCTCCAGAAAGGTCAACCAGAATGCCGCTGTTGGGAGATCCTCTAGGGATTTCTAGAATTATAACATCTGGTCCTGAAGAACCACAAGTTGTGGGCGGCATGTTTGGGTTGACTTCAGTTGTTCTGTTACACCAATGGTGTTCTCAAGCAGTATTTTCAAGACAGCTTAAAAGGTTTCCTACCACTGCTTAGTGTCTCTCTCTGATACCCACATTTCGAATGCCTCCCAATACAGATGCCACATTTCCTCATTCATGATTCTAAAAACCAACACCACAAACAACTATCCAATTTAATTTACAATTATTACAATTTGTAATAATCGTCCCAGAAAAGTTAACAGTGGCCCTGTTATGTCTATTTATTCAATACGTTAAATTGCGTCTTGTCATACACTGGTTAAGATACTGTGAGGCTTACAAACATGTGTAGCAATTTTGTGCTGTGGCGCCTTCTTGCGAAACGGTTTTAGTCGTTTGATAATTCATAAGTGATTCTAGGTACTACTGCACTTATATATATATATACTGCGCTTTACAAATATGTTGCAGAAATTACTTCTGGGGCGTTTGTAGCACTAACACGTCCATTTTTTAGCATAGACAAATGGTTAAGAGCCGCTGTTATCACCCAAAAAAGGGTAAAACATTCAGTCAGAAAGGGTTACAACACTAGTTCGCAATGGGGTTGGACATTCATGTTTAAGGACATATTTCCAGTGGCTTGTTTACAAGGTTGTCCACCCAGGACCTGATCCTTGTGATCCTGGATATATAATTATATAGATATAATTTGTGGAGGCAAACCTTTTACAGCATTCTATATCTGTTGGATATGTTTGGCTCCTTGAATACAGTGCCTGTGTTAGGTAAGCAAGTATTTATGCACTGTTTATTTTAACACCTGACATGTTTGTGTGTTATTTGAAGATATAATAGTCTTAGTTAGATTACTACTAAAATTATATGATTATATATTAAAAAGTGTTACCATATTATTTGAATTCTCAATTCTTATAAATATGTATTAACTGAGATGGTGCATGCCTGTAGCCTGGAGCAGGTGAACAGTCTGAGAGAGATCCAGGCCATGCGCAGACTCAGTCCACACACTAACATCCTCGAACTTTCCGAAGTCATCTTGTGAGTACATTGCCCTTGTTGGATCACTGTATATGTTATGTGTGAATGTGGCCACATATGTCTACTTATGGCATTGCCTTAGGTGAATGCCTGTCTGTCTACTTATGGCATTGCCTTGGATGGATGCCTATCTGTCTACTTATGGCATTGCCTTAGGTGAATGCCTGTCTGTCTACTTATGGCATTGCCTTGGATGGATGCCTGTCTGTCTACTTATGGCACTGCCTTAGGTGGATGTCTGTCTGTCTCCTTATGGCACTGCCTTAGGTGGATGCCTGTCTGTCTACTTGTGGCATTGCCTTGGGTGAATGCCTGTCTGAACCAGGTCAGTGCACTCAGCCTTCCTCTGTTTGCTAATCTGTAACTCTTGCCTGCCATGTGGTTGCTAATCTGCAGTTCTCAGACAGTGCATTACATAACAAGGCCAAACTTGCATTCAACCTGCTTCGTAAATGCAGGCGAAAGCACTGATTAATCAAAGTCAATGTTTTCATGAGCTCCACACAGTATTAATACAATATTTACACACTACCATTGCATAATATCTTCCCTCTCAGTAATTAAATTTATTGATGATGATATTGGTGTGTGCATGTGTGCGTGCGTGCATGCATGTGCATTTATGAATGTGTATACTGATGTGGTGTATACACTTGATTTTGCTTGTGCATGTGTGTGCATGCATCTCTGCATGCATGCATGGATTGTGTCTGTGTGTACACATGCACATTCTTGAATACATATACATACATACAAGTTATTAAGGAAGTGAAACTTTTATTGTAAAAGAAATACATTTTTACAATTGTGATGTAATGAATATTGTTTACTTATTATTAGTAATTATGATAACCTAATCACAAATTTGTCTGATTATAATATAATTGTTGTTATATTTCACCATTATTATCAGTAACTGTAGTATTAGGATGGTTATAATGCATTGTTTCTGCCAGTTCCTTCACATTGTATTGACACAATAGTTAGGTTGAGTTCAAATAAACCTTTCTGCCAGTGAATGATACACTACTACTTGTAGCATGTTTGCCCATGGAGAGTGTGTGGTTGTAGTGACAAGAAGTCTGGCACACTGATGCTCATCTGTGAACTAATGGACATGAACATCTATGAACTCATCCGTGGTAAGTTTACTTTCACTTAGGCGACGGTTTTTATTTTTTTGGTTTACGGATCTGTCGACCACATTTTGCTGAATAATAAAAAAAGTGGTTTATTGTTTTTTATTTTTAATGTCCTGCCGACATTTTTTTTTACAAATAATCTATTATAATAATAATCTATAAAAATAAAATATAATGTCTGAAAAACCGCATTACTACGCAGACAACTCATTGTTCTCCGACTGTTAATACACAATACAAATGATCAGTCTTGTGCAAAATTTTTGTGAATAATGCTCTGTAAGAGAAATGATTTTCATAGTCATGAAAGTTTCAAAACGAAATATAGATGGACTATTTCCAGGCATAGCCATAAGCCCCGTGCTGTGGTCAAGCTGTAATGTGTTGCCGACATGTTGCTACGATGTTCGAACCAGCTATGTTTGTTCGCCTTGAAAGCGGAACATATCGTCTGGTTACTGTGATTCCAGTACACATCAGTATTATATCTATCCAACTAAATCATGTCCTTAAACCATCAAATATCAGCGCTAACATAGTTTATTGTGCCTTTGACGCTAATGGAAATGGCAACATATATGTGACCTGGTGACCCCGCCGAATTGTGACGACAAATTAAGGGGACGTGTCAATATTACAAATGGCCATGTTTTGTCAACAATACATAAAACGCCAGTGAAAAACTGTAAATTTCGACACAAAAACAAACATTTGTTGAGATTGTGTTTTCATTAGTAACTAGGAAATTATGCTTAATTTCTTATTTTACAAAAACTACATTACTTACGACGTTGCAGTTTGGCATATGAATGCCTTTTACATGTAGGCAACATAATACGATATCAAATTACGATTGGTGAAGGGTTTGTATAAAAAATACACTGCCACTTTTAGCTATCATCATAGACATAAATAGAACACCTGTTAGTAAAACAAGACCGCTAAGCTCTTATCAGTTGACACATGATAAAGTGATGCCGGCATGGACCAGTCACATTCATACTACTGCACGGCAAGAACACACTGGAGGCCCAGTGTTTATACTGTACAGCACCCAGTCTTCATCATATATCTATAGATATACAGTACTAATAAGAGATTATTACTATATAGCTAGCTATATATACCTAATACCTTATTACGTGCACAATCTATCCATGCACCTTGTATATCAAATACCATAACATATTAACTATAACAGTAGCACCACTACACATGATCGAAACTGAACTTTCTGAAGTGCTCTATACATGTATTAGCTAATGACTGCAAGAGGTCAAAATCTCATTAAGCCCTGTTGGACATTCTTCTCTAAGGTCCCAAAAAATAATATTCTTTTCCCATCTTCCAACACATTCCCCAGCTGCTCCATCACAGCTATTTCCACCTGCAGATCAAGATCTCTCGAATGTTACAACTTGCCCAAGGACACGCCTCATGTAAAGAAATGTGCTCTCTCATTTAAGCTGTCAATTGTTTTAGTAGGCAACCTTTCACATGGTTTGTCAAACAAATGCATAGAATGCAATGAATGTTGCAATGTGTACATAATGAGTTACATGATAGTGGTTCATACAACGAAGAACAGGCAAACGACGACCAAAAAGGGGAGAGCCTCATTAAATGCAGATGACTTAATAAAAAAAAAAATCTTATTAATGAGCTGACATCTAGTAGAGTTTTATAAAAGAGTTACAAATATGCATACATGCACGCACACATTATTTATAAAACTAAATCCTACCCCTATAACATTTTAAGTTGCACCCAATCAATGTGACTACTGGGAAACACTTAATGTACGCTCCCCCAAGAAAAACAAACGTATCTGTAATATATTGATATTTCAGAACATTTTCGAAACTGTTACATTCATTCACATATACACTAACAGAGCACAAACATTTGCGACATAAATTACCTGAAAATAACGAGATGTTAGATCCTGTCTTCTGTTGATTTATACAGCTGTAAGCCACACAGGAAATAACCATATTCGTTGTCCCACAACTTTATCCAGCAAGCCTCCAAGATGTTTGTCTTGGAGAGTTTAACACTAATGCATGTATGAACAACCCAACTGCCCACACTTATAACACAACTGCTGGGACCACCCTCACCCAAATTATTTATCAGTTTGGTGGCCATGCCCCATTAAGAACAAATGACGATGACAAATCTTCAAATTAATTGGTTCCTGATGTCATCGTCACTGGCTACTAGTTTATACTTCTCTGGTAGCCACCTCATCTTCATTGCTTTTGTTTGCCTTAAACTGTAAATGAGGAAATACATTAACTTACTTACTCACTTACTTACATATGTTAGACAACTATTTTTATCATGCTATGATCACACTATAAACAGTACTACCCTATGTGTCTTGCAGTGGATGCAACTGTTTCTGCTGTGCAATGAAATGCCGGCCAGTGGTCCACGACCACTTCACTGCAGTAAGCTGGCTTGTTGCTCTTGTTTATAGGGGGATGATTAATGATGTAACTCTATGGCTATCATTCAACTTGCTTAATTCATGTAGTGTAGCAGACGTAATTCCATTATGTTAACCAAAATATATCTTAAAGTTATCAGTGACACTGTCATACTTATATGTGTGTCATTCATTTCTTTGGGGAATTTCTCAAAATGAAATAATTTCGCATTTTGGGGCTATTTTTTACATTTACAAAAATGTAAAAAAAATCTTGTAACATAACCAAATCAATGAAACATTATAAATGTTATTAATCTGGAATATTAAGTACTATGTGATCTACAATCTGTGAAGAAATTGTTAATTTATCTTAAAAACTTCTACTGAAACTAACCAATTCAAGACAAGCATATAATATCCACCCCAGCTACCTTAAACACTATTGTAATAATCCATACAAAAACTTAAAAAAAACTGGCCTTGATTAACCCTTTCCCCCTTCATCTCTCTTGTCTCTTTTTCACCCGTCCTGTGTTTGACATGACAGTAAAACATTTTATTTCTTTTTTCCCCTCCGATGTTAAACATGACTGTAAAAATCCGTAAACCTAAAAATAAAAAACTGTGGTCTTAACATGTTTTCTGTTTTTGATAGAAATTACGATTTCCTGATCATGATTGTTGAAGACATGTCAGCTGCCTGAAGCACTGCATGTTAAACTACTCACTCAAATGGATTGGAACAGTGTCGCATGATAGCCCATCCATCATATTTTCCCAGAAGTACATCTCTCTATAAAAATTATTATGAAAACAAATTGTAAATAAATAATGTACAATATTTGTTGTTATATTTGTAATTGTGTTAACAAAATGAAATACTATCTATAAAATGCTTTGCTGTCTCACACCTGATTAAAAACAGACTATTCCAGAAATAACCAACTATATTTAATACTGTAAAAGGAATATCTTAATATTTTCCCACAACCTATTAGCATGTTTGTCTGATGCGCACTAAAAGGCTCTTTACTGTGCAACACCAAGCGTAACCAATCCAAATGTAACCAATACATTAAACATAGGGAATACATATGCTACATTAAATATTAAAACTAAAAGCTTTCCTAGTAAGTGGGCCAATGTGTGTTCTAGTAACTATGGCTGTTTATGAATCCAGTGGCATTTCCATGTCATCTTGTTATGTCACCATTCATGCTACCTCATTGTGTCACCAATCACACTACCTCTTTCTGTTGCCATCCATGCTACCTCATTGTGTCACCAATCACACTACCTCTGTATAGCCATCCACGCTACATCATTGTGTCACCATTTATACTACATCACTTTGTCACTATTCACTCTGCCTCATTGTGTCACCATTCATGCCACCTCATGGTGTTACCAATCACACTACCTCATTGTGTCACCATTCATGCCACCTCATGGTGTTACCAATCACACTACCTCATTGTGTCACCATTCATGCTACATCATTGTGTAGCCATTTATGCTACATCACTGTAAATATTCACTCTGCCTCATTGTGTCACCACTCACATCACTTTCATTGTGTCACCAATCACACTACCTCATTGTGTCACCATTCGCACTACCTCACTGTGTCATTATTCACACTACCGCATTGTGCCACCATTAACGTTACATCATTGCATCACCATTAACGCTGCATCATTGTGTCACTATTAATAAATACCATAACTACTTGTGAATTAACTCCCAGGCCACCTTTCTATGATTGCTATATGCAGAGGAATAGAGATTGATAGATAGATATAATTTAGCTATGTCTGACTTGCCATGTTTACTTTTTGAGCACCTTAGGATACTCTTCCTTTTGGGCCTTGTAAAGACACTGTTTCTAGCACTCAGCACATTCTATCACTGGCACTGAGGATGGTCAGTGTCGGGGTTTAGTTCATCCTCAGTGGTTCTGTTATGTTTCCTGTTAATAAGAGGAACCAACATTAAAATGATCATCCAAGTCAAAAGATATATGCAGTCTCCAATGTTGAGAGCCAGGTTTTTACATCAAACTTATTATGGCTGCCAGGGTGTGAAACGAGTAGTATTTATTAACCCATTAGGAATTTTTATTTCTATATTTGTCATGATAAAATATGGGTTAACTGAAAAATAACCGTTAGAATTTGAAAAAATTTTCAGTGGTGCAAAGCTAACACATAGCTACATTTTCTTCACTGGATGGCATAGAGTTATAGCACGGGATCATCGTCAAATGTCAGTCGCAAGGTAGATTAACTTTCAAAGTTTTAACAAACTTACTATTTTGTCTTTGCAAGTTGTGATCAAATGTCAACATTTTATTAATATATCATATTTCTATGTATACATGCATGTGGAGAAATTACTACTCTTCAAAATAAACACAACTTGTAATTGTCAATATTAAATAGTTTTCTTTCTACAGATTTTTGAACACAAGGAGGTAAAATCGCTCGAAATTTGCCAGAAATCTTGGGAACAGGGGAACATGTTTTAATAAAATCCTGGGGCCTAATGTGTTAACCACTGCAATACCAAGACCAAGCCAATGCATTCAACTAACAACATGCAATATTCACTGGATGCCTTCTTAGGACATGTTCAGACACACTCCACATTCCAAAGGTTTTGAGCCTCACTGGTGTTTTCAAAGGCACTCTGCCTAGTTGGCTTTGTGTTTCACTGCTACTTTCACAGTCCTTATGCTTTGCTGCTACTTCCAAAGGCTTTGTGCCTGACTGTGGGGCAGCATTCTCTGCTGCACTCCACTCAGACACAGAACTCATCAAACAGGGCTTCACTGTATAATTTAATTCCATATCCATATACTGTTCTTCAGTTAGAGGATTAAACGTTCTGTTGATCGATCATCATATTTTTTGTCAGATGTCAGCTTATTTGCTTGTGCTGGCTCACTAGCTCCCTATGTCAGACTCCCCATGTCAGACTCCCCATGCCAATGTCTTGGTAGTATACTCGCACTCCCCATGTGAATGTCTTGGTAGTATACTAGCACTCGCACATCCCATGTGAATGTCTTGGTAGTATACTAGCACTCGCACATCCCATATTAATGTCTTGGTAGTATACTAGCACTCGCACATCCCATGTGAATGTCTTGGTAGTATACTAGCACTCGCACATCCCATGTTAATGTCTTGGTAGTATACTAGCACTCGCACATCCCATGTGAATGTCTTGGTAGTATACTAGCACTCGCACTCCCCATGTGAATGTCTTGGTAGTATACTAGCACTCGCACATCCCATGTGAATGTCTTGGTAGTATACTAGCACTCGCACATCCCATGTGAATGTCTTGGTAGTATACTAGCACTCGCACATCCCATGTGAATGTCTTGGTAGTATACTAGCACTCGCACATCCCATGTGAATGTCTTGGTAGTATACTAGCACTTGCACTCCCCATGTGAATGTCTTAGTAGTATACTAGCACTCGCACATCCCATGTGAATGTCTTGGTAGTATACTAGCACTCGCACATCCCATGTGAATGTCTTGGTAGTATACTAGCACTCGCACATCCCATATGAATGTCTTGGTAGTATACTAGCACTCGCACTCCCCATGTGAATGTCTTGGTAGTATACTAGCACTCGCACTCCCCATGTGAATGTCTTGGTAGTATACTAGCACTCGCACATCCCATGTGAATGTCTTGGTAGTATACTAGCACTCGCACATCCCATGTGAATGTCTTGGTAGTATGCTAGCACTCACACTCCCCATGTGAATGTCTTGGTAGTATGCTAGCACTCGCACTCCCCATGCCAATGTCTTGGTAGTATACTAGCACTCGCACTCCCCATGTGAATGTCTTGGTAGTATACTAGCACTCGCACTCCCCATGTGAATGTCTTGGTAGTATACTAGCACTTGCACATCCCATGTGAATGTCTTGGTAGTATACTAGCACTCGCACATCCCATGTGAATGTCTTGGTAGTATACTAGCACTCGCACTCCCCATGCCAATGTCTTGGTAGTATACTAGCACCCGCACTCCCATGTGAATGTCTTGGTAGTATA
Organism: Lamellibrachia columna; assembly: GCA_963662155.1. Taxonomy (NCBI): domain Eukaryota; kingdom Metazoa; phylum Annelida; class Polychaeta; order Sabellida; family Siboglinidae; genus Lamellibrachia; species Lamellibrachia columna. The sequence goes on along the minus strand of OY759262.1, from coordinate 42,844,050 downwards.
CTAGCACTCGCACTCCCCATGTCAATGTCTTGTTAGTATACTAGCACTCGCACTCCCCATGCCAATGTCTTGGTAGTATACTAGCACTCGCACACCCCATGTGAATGTCTTGGTAGTATACTAACACTCAGACTCCCCATGCCAATGTCTTGGTAGTATACTAGCACTCAGACTACCCATGCCAATGTCTTGGTAGTATACTAACACTCGTACATCCCATGTGAATGTCTTGGTAGTATACTAGCATTCCCACATCCCATGCCAATGTCTTGGTAGTATACTAGCACTCGCACATCCCATGTTAATGTCTTGGTAGTATACTAGCACTCGCACATCCCATGTTAATGTCTTGGTAGTATACTAGCACTCGCACATCCCATGTTAATGTCTAGGTAGTATACTAGCACTCGCACATCCCATGTGAATGTCTTGGTAGTATACTAGCACTCGCACATCCCATGTTAATGTCTTAGTAGTATACTAGCACTCGCACTCCCCATGTGAATGTCTTGGTAGTATATTAGCACTCGCACTCCCCATGTGAATGTCTTGGTAGTATACTAGCACTCGCACATCCCATGTGAATGTCTTGGTAGTATACTAGCACTCGCACATCCCATGTGAATGTCTTGGTAGTATGCTAGCACCTGCACTCCCCATGCCAATGTCTTGGTAGTATACTAGCACTAGCACTCCCCATGTGAACGTCTTGGTAGTATACTAGCACTCGCACTCCCCATGCCAATGTCTTGGTAGTATACTAGCACTCGCACTCTCCATGTGAATGTCTTGGTAGTATACTAGCACTCAGACTCCCTATGCCAATGTCTTCGTAGTATACTAGCACTCAGACTCCCCATGCCAATGTCTTGATAGTATACTAACACTCGTACATCCCATGTGAATGTCTTGGTAGTATACTAGCATTCCCACATCCCATGCCAATGTCTTGGTAGTATACTAGCTCTCGTACATCCCATGTTAATGTCTTGGTAGTATACTAGCATTCGCACATCCCATGTGAATGTCTTGGTAGTATACTAGCACTCGCACTTCCCATGTGAATGTCTTGGTAGTACACTAGCACTCGCACATCCCATGTGAATGTCTTGGTAGTATATTAGCACTCGCACATCCCATGTGAATGTCTTGGTAGTATACTAGCACTCGCACATCCCATGTGAATGTCTTGGTAGTATACTAGCACTCGCACTCCCCATGTGAATGTCTTAGTAGTATACTAGCACTCGCACATCCCATGTGAATGTCTTGGTAGTATACTAGCACTCGCACATCCCATGTGAATGTCTTGGTAGTATACTAGCACTCGCACATCCCATGTTAATGTCTTGGTAGTATACTAGCACTCGCACATCTCATGTGAATGTCTTGGTAGTATACTAGCACTCGCACATCCCATGTGAATGTCTTGGTAGTATACTAGCACTCGCACATCCCATGTGAATGTCTTGGTAGTATACTAGCACTCGCACATCCCATGTGAATGTCTTGGTAGTATACTAACACTCGCACATCCCATGTTAATGTCTTGGTAGTATACTAGCACTCGCACATCCCATGTGAATGTCTTGGTAGTATACTAGCACTCGCACATCCCATGTGAATGTCTTGGTAGTATACTAGCACTCGCACATCCCATGTGAATGTCTTGGTAGTATACTAGCACTCGCACATCCCATGTTAATGTCTTGGTAGTATACTAGCACTCGCACATCCCATGTGAATGTCTTGGTAGTATACTAGCACTCGCCCTCCCCATGTAAATGTCTTGGTAGTATACTAGCACTCGCACATCCCATGTTAATGTCTTGGTAGTATACTAGCACTCAGACTCCTCATGCCAATGTCTTGGTAGTATACTAGCACTCGCACTCCCCATGTGAATGTCTTGGTAGTATACTAGCACTCGCACTCCCCATGTGAATGTCTTGGTGGTATACTAGCACTCGCACATCCCATGTTAATGTCTTGGTAGTATACTAGCACTCAGACTCCTCATGCCAATGTCTTGGTAGTATACTAGCACTCGCACTCCCCATGTGAATGTCTTGGTAGTATACTAGCACTCGCACATCCCATATTAATGTCTTGGTAGTATAATAGCACTCGCACTCCCCATGCCAATGTCTTGGTAGTATACTAGCACTCGCACATCCCATGTTAATGTCTTGGTAGTATACTAGCACTCGCACATCCCATGTTAATGTCTTGGTAGTATACTAGCACTCGCACATCCCATGTTAATGTCTTAGTAGTATACTAGCACTCGCACATCCCATGTTAATGTCTTGGTAGTATACTAGCACTCGCACATCACATGTGAATGTCTTGGTAGTATACTAGCACTCGTACATCCCATGTTAATGTCTTGGTAGTATACTAGCACTCGCACATCCCATGTTAATGTCTTGGTAGTATACTAGCACTCAGACTCCTCATGCCAATGTCTTGGTAGTATACTAGCACTCGCACATCACATGTGAATGTCTTGGTAGTATACTAGCACTCGTACATCCCATGTGAATGTCTTGGTAGTATACTAGCACTCGCACATCCCATGTTAATGTCTTGGTAGTATACTAGCACTCAGACTCCTCATGCCAATGTCTTGGTAGTATACTAGCACTCGCACCCCCCATGTGAATGTCTTGGTAGTATACTAGCACTCACACTCCCCATGTGAATGTCTTGGTAGTATACTAGCACTCACACTCCCCATGTGAATGTCTTGGTAGTATACTAGCACTCAGACTCCTCATGCCAATGTCTTGGTAGTATACTAGCACTCGCACCCCCCATGTGAATGTCTTGGTAGTATACTAGCACTCACACTCCCCATGTGAATGTCTTGGTAGTATACTAGCACTCGCACATTCTTCTTCTTCCATTAAACGGCCAACATCATTATGTTGATGATTCTGTCGTTCGGCGCCTCTCACGTGCCGGGAATTGGTGGGTTAGAGATAGAGACCACCACTCTTTGAGTCCACAACAGGTTACACATTTACCCCCTGTGTGGGATCTTTTACTTCCCCTGGCATAGACACCAGGTAGAAGGGACCAACGGCTTTTAGTGTTTCTTCCGAAAGACTCGAGCAAAGTGGGGTGAACAAATTTGCCCAGGTTTTGAAATGGCAGCAGGTGGTTTTGAACCCCGGTCCCTTCGACCGAAACGTCCAACGCTCTGCCACAGGTGGTTTTGAACCCCGGTCCCCTCGACCGAAAGTCCGACGCTGTACCACTCGACCACCGCGCCCCACTGTTAATGTCTTGGTAGTATACTAGCACTCGCACTCCCCATGCCAATGTCTTGGTAGTATACTAGCACTCGCACATCCCATGTTAATATCTTGGTAGTATACTAGCACTCAGACTCCTCATGCCAATGTCTTGATGGTATACTAGCACTCGCACTCCCCATGTGAATGTCTTGGTAGTATACTAGCACTCGCACTCCCCATGTGAATGCTTTGGTAGTATACTAGCACTCGCACATCCCATGTTAATGTCTTGGTAGTATACTAGCACTCAGACTCCTCATGCCAATGTCTTGGTAGTATACTAGCACTCGCACTCCCCATGTGAATGTCTTGGTAGTATACTAGCACTCGCACATCCCATGTTAATGTCTTGGTAGTATACTAGCACTCGCACTCCCCATGCCAATGTCTTGGTAGTATACTAGCACTCGCACATCCCATGTTAATGTCTTGGTAGTATACTAGCACTCGCACATCCCATGTTAATGTCTTGGTAGTATACTAGCACTCGCACATCCCATGTTAATGTCTAGGTAGTATACTAGCACTCGCACATCCCATGTGAATGTCTTGGTAGTATACTAGCACTCGCACATTCCATGTTAATGTCTTGGTAGTATACTAGCACTCGCACTCCCATGTGAATGTCTTGGTAGTATATTAGCACTCGCACTCCCCATGTGAATGTCTTGGTAGTATACCAGCACTCGCACATCCCATGTGAATGTCTTGGTAGTATACTAGCACTCACACATCCCATGTGAATGTCTTGGTAGTATACTAGCACTCGCACTCCCCATGTGAATGTCTTGGTAGTATACTAGCACTCGCACATCCCATGTGAATGTCTTGGTAGTATACTAGCACTCGCACATCCCATGTGAATGTCTTGGTAGTATATTAGCACTCGCACTCCCCATGTGAATGTCTTGGTAGTATACCAGCACTCGCACATCCCATGTGAATGTCTTGGTAGTATACTAGCACTCACACATCCCATGTGAATGTCTTGGTAGTATACTAGCACTCGCACTCCCCATGTGAATGTCTTGGTAGTATACTAGCACTCGCACATCCCATGTGAATGTCTTGGTAGTATACTAGCACTCGCACATCCCATGTGAATGTCTTGGTAGTATACTAGCACTCGCACTCCCCATGTGAATGTCTTGGTAGTATGCTAGCACTCGCACTCCCCATGCCAATGTCTTGGTAGTATACTAGCACTCGCACTCCCCATGTGAACGTCTTGGTAGTATACTAGCACTCGCACTCCCCATGCCAATGTCTTGGTATTATACTAGCACTCGCACTCCCCATGCCAATGTCTTGGTAGTATACTAGCACTCGCACTCTCCATGTGAATGTCTTGGTAGTATACTAGCACTCGGACTCCCCATGCCAATGTCTTCGTAGTATACTAGCACTCAGACTCCCCATGCCAATGTCTTGGTAGTATACTAACACTCGTACATCCCATGTGAATGTCTTGGTAGTATACTAGCATTCCCACATCCCATGCCAATGTCTTGGTAGTATACTAGCTCTCGTACATCCCATGTTAATGTCTTGGTAGTATACTAGCACTCGCACATCCCATGTGAATGTCTTGGTAGTATACTAGCACTCGCACATCCCATGTGAATGTCTTGGTAGTATACTAGCACTCGCACATCCCATGTGAATGTCTTGGTAGTATACTAGCACTCGCACATCCCATGTGAATGTCTTGGTAGTATACTAGCACTCGCACATCCCATGTGAATATCTTGGTAGTATACTAGCACTCGCACTCCCCATGTGAATGTCTTAGTAGTATACTAGCACTCGCACATCCCATGTGAATGTCTTGGTAGTAAACTAGCACTCGCACATCCCATGTGAATGTCTTGGTAGTATACTAGCACTCGCACATCCCATGTTAATGTCTTGGTAGTATACTAGCACTCGCACATCCCATGTGAATGTCTTGGTAGTATACTAGCACTCGCACATCCCATGTGAATGTCTTGGTAGTATACTAGCACTCGCACATCCCATGTGAATGTCTTGGTAGTATACTAGCACTCGCACATCCCATGTGAATGTCTTGGTAGTATACTAACACTCGCACATCCTATGTTAATGTCTTGGTAGTATACTAGCACTCGCACATCCCATGTGAATGTCTTGGTAGTATACTAACACTCGCACATCCCATGTGAATGTCTTGGTAGTATACTAGCACTCGCACATCCCATGTGAATGTCTTGGTAGTATACTAGCACTCGCACATCCCATGTTAATGTCTTGGTAGTATACTAGCACTCGCACATCCCATGTGAATGTCTTGGTAGTATACTAGCACTCGCACTCCCCATGTGAATGTCTTGGTAGTATACTAGCACTCGCACATCCCATGTTAATGTCTTGGTAGTATACTAGCACTCAGACTCCTCATGCCAATGTCTTGGTAGTATACTAGCACTCGCACTCCCCATGTGAATGTCTTGGTAGTATACTAGCACTCGCACTCCCCATGTGAATGTCTTGGTGGTATACTAGCACTCGCACATCCCATGTTAATGTCTTGGTAGTATACTAGCACTCAGACTCCTCATGCCAATGTCTTGGTAGTATACTAGCACTCGCACTCCCCATGTGAATGTCTTGGTAGTATACTAGCACTCGCACATCCCATGTTAATGTCTTGGTAGTATACTAGCACTCGCACATCCCATGTGAATGTCTTGGTAGTATACTAGCACTCGCACATCCCATGTGAATGTCTTGGTAGTATACTAGCACTCGCACTCCCCATGTGAATGTCTTGGTAGTATACTAGCACTCGCACATCCCATGTGAATGTCTTGGTAGTATACTAGCACTCGCACATCCCATGTGAATGTCTTGGTAGTATATTAGCACTCGCACTCCCCATGTGAATGTCTTGGTAGTATACCAGCACTCGCACATCCCATGTGAATGTCTTGGTAGTATACTAGCACTCACACATCCCATGTGAATGTCTTGGTAGTATACTAGCACTCGCACTCCCCATGTGAATGTCTTGGTAGTATACTAGCACTCGCACATCCCATGTGAATGTCTTGGTAGTATACTAGCACTCGCACATCCCATGTGAATGTCTTGGTAGTATACTAGCACTCGCACTCCCCATGTGAATGTCTTGGTAGTATGCTAGCACTCGCACTCCCCATGCCAATGTCTTGGTAGTATACTAGCACTCGCACTCCCCATGTGAACGTCTTGGTAGTATACTAGCACTCGCACTCCCCATGCCAATGTCTTGGTATTATACTAGCACTCGCACTCCCCATGCCAATGTCTTGGTAGTATACTAGCACTCGCACTCTCCATGTGAATGTCTTGGTAGTATACTAGCACTCGGACTCCCCATGCCAATGTCTTCGTAGTATACTAGCACTCAGACTCCCCATGCCAATGTCTTGGTAGTATACTAACACTCGTACATCCCATGTGAATGTCTTGGTAGTATACTAGCATTCCCACATCCCATGCCAATGTCTTGGTAGTATACTAGCTCTCGTACATCCCATGTTAATGTCTTGGTAGTATACTAGCACTCGCACATCCCATGTGAATGTCTTGGTAGTATACTAGCACTCGCACATCCCATGTGAATGTCTTGGTAGTATACTAGCACTCGCACATCCCATGTGAATGTCTTGGTAGTATACTAGCACTCGCACATCCCATGTGAATGTCTTGGTAGTATACTAGCACTCGCACATCCCATGTGAATATCTTGGTAGTATACTAGCACTCGCACTCCCCATGTGAATGTCTTAGTAGTATACTAGCACTCGCACATCCCATGTGAATGTCTTGGTAGTAAACTAGCACTCGCACATCCCATGTGAATGTCTTGGTAGTATACTAGCACTCGCACATCCCATGTTAATGTCTTGGTAGTATACTAGCACTCGCACATCCCATGTGAATGTCTTGGTAGTATACTAGCACTCGCACATCCCATGTGAATGTCTTGGTAGTATACTAGCACTCGCACATCCCATGTGAATGTCTTGGTAGTATACTAGCACTCGCACATCCCATGTGAATGTCTTGGTAGTATACTAACACTCGCACATCCCATGTTAATGTCTTGGTAGTATACTAGCACTCGCACATCCCATGTGAATGTCTTGGTAGTATACTAACACTCGCACATCCCATGTGAATGTCTTGGTAGTATACTAGCACTCGCACATCCCATGTGAATGTCTTGGTAGTATACTAGCACTCGCACATCCCATGTTAATGTCTTGGTAGTATACTAGCACTCGCACATCCCATGTGAATGTCTTGGTAGTATACTAGCACTCGCACTCCCCATGTGAATGTCTTGGTAGTATACTAGCACTCGCACATCCCATGTTAATGTCTTGGTAGTATACTAGCACTCAGACTCCTCATGCCAATGTCTTGGTAGTATACTAGCACTCGCACTCCCCATGTGAATGTCTTGGTAGTATACTAGCACTCGCACTCCCCATGTGAATGTCTTGGTGGTATACTAGCACTCGCACATCCCATGTTAATGTCTTGGTAGTATACTAGCACTCAGACTCCTCATGCCAATGTCTTGGTAGTATACTAGCACTCGCACTCCCCATGCCAATGTCTTGGTAGTATACTAGCACTCGCACATCCCATGTGAATATCTTGGTAGTATACTAGCACTCGCACTCCCCATGTGAATGTCTTAGTAGTATACTAGCACTCGCACTCCCCATGCCAATGTCTTGGTAGTATACTAGCACTTGCACATCCCTTGTGAATGTCTTGGTAATATACTAGCACTCGCACATCCCATGTTAATGTCTTGGTAGTATACTAGCACTCGCACATCCCATGTGAATGTCTTGGTAGTATACTAGCACTCGCACATCCCATGCCAATGTCTTGGTAGTATACTAGCACTCGCACATCCCATGTGAATGTCTTGGTAGTATACTAGCACTCGCACATCCCATGTTAATGTCTTGGTAGTATACTAGCACTCCCACATCCCATGTTAATGTCGTGGTAGTATACTAGCACTCCCACATCCCATGTTAATGTCTTGGTAGTGTACTAGCACTCACACATCCCATGTTAATGTCTTGGTAGTATACTAGCACTCGCACATCCCATGTGAATGTCTTGGTAGTATACTAGCACTCGCACTCCCCATGTGAATGTCTTGGTAGTATGCTAGCACTCGCACTCCCCATGCCAATGTCTTGGTAGTATACTAGCACTCGCACTCCCCATGTGAACGTCTTGGTAGTATACTAGCACTCGCACTCCCCATGCCAATGTCTTGGTATTATACTAGCACTCGCACTCCCCATGCCAATGTCTTGGTAGTATACTAGCACTCGCACTCTCCATGTGAATGTCTTGGTAGTATACTAGCACTCGGACTCCCCATGCCAATGTCTTCGTAGTATACTAGCACTCAGACTCCCCATGCCAATGTCTTGGTAGTATACTAACACTCGTACATCCCATGTGAATGTCTTGGTAGTATACTAGCATTCCCACATCCCATGCCAATGTCTTGGTAGTATACTAGCTCTCGTACATCCCATGTTAATGTCTTGGTAGTATACTAGCACTCGCACATCCCATGTGAATGTCTTGGTAGTATACTAGCACTCGCACATCCCATGTGAATGTCTTGGTAGTATACTAGCACTCGCACATCCCATGTGAATGTCTTGGTAGTATACTAGCACTCGCACATCCCATGTGAATGTCTTGGTAGTATACTAGCACTCGCACATCCCATGTGAATATCTTGGTAGTATACTAGCACTCGCACTCCCCATGTGAATGTCTTAGTAGTATACTAGCACTCGCACATCCCATGTGAATGTCTTGGTAGTAAACTAGCACTCGCACATCCCATGTGAATGTCTTGGTAGTATACTAGCACTCGCACATCCCATGTTAATGTCTTGGTAGTATACTAGCACTCGCACATCCCATGTGAATGTCTTGGTAGTATACTAGCACTCGCACATCCCATGTGAATGTCTTGGTAGTATACTAGCACTCGCACATCCCATGTGAATGTCTTGGTAGTATACTAGCACTCGCACATCCCATGTGAATGTCTTGGTAGTATACTAACACTCGCACATCCCATGTTAATGTCTTGGTAGTATACTAGCACTCGCACATCCCATGTGAATGTCTTGGTAGTATACTAACACTCGCACATCCCATGTGAATGTCTTGGTAGTATACTAGCACTCGCACATCCCATGTGAATGTCTTGGTAGTATACTAGCACTCGCACATCCCATGTTAATGTCTTGGTAGTATACTAGCACTCGCACATCCCATGTGAATGTCTTGGTAGTATACTAGCACTCGCACTCCCCATGTGAATGTCTTGGTAGTATACTAGCACTCGCACATCCCATGTTAATGTCTTGGTAGTATACTAGCACTCAGACTCCTCATGCCAATGTCTTGGTAGTATACTAGCACTCGCACTCCCCATGTGAATGTCTTGGTAGTATACTAGCACTCGCACTCCCCATGTGAATGTCTTGGTGGTATACTAGCACTCGCACATCCCATGTTAATGTCTTGGTAGTATACTAGCACTCAGACTCCTCATGCCAATGTCTTGGTAGTATACTAGCACTCGCACTCCCCATGCCAATGTCTTGGTAGTATACTAGCACTCGCACATCCCATGTGAATATCTTGGTAGTATACTAGCACTCGCACTCCCCATGTGAATGTCTTAGTAGTATACTAGCACTCGCACTCCCCATGCCAATGTCTTGGTAGTATACTAGCACTTGCACATCCCTTGTGAATGTCTTGGTAATATACTAGCACTCGCACATCCCATGTTAATGTCTTGGTAGTATACTAGCACTCGCACATCCCATGTGAATGTCTTGGTAGTATACTAGCACTCGCACATCCCATGCCAATGTCTTGGTAGTATACTAGCACTCGCACATCCCATGTGAATGTCTTGGTAGTATACTAGCACTCGCACATCCCATGTTAATGTCTTGGTAGTATACTAGCACTCCCACATCCCATGTTAATGTCGTGGTAGTATACTAGCACTCCCACATCCCATGTTAATGTCTTGGTAGTGTACTAGCACTCACACATCCCATGTTAATGTCTTGGTAGTATACTAGCACTCCCACATCCCATGTTAATGTCTTGGTAGTATACTAGCACTCCCACATCCCATGTTAATGTCTTGGTAGTATACTAGCACTCACACATCCCATGTTAATGTCTTGGTAGTATACTAGCACTCACACATCCCATGTTAATGTCTTGGTAGTATACTAGCACTCCCACATCCCATGTTAATGTCTTGGTAGTATACTAGCACTCACACATCCCATGTTAATGTCTTGGTAGTATACTAGCACTCCCACATCCCATGTTAATGTCTTGGTAGTATACTAGCACTCCCACATCCCATGTTAATGTCTTGGTAGTATACTAGCACTCACACATCCCATGTTAATGTCTTGGTAGTATACTAGCACTCCCACATCCCATGTTAATGTCTTGGTAGTATACTAGCACTCCCACATCCCATGTTAATGTCTTGGTAGTATACTAGCACTCACACATCCCATGTTAATGTCTTGGTAGTATACTAGCACTCACACATCCCATGTTAATGTCTTGGTAGTATACTAGCACTCCCACATCCTATGTTAATGTCTTGGTAGTATACTAGCACTCCCACATCCCATGTTAATGTCTTGGTAGTATACTAGCACTCACACATCCCATGTTAATGTCTTGGTAGTATACTAGCACTAACACATCCCATGTTAATGTCTTGGTAGTATACTAGCACTCACACATCCCATGTTAATGTCTTGGTAGTATACTAGCACTCCCACATCCCATGTTAATGTCTTGGTAGTATACTAGCACTCCCACATCCCATGTTAATGTCTTGGTAGTATACTAGCACTCACACATCCCATGTTAATGTCTTGGTAGTATACTAGCACTCACACATCCCATGTTAATGTCTTGGTAGTATACTAGCACTCCCACATCCTATGTTAATGTCTTGGTAGTATACTAGCACTCCCACATCCCATGTTAATGTCTTGGTAGTATACTAGCACTCACACATCCCATGTTAATGTCTTGGTAGTATACTAGCACTAACACATCCCATGTTAATGTCTTGGTAGTATACTAGCACTCACACATCCCATGTTAATGTCTTGGTAGTATACTAGCACTCATACATCCCATGTTAATGTCTTGGTAGTATACTAGCACTCGCACATCCCATGTTAATGTCTTGGTAGTATACTAGCACTCAGACTCCCTGTGCCAATGTCTTGGTGGTATACTAGCACTCCCACATCCCATGTTAATGTCTTGGTAGTATACTAGCACTCGCACATCCCATGTTAATGTCTTGGTAGTATACTAGCACTCGCACTCCCCATGTTAATGTCTTGGTAGTATACTAGCACTCACACTCCCCATGTTAATATCTTGGTAGTATACTAGCACTCACACATCCCATGTTAATGTCTTGGTAGTATACTAGCACTCGCACATCCCATGTTAATGTCTTGGTAGTATACTAGCACTCAGACTCCCTGTGCCAATGTCTTGGTGGTATACTAGCACTCCCACATCCCATGTTAATGTCTTGGTAGTATACTAGCACTCGCACATCCCATGTTAATGTCTTGGTAGTATACTAGCACTCGCACTCCCCATGTTAATGTCTTGGTAGTATACTAGCACTCACACTCCCCATGTTAATATCTTGGTAGTATACTAGCACTCACACATCCTATGTTAATGTCTTGGTAGTATACTAGCAGTCAGACTCCCTGTGCCAATGTCTTGATAGTATACTAGCACTCGCACTCCCCATGGTAATCACAGCTTATTTTCATTCCTGCACCTCAACAAATGTAACATGCCCAGGTATGACTGGAACATGCCATATTTGGCCACTTATCAAACAACCCTAGTTTTCTTCATCAGTGATATGGCATACATTATCTTCTAATGACATGTTTATTCAAGGCTCTCACATCTGACATCTCTCTTATTATTATTGTAATTAAATGTTTGTGCTCGTACATTGTCTGCACATGTGATACGCTTGTTTGTATAACCTCAACACAGCACGCATCTGAATGCACCTGCTGCTAGTCATTGTATATATACAAGGCTGTCCAAATGGGGTCAATGCTCTGTATGCCATAGTAGACCTACAGTTTTCAGTTCACCAACTAGTGCAATTATTCCCCTAAAATTACATTTGCTTACACATATATATATATATATATATATATATATATATATATATATATATATATAATTTGCTTACATACATGTATAATATATATATATATATATATATAATTTGCTTACATACATGTATAATATATATATATATATATATATATAATATAAATCACAGTGAACATGAGTTTCGGTTACAGGGTGTGTGGGCATGTGTGCGTGTGGGCATGCATGCATGTGTGAGTACATGTGTGTTTAAGTTTTACTTATTTAATATGAAAACGGTGATAGATTTCCATGTTTGTTTTCAAACAGTTACCTTATGGGTAATTTAATGTCAACTTATATTTTCTTTCCAGGGAGGAGTTTGTATCTTCCTGAAAAAAAGATCAAACATTTCATGTACCAGCTCCTGAAGTCTGTTGATTACATGCACAGGTAAGAAGACATTGCTATTCATGAAACAATGATGTTTATGATTACCTGTTAGAGCTATTAAGGTATATATGCATATATGTCAGCTTGTGACACAAATGTCAGACTACCAAAGAGAGGTCATACTCTATGGGGAATCTTTTACTTGTTGTCATCTAAAACTCATTGAGAAATGAAATGTGTAGAAGTGAACCAGTTGACCTTAGTGTCATTGGAGTGGTTGGTGGCAATGACCTCTGTGTTTGGTCAATTGACATTCACATAGTTCTGTTCCACTGGACTAAAGCTTATTTCAAGACCAGATATTCTGCCATTAGTAAACCCTTATCAATTCACTGACACTGTCACGTGTCCCCATCTGTCCTCATAAATCAGCTTGTACGTTTGTCTAACTAGTTGTGGTGCATGTAGGTATATTGTCTAACTGGTTATGGTGCATGTAGGTATGTTGTCTAACTAGTTGTGGTGCATGTAGGTATGTTGTCTAACTAGTTGTGGTGCATGTAGGTATGTTGTCTAACTAGTTGTGGTGCATGTAGGTATGTTGTCTAATTAGTTGTGGTGCATGTAGGTATGTTGTCTAATTAGTTGTGGTGCATGTAGGTATGTTGTCTAACTAGTTGTGGTGCATGTAGGTATGTTGTCTAATTAGTTGTGGTGCATGTAGGTATGTTGTCTAATTAGTTGTGGTGCATGTAGGTATGTTGTCTAATTAGTTGTGGTGCATGTAGGTATGTTGTCTAACTAGTTGTGGTGCATGTAGGTATGTTGTCTAACTAGTTGTGGTGCATGTAGGTATGTTGTCTAATTAGTTGTGGTGCATGTAGGTATGTTGTCTAATTAGTTGTGGTGCATGTAGGTATGTTGTCTAACTAGTTGTGGTGCATGTAGGTATGTTGTCTAATTAGTTGTGGTGCATGTAGGTATGTTGTCTAATTAGTTGTGGTGCATGTAGGTATGTTGTCTAACTGTTTGTAGTGCATGTAGGTATGTTGTCTAATTAGTTTTGGTGCATGTAGGTATGTTGTCTAACTGTTTGTAGTGCATGTAGGTATGTTGTCTAATTAGTTGTGGTGCATGTAGGTATGTTGTCTAACTGTTTGTAGTGCATGTAGGTATGTTGTCTAATTAGTTGTGGTGCATGTAGGTATGTTGTCTAACTAGTTGTGGTGCATGTAGGTATGTTGTCTAATTAGTTGTGGTGCATGTAGGTATGTTGACTAATTAGTTGTGGTGCATGTAGGTATGTTGTCTAACTGTTTGTAGTGCATGTAGGTATGTTGTCTAATTAGTTGTGGTGCATGTAGGTATGTTGTCTAACTGTTTGTAGTGCATGTAGGTATGTTGTCTAATTAGTTGTGGTGCATGTAGGTATGTTGTCTAACTGTTTGTAGTGCATGTAGGTATGTTGTCTAATTAGTTGTGGTGCATGTAGGTATGTTGTCTAACTGTTTGTAGTGCATGTAGGTATGTTGTCTAATTAGTTGTGGTGCATGTAGGTATGTTGTCTAATTAGTTGTGGTGCATGTAGGTATGTTGTCTAACTGTTTGTAGTGCATGTAGGTATGTTGTCTAATTAGTTGTGGTGCATGTAGGTATGTTGTCTAACTGTTTGTAGTGCATGTAGGTATGTTGTCTAATTAGTTGTGGTGCATGTAGGTATGTTGTCTAACTGTTTGTAGTGCATGTAGGTATGTTGTCTAATTAGTTGTGGTGCATGTAGGTATGTTGTCTAACTGTTTGTAGTGCATGTAGGTATGTTGTCTAATTAGTTGTGGTGCATGTAGGTATGTTGTCTAATTAGTTGTGGTGCATGTAGGTATGTTGTCTAATTACTTGTGGTGCATGTAGGTATGTTGTCTAATTAGTTGTGGTGCATGTAGGTATGTTGTCTAACTAGTTGTGGTGCATGTAGGTATGTTGTCTAACTAGTTGTGGTGCATGTAGGTATGTTGTCTAATTAGTTGTGCATGTAGGTATGTTGTGTAACTGGTTGTGGTGCATGTTGGTATGTTGTCTAATTAGTTGTGGTGCATGTAGGTATGTTGTCTAACTAGTTGTGGTGCATGTAGGTATGTTGTCTAATTAGTTGTGGTGCATGTAGGTATGTTGTGTAACTGGTTGTGGTGCATGTTGGTATGTTGTCTAATTAGTTGTGGTGCATGTAGGTATGTTGTCTAATTAGTTGTGGTGCATGTAAGTATGTTGTCTAACTAGTTGTTGTGCATGTAGGTATGTTGTCTAATTAGTTGTGGTGCATGTAGGTATGTTGTCTAACTAGTTGTGGTGCATGTAGGTATGTTGTCTAACTTGTAGTCTAACTATGTTGTCTAACTGGTTGTGGTACATGTATGTATATTGTCTAACTGGTTGTGGTGAATATATGTATGTTGTCTAACTGGTTGTGATGCATGTAGGTATGTTGTGTAACTGGTTGTGGTGCATGTTGGTATGTTGTCTAATTAGTTGTGGTGCATGTAGGTATGTTGTCTAATTAGTTGTGGTGCATGTAGGTATGTTGTCTAACTAGTTGTGGTGCATGTAGGTATGTTGTCTAACTAGTTGTGGTGCATGTAGGTATGTTGTCTAATTAGTTGTGGTGCATGTAGGTATGTTGTCTAATTAGTTGTGGTGCATGTAGGTATGTTGTCTAACTAGTTGTGGTGCATGTAGGTATGTTGTCTAATTAGTTGTGGTGCATGTAGGTATGTTGTCTAATTAGTTGTGGTGCATGTAGGTATGTTGTCTAACTGTTTGTAGTGCATGTAGGTATGTTGTCTAATTAGTTGTGGTGCATGTAGGTATGTTGTCTAACTAGTTGTTGTGCATGTAGGTATGTTGTCTAATTAGTTGTGGTGCATGTAGGTATGTTGTCTAACTAGTTGTGGTGCATGTAGGTATGTTGTGTAACTGGTTGTGGTGCATGTTGGTATGTTGTCTAATTAGTTGTGGTGCATGTAGGTATGTTGTCTAATTAGTTGTGGTGCATGTAAGTATGTTGTCTAACTAGTTGTTGTGCATGTAGGTATGTTGTCTAATTAGTTGTGGTGCATGTAGGTATGTTGTCTAACTAGTTGTGGTGCATGTAGGTATGTTGTCTAACTTGTAGTCTAACTATGTTGTCTAACTGGTTGTGGTACATGTATGTATATTGTCTAACTGGTTGTGGTGAATATATGTATGTTGTCTAACTGGTTGTGATGCATGTAGGTATGTTGTGTAACTGGTTGTGGTGCATGTTGGTATGTTGTCTAATTAGTTGTGGTGCATGTAGGTATGTTGTCTAATTAGTTGTGGTGCATGTAGGTATGTTGTCTAACTAGTTGTCGTGCATGTAGGTATGTTGTCTAATTAGTTGTGGTGCATGTAGGTATGTTGTCTAACTAGTTGTGGTGCATGTAGGTATGTTGTCTAATTAGTTGTGCATGTAGGTATGTTGTGTAACTGGTTGTGGTGCATGTTGGTATGTTGTCTAATTAGTTGTGGTGCAAGTAGGTATGTTGTCTAACTAGTTGTGGTGCATGTAGGTATGTTGTCTAATTAGTTGTGGTGCATGTAGGTATGTTGTGTAACTGGTTGTGGTGCATGTTGGTATGTTGTCTAATTAGTTGTGGTGCATGTAGGTATGTTGTCTAATTAGTTGTGGTGCATGTAAGTATGTTGTCTAACTAGTTGTTGTGCATGTAGGTATGTTGTCTAATTAGTTGTGGTGCATGTAGGTATGTTGTCTAACTAGTTGTGGTGCATGTAGGTATGTTGTCTAACTTGTAGTCTAACTATGTTGTCTAACTGGTTGTGGTACATGTATGTATATTGTCTAACTGGTTGTGGTGAATATATGTATGTTGTCTAACTGGTTGTGATGCATGTAGGTATGTTGTGTAACTGGTTGTGGTGCATGTTGGTATGTTGTCTAATTAGTTGTGGTGCATGTAGGTATGTTGTCTAATTAGTTGTGGTGCATGTAGGTATGTTGTCTAACTAGTTGTCGTGCATGTAGTTATGTTGTCTAATTAGTTGTGGTGCATGTAGGTATGTTGTCTAACTAGTTGTGGTGCATGTAGGTATGTTGTCTAACTTGTAGTCTAACTATGTTGTCTAACTAGTTGTGGTACATGTATGTATATTGTCTAACTGGTTGTGGTGAATATATGTATGTTGTCTAACTGGTTGTGATGCATGTAGGTATGTTGTGTAACTGGTTGTGGTGCATGTTGGTATATTGTCTAAATGATTGTGGTGCATGTATGTATGTTTTCTAACTGGTTGTGGTGCATGTATGTATGTCATCTAACTGATTGTGGTGCATGTTGGCATATTGTCTAAATGGTTGTGGTGCATGTATGTATGTTTTCTAACTGGTTGTGTTGCATGTATGTATGTTTTCCAATGTAGGGGGTGCATTGGCCTAGCTACCAGTTGATGATACTTGCATGTAGGGGGTACATTGGCCTAGCTATCAAGTGGTAATACTTGCATGTAGGGGGTGCATTGGCCTAGCTACCAAGTGGTGATAATTGCATGTAGGGGGTACACTGGCCTAGCTACCAAGTGCTTACACAGAAAGAAATGCATGATCATATGGATAAGTTAAGTAAACCATTCATACATGTAAATGTACCAGTGCCGTTAGGCTGCAGTGTTCAGCGGTGTTGTGTTCCATATGTAATTTGTTATTTGTATTTTGCAGAATGGGCATATTCCACAGAGACATAAAGCCAGAGAATATATTAATCAAGGTAACTATGGGCTGAACATTGTTGAATTAGTTCCACCAGTATTCCCAGACGGAACGGTCAGATTTTCAGTTTGTGTATGAAAATGGTGTAGCATAATGTTAATCTTTCATTTTTTATATTCTTCTTTAGACCTTCTGTTAAAACAAAATGAGGAGTGTGGTAACTCTCATGAAAGCTCTCAGAGTAAATTACTGTCCAGACCTAGATGATCAAAATGATCAACCAGCAATTAGTGACAAACAGGTCACTCAGAGTGACAGATTTAACGTCAATCATTATGTCGACACTCAGTATCTTTTCCAACACCCACAAGTGTATTCTGTATTACCAGAATTTACCAGATTAGCCTCGATTATTCAGACATTGTGAGGTGGAAGTATCATCCTAGCTATATCTGTTGATGAACAGCATGTACTATGACGCCTCCACAAGGTATGCGGGTAATCCAGAACTATGGCTGATTATCTAAGGTGCCTTATAATGTCTTCCATGCTAATAGAACAAAACAAAACAGTAGTCAACTTTATTTTTTTTAAATTAACAAGATTGCCATCCAAAGCAAAGGCCCAGATGGCAAGTGGACAAGGAAGCCATTGGCTTATCGAGAGTTCAACATTTTTAATCTATGTGTAATCCACCCTCCTCAGAGATGTGTCAACCTTGTTTTTAAACGTATTCATGCTGCTAGCTGTTACACAATCTGTAGATAATTTGTTCCATTCATTGATTGTCCTGTGTGAGAACGAATACTTCCTGATATCCAATCTACACTGATCTTTTACTGATATTATCTCATGTCGTCCAATTCTATTCTAAAATATATTTCTATCAATATTTTCATACCCACATAATATCTTAAACACTTAAATCTGATATCCTCTTAACCTCCTTCTCTCTAGAGTTGTTCAACCACATTCTGTCAGTCGTTCTTCATAACTAAGGTCTCTCAGTTATGGAATAATTTTTTTTGCTCTCTGTATTCTTTCAAGCGTATCTATATTCTTCTTATGATATGGTTTTCAAGCTTGTATACAGTACACTAAATGAGGCCTGACTATTGCTTTATGCAAAAGTATAGCTTTTTCTCCTTGTATGTTATATTTCTCCCAATCAACCCAAGAATTTGATTACCCTTTGAAGCTGCAATAGTACACTGCTCTGAAACTTTCATATCAGCACTTATTGTTACTCCTAAGTCCTTTTCTATTACAGTAGTACCTATAACAGTATCTCTCATTTTATAGTTTACATCCAAGTTCCCATGTCCTATATGTAGGCATTTACATTTCCCAAAATTGAACAACATCTGCCATTTCTCAGACCATTTCACTAATCTGTCTAGATAATTTTGTAAATGTTGTTTATCACCATCATTGTTAACCCTTCTAAACACTTTTGTGTCATCCACAAATTTCAGTATGTTGCTTGTTATATTATCATCCAAGTCATTGATATATATTAAGAATAATAAAGGTCCTAATACTGTTCCTTGTGGTACCACACTCAAAACTGATTTCCAGTTTGAAAACTCCCCATCTACTACAACAAGCTGTCTTCTATCAGTCAGCCATTGTTCTATCCAGTTGATTATGCCATCCCGATACCATGGGCTTTTAATTTAAATAGTAATCTTTGAAGTGCACTTTGTCAAAAGCTTTCTGAAAATTTAAATATATAATATCTACTTGTGATTATGTGGACAAAAGAAAAAATGCTGATTTATCTGCAATAAATCATGTTTTTTGCTTACTAAAGTGAATGGGACATGCTCTATGGTAATACCCGCAAAACCAATCACTCTCCTTAGATTGGTATTTTGGAAGGAATCAGGAAGAGTTTATTTGTCCCAATGACAACAAGATAATCCATACAGAAACCTTTATTATGCAAATATTTAAAAGTGTAAAACAAAAACGATCCATAAACCAACTGCAAATCGCTGTTGAAAAATCAAAACACTGAAAATCCATTTTTGCGTGTTAGAGTAATAGACACACATCAAAATGGGCTTCTGTTGTTTTGGTTCGTCAACAATTAAATAATACATTGAGCAGTCAGTAGGGGTCCTATGAACATGTACCTGGTAGATGTGAGAATAAACAACAGTAGACACCCACTGAATCTGAAGATCCCACTGCAGTTGTTGTATGTGGGAGCATCACGGAAGCTGATCACAGCTATTAACGTAACGTTTGGGGTGTGCGCAGCGCAATTTGACGAAGATAGTCCTTTGTCCTTAAAGCAAATAAAATACTTTATATTGTTGTGCTGGAGGTGGATTTTAGTCCAGAGCATCTCACATTTGGCATCCAGGTCTGGCTGTATCAACTACACAAGGCTCCTGTGGACGAGAAAGAAAACCCCTCCTGCCAGAGTGCTGCGGTCTTTCCAGTGGTAGACGTAACCGTCAGGGAAGACCTCCCTCTGCTTGACATCTGCCTTGAGCCATGACTCTGTGCCACATATTATGTCAGGTTTCACATAGTTCACAATTGCTGCAAACTGTTATTTCTTCTCTATACTGGTTCTTTTTCCCGGGTAGGTTGAAGACAGAACTAGAGTCAATGCTGGAGGTTGATGTTAGGCGGTGGTGTGGGTGAAGTTTCGGAGGCTGAATATGTGATGGGTTTTGGTGGGCAGAACAAGTGCCATCAAGGATCTGCGTTCGAGGATTTAGGTCAGGTGGGGAGGTGGTGGAAGTGAATTTAATAGTTTGACAATTTCGGTCAGAGTGGGGGCTGTTGGTCTTCAGTGGACTGAAACACTGGCTCTGATTTAAGGATGGTATACTATCATCCAGATCATAGAGGGGAGAATAGAAGTCTTCAGAGGTGCAGGAAGTTTCTGAAGGTGAACATGTCACAGTTCATATTGAATGTAAATCCTTTACTCACACAGCACATACAGTGTGCATTCTTTGTTGAGAGTTAACAGTAGTGTATGGTAACACTATGCACTAGCTGTACAACGATATGTTGATGTATCTAGCTGACTTTCGACTCTCTCTCGTCGTGGCACTAGTAGCTGGGTCAGTTGGTTGAGCTGTCTGGCTATCCACTCTAAGAAAACTGTATTTTGACAATAAGCTGACTTGTTAACGTGGTGATAGCAACCAGCGGGCCCTGGAGGACCATGTCAGTGGTGTATCGTCTCACCTTGTGGGACCTCAGGTAGAGGACCATGTCAGCAGTGTATTGCCTCATCAGGCCCTGGAGGACCTCAGGTAGAGGACCATGTCAGTGGTGTATCGCCTCACCCTGAAGGACCTCAGGTAGAGGACTCAGCAGTGTATCACTCACCCTGAAGGACCTCAGGTAGAGTACCATGACAGCAGTGTATCGATTCATTCTGAAGGACCTCAGGTAGAAGACCGTGTCAGCAGTGTATCGCCTCACCCTGAAGGACTTAAGTTAGAAGAATGTGTCAGTGGTGTATCGCCTCACCCTGAAGGATTTCAGGTAGAGAACCATGTCAGTGGTGTATCGCCTCATCCTGAAGGACCTCAAGTAGATGATCGAGTCATTGGTGTATCACCTCACCCTGAAGGACCTCAGGTAGAGGGATGTGTCAGCGATGTATCACCTCACCTTGAAGGAACTCAGGTAGAGGAATATGTCAGCGGTGTATTGCCTCACCAGGCCCTGGAGAACCTCAGGTAGGACCATGTCAGTGGTGTATCGCCGTACCCTGAAGGACCTCAGGTAGAAGACCATGTTAGCAATGTAGCACCTCGCCAAAAATTATAATTGATTTAGTAGATTCTTGATTTTTTATTTTGTCGATTCAGTGACAGGCATAGTACTGGCATCACCATGTTGCCTTTGGTTGACCAAACCTTTCTTCTACTTCAGGCGTCCAGGTCAATGCCATCTCACATTTACTGTTCTTGTCCATTTGTAGGATATGTCCTACCCATTTCCATTTTCTTAACTTGACCTCGGTGCTGATTGTCTTCAATTTTGTTTTTGCAAGAATATCTCGATTTGATACAACATATGGCCATCGAATTTGTAGGATTCTTCTTAAGCACTTGAAAAAAATGTATCTAACTTTCTGTTGTCTCCTTTGTTTATTTTCCATGTTTCACTTCCGTACAACAACACTGGTTTAACAAGTGTGTTAAAAAGCCTCAATTTAGATGTCAATGTGTATATATTTGAAATTCATATTTGCTTTAGTTTCATGAAGGATACCCTAGCTTTATGAATTCTGTTTACATACAGATGCTCATACTGCAATGGAACAAATGGAACAAATTTCAGTACAAATGCAAGAATATGTGGCAAAAAATACTTTCTGTCGATGGTCAGAATAATGAGAGTGAAACTGAGTGGCTAGAGACAAGGATTTGGCAGAGACAGGATAAAGAGACAAGTCACAGCGCTTATGAGAGTTAGAGAGTTAGAACATTGTGGGGTTCAGTGATGTCATTGGTTAGAACATTGTGGGGCTCAGTGATGTCATTGGTTAGAACATTGGGGGGCTCAGTGATGTCATTGGTTAGAACATTGTGGGGCTCGGTGATGTCATTGGTTAGAACATCAGCCTCTCAATTGAGAGAAAACCTGAGTTCGAATTTGAGTTGTTTCAAAGCTTGGGCAGTTCTGTTCACTCCACATCGCCTCATGGGTGTAAAGTGCTTTGAGCAGTCCCAAGGACTGGATATTACATTATACAAGACCATAGTTTACCTTTTAAAGGTGGGGACAGTAATTCCCTTGGCTCTGCCTGATGCCAAGCTAGACGGTGGAATGTTGGATCTGTCGGGTGCACACTATGCTGTAGATCCTGTAGATCCTGTATGCATATCCCAGTGTGCACAGCAGCAATCCTTGTTCTGCCTGTCTAATGTCAATACATTCATGGATTGCCCGTTTACCAACCTAAACAGTTGACACACACAGAGAAAGAGCTGCATGCCCCTTAGAGTCATAGTGTCAACACATATACACCAGGAACACAAGGGAATCACGCAGCACAGAGACATGAATAAATACTAGGATCACGTTAAGTGTTTGTTGTTGTGGATGTGTAGATTCATTCATGTGGCTAGCTCTGGTTCACCTCTCATTCATTCACGTTTTATCACATATTGCCAAACTGGTGACCTCCGCATAATGAATTGTCCTACCTCCAGGCATAACAAGCAGATTCAAAGTTAATTTGCCATTAACAAGTTGGTTTATTTTACATAATGAGCAGACCCCTTTGGAGTAATTCATCCATGAAAACCGGGGTAAATTCATTTTCAGTTTGAACACCATACAATCATTAATCCCAAGCTTATGTATATAATAAGTAGCAGCAACATCATACAAAGTGTCAAATATATCTTACATCATAGAACAGCAGGAACATAAACACTAAATTGTCATGACTATAAGCATGCTGGAACTTTTGATAAACACAAACAGGATGCTAAATTATTGCAATCTGCAAATAGTAGGCCTACTGGTACGCAATGTTTTCATAAAATATGATCTGCTGTCACTGATGTGAACAACAGGGTTATTCATTATTAAGATACACAGTAAGTCGTGTGCACTAGGAGACCTCATTCAATAGTCTAACTATTTGTGTAAGCTAGGTACAAAAACAACACTTAATTTTATATAGAACCAAATTACATTTTACATAAATGTTTTTGTTGAAATATTGTTTTAATAAATATGTCTATGCAAAATTTTATTGTGATTAAATGGAAGTGCAGCACCAGTGTATGTGTTGGTGCTTTGTCATTGTACCTGGAATCTGTAACAGTTATTTTCTTTTGCCGTTTACTCTGTGTAGTAGATGTGTTTTATTGTTTAAATATATTGCCAAATGTGATTTCCAAAGATTTCAAAGCTTCACAGAGACACACAAATTTAAAATTCACCATAAGAAATTTGGTTTGACTGTCATGTTCTGAAATAGAATTCTCTTAGAATGACTGGTTTATCTTCAAGATTAATGGTTTTGAACCAAGCAGATGAAGCCACTTTCAGTAGATCCTAATGAACAACAGCATTTGACAAGGGGATGTACAGTGACCAATGTGGACTGACAACAAACTATTTGTTTCAGGACAATTTGCTCAAACTGGCTGACTTTGGGTCCTGTCGCAGCGTGTACTCCAAACAGCCTTACACAGAGTACATCTCAACAAGATGGCAAGTACTCCCTTCCCATGTCACCCTTCCCATGCCTCTACCTTCCTTCCCTTTTCTGTTCCCATGCCTCTATCTCCTTTTTCATGCCCCTCCCGTCCTATGCCTCTCTCTCCCCCTTCCCATGCATCTCTCTCCCTTCCCATGTTCCCCTCTCTCTCCATGCCCCTATTTTCCCGTGCACCATCTCCCTTCCCATGTCCCTCTCTCCCTTCCCATGTCACTCTGTCTGTCTTCTCTCCCAACCCATAATGCTCTATGACTTAACACAGTCATCTCTCTTTTCGCATTGCTCTCAATCCTCTTACACTCTTCTCAATCACCATGACCACCTCCCTTCCCATGCCCATCTCCCCACATCCCTCTCCCTTTCTATGACTCCCCTTTCACCTTCCTCTCTTTCTTCCCATTATTCGTACCTCTCTTACATGCCCTTATTTCTCCCTTTTCATTACCTCTCCATTTCCATGACCCTCTTTCCCTTCTCATTATTCCTTCTCCCATTCTATAAACCTTCCCTCTTCTCCCAGCGCTACTGGTCATTAAGACAATACATTTTATGACAATCTGTCTCCTGCTCAGGTATCGGGCGCCTGAATGTCTGCTGACCGATGGCTACTACACTTACAAGATGGACATCTGGAGCATAGGATGTGTTTTCTTCGAAGTGATGAGGTGAAGTGGCAGATGTGTGAGATCAGGGTTTGACATTAATCTTTTTTGCCACTTGCTCAATGTTACATGCGACAGTAAGCAGAGACTTCACTACATATTTGGAAAACACCTTTGGTATTTCCACCTACTCAGTATATGGCACGCATTGTGATCACTTAAAAATGTATTTGACTTAATTAAAATTAATTAAACATTTTGGCAGTGTTTGTCATGTTTAGCAGGTATGATGACTGACTGATGTGAACAACCAGGGATGTTTCATGGCAGTGTTGTGTTTCAGCTTACATCCGCTGTTCCCCGGCGCCAACGAAGTCGACCAAATAGCCAAGATTCATGAGGTTATTGGTACTCCAGACCCGTCCGTGCTCAGCAAACTGAGAAAGTAAGTCTTCTCTATGGTTGCTTGACTTACTTCCCATGCTGCTGCTGCCAGTTCATAGTCACTACTTGGGACAGTTAATTCCAATTGTCTAAGAATTATGACAATTGGTGAATCAAGTTATCCAGAAAACATGACTCCTTTGACACCGTTTCACCAATGCCCACTGAACTTGGCATGCTCAGTTGATAGTGTCCCATTAGGGCAGTTAATATGTCAAATGATTTTTTCTAAATCCATATTGGCTATTGTAATATAGTTTATTTTGTTAGAAACGTTTGTGAATCTGTTCAAATATAACTAAGGCTCCAGCATTTTATAAAAACATGTTCCCCTGTTCCCAGGATTTCTGGCAAATTTCGAGCGATTTTACCTCCTTGTGTTCAGAAATCTTTAGAAAAAAACTGTTGAATATTGACAATTACAAGTTTATTTTGAAGAATAGTAATTTCTCCACATGCTTATATACATAGAAATAGGATGTATTCATAAAATGTTGACACTTGATCACAATTTGCAAAGACAAAATAGTAAATTTGTTAAAACTTTGAAAGTTATTCTACCTTGCGACTGACATTTGACAATGATCCCATGCTATAACCCTATGCAACCCAGCGAAGAAAATGTAGCTATATGTGTTAGCTTTGCACCAGTAAAAAATTATCAAATTCTGACGGTTATTTTGTCATAAAAAATATAGAAATAAAAATTTTCGAGATGGCGTGAACAAAACCGATGAAAATCAAGATTTCCAAAAGGGCAACCCATGCACGTAACGAGCTGATGTTGTTACAAAATGTATCTGCTAGGGTATTGGTAGCGTTTAGTTCAGTAGTTAATCGCCAGGATTTTTTTTAATAGAAGGTCCTGTATGCGGCCGGCAGCAGCCGTTCCATGAGTGGACAGAGCCGCCGGCCGTGGCAGTTGCAGGATCTAATGGGTTAAGACTGTTAATGCATGGGGATTTTAAATAATCTTTGTAGTTATTATTTGGAATGGAAATAATAGATGCAAGTTTACTTCCAATATTTACAAAATATAAGTTAAACTGGTTAGCTATTGTTGATTTATCATTAATAAGTTTTGCATTAATTTGAAAATGGTTAGAAAAATCTTTTTTTGTATTGATTTATTAAGGATGTCTTTAATTGCAGAGCAGGTACCTTTTATGTCAGTTTTTTATTTTAAAAAACAGGATGTATAGTACATTTGTTTTGTTATATGAATATTCTTTTTTAGTATCAGATTATATGTGTGGAGATTAATTTGTAATTGAACAAATTCAGGTGACTCATAAGGAGTTTGTTTCCTGTACACTCTATCTCTAAATGAGATTCCTTGAATGATCCAATTTGATTTTTTTGCTTGTATTTATTATACCTAACAGTTTTAGTTGTAAAGTTCTTGTATATATTAGTAGAAATTAGTTTGTCTATGATATTGTAGTTATTAGTAGGATTGGCAGTTTTATCATAATTTAATTTTTCATAGACATTTGCCTTGGATATATAAATGTTTTATTTTAATAGTGAAAGTGGATCTTCCTTTTTATATAAATGAATTTTGTAGATTCAGAGTGTGAAATTAATTTATCTAGGCTAATGAAGTAAGGTTTATGATCTGAAATGTAGTTAGTTAAAATCCTAGGTATAGTGCATGTACCAACAATTACTGACATTGTTATTTTCATTTATTTTTAATAGATCAATGTTAAAATCGCCAGCTATAACTACTTCACTATTTGATCTGCATAAGGAATTTTCAGTGAGAATTAATGGTGGTCTTATTATGTCTTATTAGTTCAGGTATTTCATAGATATAGTCACCAACAGGGTTAATGTTATTATTAAGGATCTATGTAAGAGAATTTTTATGTAATCCTCCAAAACATCTTTAAAAATCATAATTAATCATGGGTATTAAAAAAGGCAATACTGACTAGATAATTGACATGTATTATTGATTCTTAGTTTTGCAACACCTAAAAGTTCATCGCCATTATTAATGACATCCAGCTTTATGACAATATGTAAATAATTCCTGTTAGATCTACTATTCAGGTGTACTATTGACAACGTTTGAGAAACTACCATTAACATGATGACAAGAAGATTGGCAATTGTGTGATAATGTAACCGATATAAAAGAATGACTTGCAAAACAGGTAGTGTAAGTAATTTAACATGTGACTTAGCTAAGTTGGCATATTTTTTACAAAACAAAAACCTTTGAATAATAGTAATTAAAGCAAGAAAATAGAGATATATACAGGAGCCACCGGCTAAGCAGTATATATATACTGAATATCCTCACACACATATATAGCAACACCACCTTTAGATTTTGTTTTCCTGTTTTTATAAATCATTTTATAATTGGGCAGTTTATAGATATAAGCATTGTCATCATTTAAGAAGGTTTCACATAGTAGGATATAATTAATATCAACATGTGCTTCCGATAAATGAGATAATAGATTCTTAAGGTTACCAAATTTTTATGCCAGTCCTTGAATATTAAAGATGAAGTACTCTACATTGAAAGTTAATATTTCTGAAGTTATCAGAGAGTATATCATGAACAACATAATAATTATAATCAAAGCATGTAAATCAAATAAATTTCTTAGATCTTGTTCCGAATAATTAATTGGAAGAGAATCCATCATTTCGCGAGTCATTTTGACTATTAGTAAGCTGCCAAATTATATTCCACAAAAAGGTGAAACAAAATTCAGATGAAGTAGCACCTTACTCAAAGTGTTCAAATTGTACTGACCAAAGGCAAAGCATTGAAGCATTATATTAATCTGATATCTAATGCATATTGATACACAAAAAGCGATTCTATATCGAACTAGTCAAACCATTGATGCAGCTTAGATCATATGTAAGAAAATAGTAGCTATAAGTGATATTGTTTATAAGTATTGATTGAAAATATATCTTTAACATCATCATAAACAGGCAAGAATAGCTAACAAACAGTCCTTGACTACTGACGTGACAGCAGGCGTAGGTCTTCTTCAGTCTGCAGCACCACCTTGATTCATTTTGGTGCAAGCAGACAACTTGTCCATCGGTTATCCAAACTGCTTTCTCAGAGTTTACGGATCTTGCCCTGTGTAGGATATCCGCTGGATGTTTAATCAAATGTTCTGTGATGACGAGTTTGCATCCTTTAAACTTACATTTAGAAGTGAAGATGGCCTGACGTGTCTCGTATGAGACAAACTTAACCACAATTGGCCGTGTTTAAGGGGTCTGTCGTCATTGGACGATTGGTGGTTGCCTAGCCAGTGGCTCCTGTCGATCTGTTCACGTGATGTGCAGACCTAATTTGGTGCTACTATCGTAGAGGTAATCTCTATTAAATAAATATTAATTACGACTATGGGGGGTATCAACATAAAGAAGAACTATCAAATAAAACTTCACTATATTAACCAACCTTAATCTTTATTATAACAATCAATATTAAACCCTGACAATCTACCAGTTCCAGCCAAGTTTATGACACTTATCAGCACCTCACCAGCATATCCAGCCCTTGGCTGATGATGTGGTAGGGGTTATTTAAATACTGTGTATAGGAATGATAGAAATTATATACAAGGGTAGGATGGTGGTGAAACATGCAAGTGGCTAACATCACTTCCCTTGAGGGACTGTGACAAGGTGAAGCTGAAACATCACTTCCCTTGAGGGACTGTGACAAGGTGAAGCTGAAACATCACTTCCCTTGAGGGACTGTGACAAGGTGAAGCTGAAACATCACTTCCCTTGAGGGACTGTGACAAGGTGAAGCTGAAACATCACTTCCCTTGAGGGACTGTGACAAGGTGAAGCTGAAACATCACTTCCCTTGAGGGACTGTGACAAGGTGAAGCTGAAACATCACTTCCCTTGAGGGACTGTAACAAGGTGAAGCTGAAACATCACTTCCCTTGAGGGACTGTGACAAGGTGAAGCTGACACTGGCAGGATACTTAAAACATGTTGTTAGATACAATAAGTACAACTTTATGAAACTGATGACATAATTATATTATGAAACTGATGACATAATTATATTATAAAACTGATGTGGTAACAATTATATTACAATGAGCTCTACTACTAATGTTCAACACAGCTTCACCAGAGTCTTTCGTTGTTTCAGGTATGCCATGAAACAAAAGTATAATTTATAATTCTCTCATTCTTCCCAACATAAATCATGGTATGTTGGTGTGGGGTCATCAAGCCCATCGCATTTTTATACCCCAAAAGAGCAATCAGAATAATTACATTGTAAATACAATGCTCTAACAGATCCCATTTACACAGAACTTAAATTTCTCAACTTGGACAACATATACAAACTCCAACAACTCAAATTTCATTTCATTTATGGATCTTGCTGTCTCATTCCTAATTGTTATATTTGAAAATCTTTTAACCTAAAATACAGTGGAGTCTTGTTTATCTGTACACTTTGTCCCTATTGGTTCTCCCTGACCTGTCATGAATTTTGTATTGTATTTTCATACATGAGAATATAGAACATATGTAGTGTATGGTGTGTGTGATGTGGTGTGGTGTGTGTGATGTGGTGTGGTGTGGTGTGGTGTGTGTGGGGGCGCATGTTAAAATATATAGATGTGATGTGAGTAATTGCTGTTTTTGTTGCAGCAAAACACGGGGTATGAATTTCAACTTTCCTCCAAAGAAGGGTTCTGGCATTGAAGTGCTCCTGCCTCACGCCTCCAGACAGTGTGTGCAAATCATCATCAGCATGTGTGAGTACGACCCAGAGCAAAGAACCTCCGCCAAGCACATCCTCAGACACCCCTACTTCAAAGAGTTCAGGTACACAAGGCTAACTTCATATCAACATTATTTATTCATTAATTCAAGTACCATAAAACAAATGCAGTTTGTAAAAAATTCATGTTGTGTGTGTGTGACTGAGTGAGTGGGTGGGTGCGTGTGTGCATGCATGCGTGTGTGAGTGTGTGGTGTGTGTTTATAATATATATATGTATACATACATATATGTGGGTGTGTGACAGAGATGCAGACAAGCCGCTTGCAGCAGCCACGAGTTGGAAGCAAGAGAGTAGCACCCCCCGTGACGTGCCCCAGCGCAAGTCAGACAAGGAGAATGTCAACGAGTCAATGACATCACAGAAGGATGTGGACAGTGACAAGGTGTCTGTTGGGTCGGTGGAGGCAAAGAAGAAAAAGAAGAGTCCACCAGTCAGCTTCAGTTCTCTCTCCATACAGAGACACAACGTGGCACAACTCAACAAACACACGGCTTTGATGCAGCTGAACAAACAGGAACGCAGAAAGGTGTGTCTTACATGTAGTGCATGCAACATCTGTAGAAACTTTTAATTCATTGGAAACAAAATGATAAATAACATAAAAAATATTATTAGCCATGCATAGTGAGCTGTGATTTCATTCAGGTTTATATTAACACAGCATGATATTGGTGTCACATGCAGCAGAGTAGCATGACATTTATGGCACATACAGCAGAGCAGTATGACATTTGTGTCACATACAGCAGAGAAGCATGACATTGGTGTCACATACGGCAGAGTAGCATGCCATTGGTGTCACATGCAGCTTAGCAGCATGACATTGGTGTCGCATGCAGCAGAGCAGCATGACATTGGTGTCACATGCAGCTTAGCAGCATGACATTGGTGTCACATGCAGTAGAGCAGCATGACATTGGTGTCGCATGCAGCAGAGCAGCATGACATTGGTGTCACATGCAGCTTAGCAGCATGACATTGGTGTCACATGCAGCTTAGCAGCATGACATTGGTGTCACATGCAGTAGAGCAGCATGACATTGGTGTCGCATGCAGCAGAGCAGCATGCCATTGGTGTCACATAAAGCAGAGCAGCATGACATTGGTGTCGCATACAGCAGAGCAGCATGACATTTGTGTCACACACAGCAGAACAGCATGCCATTGGTGTCACATAAAGCAGAGCAGCATGGCATTGGTGTCACACACCGCAGAGCAGCATGGCATTGGTGTCACACATAGCAGAGCAGCATGACATTTGTGTCACACACAGCAGAGCAGCATGCCATTGGTGTCACATACAGCAGAGCAGCATGACATTGGTGTCACATGCAGTAGAGCAGCATGACATTGTTGTCAAATACAGAAGAGCAGTAAGACATTGGTGTCACATACAGCAGAGCAGCATTGCATTGGTGTCACATAAAGCAGAGCAGCATGGCATTGGTGTCACATACAGCAGAGCAGCATGACATTGGTGTCACATGCAGTAGAGCAGCATGACATTGGTGTCACA
This sequence comes from Lamellibrachia columna, assembly GCA_963662155.1. Lineage (NCBI taxonomy): Eukaryota > Metazoa > Annelida > Polychaeta > Sabellida > Siboglinidae > Lamellibrachia > Lamellibrachia columna. Next base: position 42,812,769 of record OY759262.1, on the reverse strand, counting down.
TGCAGTAGAGCAGCATGACATTGTTGTCAGATACAGAAGAGCAGCATTGCATTGGTGTCACATACAGCAGAGCAACATGACATTGGTGTCACATACAGCAGAGCAGCATGACATTGTTGTCACATACAGCAGAGCAGCATGGCATTGGTGTCACATACAGCAGAGCAGCATGACATTGGTGTCGCATACAGCAGAGCAGCATGACATTGGTGTCACATACAGCAGAGCAGCATGCCATTGGTGTCACATACAGCAGAGAAGCATGACATTGGTGTCGCATACAGCAGAGCAGCATGACATTGGTGTCGCATACAGCAGAGCAGCATGCCATTGGTGTCACATACAGCAGAGCAGCATGACATTGGTGTCACATGCAGTAGAGCAGCATGACATTGTTGTCAAATACAGAAGAGCAGTATGACATTGGTGTCACATACAGCAGAGCAGCATTGCATTGGTGTCACATAAAGCAGAGCAGCATGGCATTGGTGTCACATACAGCAGAGCAGCATGACATTGGTGCCACATAAAGCAGAGCAGCATTGCATTGGTGTCACATAAAGCAGAGCAGCATGGCATTGGTGTCACATACAGCAGAGCAGCATGACATTGGTGTCGCATACAGCAGAGCAGCATGACATTGGTGTCACATACAGCATAGCAGCATGCCATTGGTGTCACATACAGCAGAGCAGCATGACATTGGTGTCGCATACAGCAGAGCAGCATGACATTGGTGTCGCATACAGCAGAGCAGCATTCCATTGGTGTCACATACAGCAGAGCAGCATGACATTGGTGTCACATGCAGTAGAGCAGCATGACATTGTTGTCAGATACAGAAGAGCAGCATGACATTGGTGTCACATACAGCAGAGCAACATGACATTGGTGTCACATACAGCAGAGCAGCATGACATTGGTGTCACATACAGCAGAGCAGCATGGCATTGGTGTCACATACAGCAGAGTAGCATGACATTGGTGCCATATACAGCAGAGTAGCATGACATTTGTGTCACAAATGAATGGGGCTACCCAAAGAGACAACAGAAATAGCTGTTGCCTTTTCTGTCTCAATGCCATATTATGTACTTGTTATGACGATTTCACTAATGCATTCGCTCTCTTATATTCTGTAAATAAGTCCTACTATTTCAGAGGCGACATCGCACAGTTGCTGAGAGTGGTGGAAATCAGTATTCCATGTCCTACTACCCAAAAGTAGTTGGCTCAAAGCTCAACACATTCCATCCAACATTTCCTTCCAATTCATTCACACTTCCGAAAATTACGGGGACGTCATCGACGACGGGATCCTACCTTCCCAGTCTGTCCCAAGCATTTGTGAAACATGCTGCCAAGGTCAAGGTCTGTACCATAGGAACATCGTAATTAATGCATATAATTAATACATTTAGTTCTTTATGTACATCTTCTAAATATTTAATGTGATATTGATGGTATCCATTTGTGTAATTGCATGGGTGACTGTCAGACATCTCTGACAAGCAGTTGTTCTCTATTTATGTCCCAGAGTCTGGGGCAGTAGAAGGACTAACAGGTGAACCTCTTAGTTTCACTGAACTAATATAATATATTCCAGTAGTTAACAGTTATTCCTAACTCTTACTCGAATTGTTTAGAGCAAAGTTGATTTAATTATTTATAGGCATTGTTTATAGTCTAGTCTAGATGTTTGTATGTACAGAGCACAACTTTGAATTTCACCATCTACCTTGACAAGTACGGCATTATCCAGAAACTAATGCTCATAGTTAGTCATATAACTTAATTTACGTTGTCTCCACAACAGCACACGTAGCTGTTAAGTTGTCTACACAACAACACATATAGCTGTTAAGTTGTCTACACAACAGCACATATAGCTGTTAAGTTGTCAACACAGCAGCACATAGAGCTATTAAGTTGTCTTCACAACAGAAAATAGAGCTGTTAAGTTGTCTTCACAACAGCACATAGCTGTGAAGTTGTCTTCACAACAACACATAGAGCTGTTAGGTTATCTACACAACAACACACAGAAGTTGTCTACACAACAGCACATATAGTCCGGGTGATGGCCATTGAAGCATGCATTGGGGTCTGCACAATGTTTTTTTTTTGCATTTTTGTGACATTCAATTCTTCCATGCAAGTCAATAATCCGACGACCCTGGCACCTTTGAGTGTTTTTGTAAAATCCATTAATATGCAAATTAGTCATTGCCATTACTACTTTCCTGAATATCTCGAATAATAAACATCCAAACAATCAAAATAAGGTATCCAAACGAACGTTTTCATGGTTTCCAGTTACTATTACGTCAATGAACTAATTATAGTATGCAAATTTGTTGCATGAATATGCAAATTAGCTCTGACCACTATACCTCACTCATTATCACCAGTCTTCGTCACCAGCAAATGGTGCAGCTGCCTGTGTTTGTTCATTCGTGCAGCCCGTTTCTCCCCGACAAGCACAGAAAACTGTGCGTGGTAATTTGGCTGCTGTACACCAACACTGCACTGTGTAGCACGGCTTGTCTGAGGAACATCCACAGTGAATCACCTCTAAGATGGTGCAAGGGTGACATTAGGTGGCAACATAATCGGAATTAGTGATCCCGATGCTTCATCGCATACCCAAAGTGGATCCAAAGTTGGTGGTTCCAACTTGACAGCCAACTTCCATATTGCCATCTAAATATGAATGCATCGTTTGTTCAAAGGCTTTGGTGATAGGTGGCAGAATCTTCAGGTCTGGCATTATTGTAACCTTTGACTTCCCCATCTTTGTAGCCCACATGTCTTTGCGAACATCAGACATGCTGTTTCTTTCCTTGCTTTCATAACACACAGCGATAAACCCAGTGGCCTCAGCAACCACCTTGTCAATCAACCTCACCAAGTTTGCGAAGAGAGTGGCCAGCTTCTAGCACCTTTATAGCATATAGTGCCTCACGATGCCTTTGCAACCCTCAATGAATCTCCATCGGGGAAGATTCCTGGCCTGAAACAACGAGCCTGTGATTGGTTGGCTATCCTTGTTGACTTGCCCTGATCAAATGATAACAAATTATTTCAATCAACTGAACCTTGTTTTCGGTTACAGTAAGAACAACTTTCTGGGGTGGCATTGGGGTCTGCAGGCTTAGCTTGTGGCATCTGCTAGCCTGTTGGCCAGCTCTAGCTAATCGTATTCTGCTCTTAATGCTAAAATCATGGTATCTGTCACCTATAACCTTTGTGCCTTCCCAAAGATGAAGCTAGTGAAACTGTCCACAAAGTCTCGCACAGTCCCCTGTTAGGCCAGTGAATGACCCAGAGGATCGCACAGCCATCAATGATGGTAACATCATGGCTGGGGAGCCAGTCTCTCAAGGGGTTTCTACCTAGAGATTCTTCTTTAGCGTCGCCTTTTTCCCTGCTATTCTCATCTCTCCATTCTCTGCGAACAATGATGCCTGCACCGGTGCAAGCTCACACTGTAGAACGTCACTGAGCTTGATGTCACGAGATTGTTGCATTCCTATCATCCTTGGTAGATTAGATTTACATTACATACTGCAGTAGCTCACATTCGCAAGACTTTCAGTGTCACTGCCATGGTCACGACCTCTTTAGACAACGTAGCATTGAATCCTTGTGCCCAGCTTTCTTCATAGGAACGCATCTGTGTATTTCAACCGCATTTGGCACATTCACCTTCTCTGGCCCAAGTCTGCCAGTGACAGTGTTGATGACCCTATCCGGATGATCGACATATCTGTAAAGTCATGGACAATCAAACTACAGATGTGCATACTGTAGACCCATTTCTTCAGTGCTGATGGTTTCAACGTAATTCCAATGATTCCATGCGGGCCATGACCATAGCACATGAAAGTTGACTCTGTACATATCCAACCAGATGACATGACATGTATGACGACGCGCAGTCGTTGTATGTGAGACTGTGACGTGTATGACGACATGCAGTCTTTGTATGTGAGACCGTGACATGTATGACGACGCGCAGTCGTATGTGAGACTGTGACGTGTATGACGACATACAGTCTTTGTATGTGAGACTGTGACGTGTATGATGACACGCAGTCTTTGTGGTATTTGATTTTGAGATTGTCGTCTACCTCTAGTCTTCTTTCGAGATCTTCATGGAGACCATCATGTTGGGCTTTGCTTGACTTGATAGTTCGCACACGATCCAGTCTGGCTGTGGCCAAAGGTTTTACAGCTTTCCCTTCTCCACAAGGGTTGAAGAAATACTCATCTATGGTGTGATAGCAACCTGCCAAAAATAAAGACACACACATATTATATATATATATATATATATATATATATATATATATATATATATATTGTAAGCCTCCAGTCGAAACTTTGACCAAGATACAAAACCAAAAAGTCCCCCACCAAGCGACATATTTTCAACTGGAGGCGGGGCGCATTGTGCTTATGTAACTGGTTTTTATTTCTTATATTCTCCATTTCTAAGTGAAAACTGAAACAGTAGTTCATGCATACGTTTACATAACAATAAGGGAAAACATTTCAAAGCACACATTTACAGTTTCAATAAAAAATGCAACATCACAAATCAATAATTAATAAAAAGCACACTGATGTGTATTCAAACAAAGAACATCAGCTATTAGTAACTATAAGTAATAGTTATATAAAGTTTAAAGTAAATAAATAAACAATTCACCGTTTCGAGCTGCTATTGCTTGTCAGAAATTCTGGATGTCGGATATCCGGGTACCTCACTGCTAACAATGCACATCATGTCGGTCTTCCTTAGCAACCACCTCGAAAGGTCAAAACACGGAAATGCGAAAGACGTAATAATGTTATTCGATGAACAATCGTCTTTGTTTTTTTACCCTTCGTCTGCCATTATGACAACATTGCTGTCTAAACCTCACCACATAAATGTTTGCCACTGTAAAACAACGTCTGCTGATTTGCATATCTATGCGTTAAATTTATATAGAATCTTCTATATAGCATAGTTGAAATTAGCGACCCCAAAAACATGGATTAAAACACCCCGTTTGAGAGATTGTGACAATTTCTTGAGGAGATATAAGGAAAAATCATGAGGTTATGGTGGTCAGAGCTAATTTGCATATTCATACGAAAATTTTGCATACTTTAATTTGTTCATTGACATAATCATAAGCAGATACCCTGAAAACATCCATTTGCAAAAACGCTCAAGGGTGTCAGGGTGGCATCCATCAGATTATTGACCTAGAAGGTTAGAAGGTCACCAAAATGCAGAAAAACATCATGCAGACCCTAATGCACAGTCCACCTTCAAAAAGGCGTTTGTCTGCCGGACTAATATAGCTGTTAAATTATCTTCACAACAGCACATAGAGCTGTTAAGTTGTCTACACAACAGCATATATAGCATTAAATTATCCACAAAACAGCACATAGATCTGTTGATTGTCTACACAACAGGACATAGTTGTTAAGTTGTCTATGCAACAGCACAGGGAGCTGTTATCTTCACAACAGAACACACCATAGGGATGTTAAGTTATCTCCACAACAACATCAAGTTGTCTACACAGTGGCTGTCAAATGTTGAAACTATGTCAACAATCAGGTAGATATAATGCATTCAAAGAATCAATGTCATTCCACTCAGTTGTTCTACAATGTTATATATGATGTATGTTATAGGCTTCAAACCATGGGACAAAGAACATCTATGGCCATTACCACCTGCCTTCACTGGAGAGACAGGGAGAGGCGGAGTTCTAGTGTAACATGTACCAAGATGACATGATGTGGCACTGTGCTGCTGGGTGGTGTGGCATTGTACTGTTGGTACTGTCATATGTGGCATTGTACTGTTGGTACTGTCATGTGTGGCATTGTTCTGTTGGTACTGTCATGTGTGGCATTGTTCTGTTGGTACTGTCACGTGTGGCATTGTTCTGTTGGTACTGTCGTGTGTGGCATTGTCATGTGTGACATTGTACTGTTGGTACTGTCATGTGTGGCATTATACTGTTGGTACTGTCATGTGTGGCATTGTTCTGTTGGTACTGTCATGTGTAGCATTGTTCTGTTAGTACTGTCATGTGTGGCATTGTTCTGTTGGTACTGTCATGTGTGGCATTGTTCTGTTGGTACTGTCATGTGTGGCATTGTTCTGTTGGTACTGTCATGTGTGGCATTGTTCTGTTGGTACTGTCATGTGTGGCATTGTTCTGTTGGTACTGTCATGTGTGGCATTGTTCTGTTGGTACTGTCATGTGTGGCATTGTTCTGTTGGTACTGTCATGTGTGGCATTGTTCTGTTGGTACTGCCATGTGTGGCATTGTTCTGTTGGTACTGCCATGTGTGGCATTGTTCTGTTGGTACTGCCATGTGTGACATTGTACTGTTGGTACTGCCATGTGTGGCATTGTTCTGTTGGTACTGTCATGTGTGACATTGTTCTGTTGGTACTGCCATGTGTGGCATTGTTCTGTTGGTACTGTCATGTGTGGCATTGTTCTGTTGGTACTGTTATGTTTGACATTGTTCTGTTGGTACTGCCATGTGTGGCATTGTTCTGTTGGTACTGCCATGTGTGGCATTGTACTGTTGGTATTGCCATATGTGGCATTGTACAGCTGGGTATAATTTATTATTTCTCTTGGTTACAGTATTAATGTAGCTTTGGGCTCTATTTGTTAATTTATAATATATTTTGTGAATAATGTCGTCTCACTGCAGTTTTACTATGAGAAAAGGATCAGTGATACAGTTATCTCTGGCAGCCCTGAGACACTGCGATGTGTGTACTGCATGCAGTGATGTCAGTCCTATCTGAATACAGTCATCATGGTGATACTTATAGTGACTGTAGAAACTGTGATGACTATAATATTAAGCCTATCTTCTATTAGTGTTTGTTGTTTGCGTCTACCTCATGACAAGATTTTTGGCAAACAGCTTCTTTCTGTGAATGTTGGTAAATGGTATGTTTGAGCAGGATCTTGCAAGATGTATGTCCACTTTTTAGTAAATATGTTTATTTATTGTGTTTACAAAAGGACATAATATGCAGACATAATATGTAAAGGTAAAAGTGCCTAATGGTGCCATGGAAGGTGTAGATATTGATCTGTGATATATTATTATGGTGTGTGATATATTATTATAGTGTTTGATGTATGCTTCTTTCTATGTATAGTCCCATGACCTAAGATATTGGTTAAACTATATTCTATAATAAACATATTTATCAATGTTGAACAGTCAGTCTTGTTTACTGTTTGTTTGTGTTGACACTTGAAGTGAGATGAGCACACATAATGGCATATGAAAAATGTCTTAGCTTTGTAACTGACAGAAAACACTATTTATTCTATCTTGAATGACGTCATCGTATATGTGTGGGAGTTCATAGGTCCCTTCATCTCAGTTGATCATTACATCTGTCTTATGTATCCATGTGGCTTCTTTCATGAATCTTCTCCTTCTGTGTCACTCCCTATCTACCACTTTTACTCCTACTACTACTGAAACAAAATTGCTGTCATTTAATGTGTATGTTTTGCTTGAACCCTGAAGTCCCTTTCTCTACTCTTAGCACTTTCTTCTGCCTCCATTTATCTTTCCTTCCTTCTGTTCCTTCTATTTCTCCTGGATCCACCAGGAGTGATATTGTCACCACCCTTAATGGATCAACCAGGGGTGATATTGTCATCACCCCCAATGGAACCACCAGGGATGATATTGTCATCACCCATAATAGATTAACCTGTGGTCATAGTGTAATCATCCCTAATGGATCAACCAGGGGTGATATTGTCATCACTGGTGGATCACCCCTAATGGATTAACCAGTCTTCACCCCTAATGGATTAACCAGGGTGGTATTATTATCATCCCTAATGAATCCACCAGGGCAGTATTATCAACCAGGGGCAATATTGTCATCACCCCTAATGAATCCACCGGGGTGATATTGTCATTGTCCCTAATGGATCCACCAGGGTGATATTAGACAGTTTCAGATATATTAATTTTTCGCACTACGTATTGCTAGTTCCATAGCTTATAGGCCCTCACGGCAGCTGAACTTGCCGGTCACATGTTCTCCATAAGTTACATTTTAGACATTATTTCAAAGAAGACATGCTTAAGTTTTACATGCAATGTAGTGTTGATATCTAAGAACAAATTTACTATAACATTACAGGGAAAACACCAGTGATTTTACTGTACGTTGTACATTTAAGAACGAGTAGACACTCCACTGGTGGAAAATCATTTGCGCATGGCATGGTTGAAGGCCAAGAAATACATTGGAGGGATTGTGGCTCAGTCCCACCAATTTTGAGAGTCCAGCTCCCACCAATCCCACCTCCCATCTATTTTTGAGGCCAACCTCCCACCAATTTTTAGGTTCCACTTAGCACTTTCTGCCACACCCCTCTTACACTTTCTGCCACACCTCTCACACTAGCACTTAATGGGCAAGTTCAACTGATTGTTGAAACTGCATTATGGCTACGTATGAGATAAGTTAAAATTATAGGCTATACGTTACGTGTTGAGATACATTGGGAACAAACAAATTATAGCTGAAACTGTCTACTGTCATCACCCCTAATGGATCCACCAGTGGTGATATTGTAATCATCCCTAATGGATCTACCAATAGTTGATGATTTTATGATTAAAAAAGAATAGAATTTGTATGTTTAAAAGATTATCCTCTGCAACAACTCGTTGACAAAGGCGTCAGAGAGCACAACATGTTCTACTAAAAAAACATTGTAATGGCCTGTTGAAATGTAGCCTGTTGTTGCCTATGGTTCTACTTACCAAGTAGCATTAAAGTGAAACAAAAGTCATGGTTTTGGGGCAATGCACCTAAGAGTTAATAAAACTAACCATTTGCAACTACAATAAGGTATATCACGCTAGAATTCACAAGAACTGGTGATAGGCCAGGACCAGAAAGTGGACCTATTGGTACCATAAGGACAAACTGAACCTAACAATGCTTTTTTAGCTACATGTCTGTAAAGCATGGAATAATATGATGGACTTACTTATGTAGGGGGTAGCTTAAGGTAAGTAATCAAGTCATTTTGTAAGTGACTCCTAGGTCAAAATGCAGTCCTTTATTTTGACAGTAAGATTAAATGTAGCTGTTTTATTGTAGCATGTACTTTGCTGTCCCTAGGAATTTAACAAACTTGTTTAAGTCTAAAGTTTCTGTAGTTACTTGCAATGCATGTATGTCATTCATAAATGATATGAGGTAAACATTAAACATGTTGTTTGATCACTATTTATTTACAACTATGGCTACGATGGCAGCTTTCTTGCAAGTATGTGCATGTTGTAGTAAACAGGTATCTCATAATCAAGCAAACTATGCTAGGTATATAAATTAGATATCTTAAATGAGCAACTGACCACTGTCCATAAATTCACACTTCATCATCTAGACTATCATGCTCCTGCTGTTCATCCACCTCAGGTCTCATATTAGAACAGTCCTGGAGACAACAAACGTTTGTGCATTTGAGTGCACTGACAAGGCATTCACAGTCTGGAGCCTTACATGCACACCTGCATTTCCATGAAAGCAACTCCAGAACAACCTCATGAGCTGGGGATCCAGTTAATAGCGAGTTTGCCATTGTCACTGAGCTCTCGCCCATGACCATGCGACGTTAGTACAGATGCATGTACAGTGGCCAGCTCCTTCCTGTATGTGGATACAGAGGGAGCTGGCCAGACTCCTGACTGAATGTAGGCTCTGAGGGCATGCGTGTGGAGACAGTCTTTACAAGGAGGGAACTGGCCAGACTCCAGAATGATAGTTGGCACTGAGGGCATGCATATGGAGACAGTCTTTACAAGGAGGGAACTGGCCAGACTCCAGACTGATAGTTGGCTCTGAGGGCATGCATATGGAGATAGTCTTTACAAGGAGGAAACTGGCCAGACTCCAGACTGATAGTTGACACTGAGGGCATGCATATGGAGACAGTCTTTACAAGGAGGGAACTGGCCAGACTCCGGACTGATAGTTGACACTGAGGGCATGCATATGGAGACAGTCTTTACAAGGAGGAAACTGGCCAGACTCCAGACTGATAGTTGACACTGAGGGCATGCATATGGAGACAGTCTTTACAAGGAGGGAACTGGCCAGACTCCAGACTGATAGTTGGCTCTGAGGGCATGCATATGGAGACAGTCCTTACAAGGAGGAAACTGGCCAGACTCCAGACTGATAGTTGACACTGAGGGCATGCATATGGAGACAGTCTTTACAAGGAGGGAACTGGCCAGACTCCGGACTGATAGTTGACACTGAGGGCATGCATATGGAGACAGTCTTTACAAGGAGGAAACTGGCCAGACTCCAGACTGATAGTTGACACTGAGGGCATGCATATGGAGACAGTCTTTACAAGGAGGGAACTGGCCAGACTCCAGACTGATAGTTGGCTCTGAGGGCATGCATATGGAGACAGTCTTTACAAGGAGGAAACTGGCCAGACTCCAGACTGATAGTTGGTACTGAGGGAATGCATATGGAGACAGTCTTTACAAGGAGAGAGCTGGCCAGACTCCAGACTGATAGTTGGCACTGAGGACATGCATATGGAGACAGTCTTTACAAGGAGGGAGCTGGCCAGACTCCAGACTGATAGTTGGCTCTGAGGGCATGCATATGGAGACAGTCTTTACAAGGAGGGAGCTGGCCAGACTCCAGACTGATAGTTGACACTGAGGGCATGCATATGGAGACAGTCTTTACAAGGAGAGAGCTGGCCAGACTCCAGACTGATAGTTGGCACTGAGGGCATGCATATGGAGACAGTCTTTACAATGAGGGAGCTGGCCAGACTCCAGACTGATAGTTGGCACTGAGGGCATGCATATGGAGACAGTCTTTACAAGGAGGGAGCTGGCCAGACTCCAGACTGATAGTTGGCTCTGAGGGCATGCATATGGAGACAGTCTTTACAAGAGGGAACTGGCCAGACTCCAGACTGATAGTTGGCTCTGAGGGCACGCATATGGAGACAGTCTTTACAAGGAGGGAGCTGGCCAGACTCCAGACTGATAGTTGACACTGAGGGCATGCATATGGAGACAGTCTTTACAAGGAGAGAGCTGGCCAGACTCCAGACTGATAGTTGGCACTGAGGGCATGCATATGGAGACAGTCTTTACAAGGAGGGAACTGGCCAGACTCCAGACTGATAGTTGGCTCTGAGGGCATGCATATGGAGACAGTCTTTACAAGGAGGAAACTGGCCAGACTCCAGACTGATATTTGACACTGAGGGCACGCATATGGAGACTGATAGTTGACACTGAGGGCATGCATATGGAGACAGTCTTTACAAGGAGGGAGCTGGCCAGACTCCACACCCACCTTTCTTGGCTCAGAAAAGCTCAAGATCGTATCCTGGAATGTTATGTTCTGAAAGAGCAGTTTCAAGGCCTTATCCTGCGAAAGCACTCACTGTGTTACACACCATGTAAATTTGTGCATTCCCAACAGAGCAGCACATGTTATTTGTGCAACAGATGCACACATTTTCTTGACATCGAGTTTCTTGTCCTGGCTCTTTGCCATATGCATAAATGTAACAGTCAATACGAGCTTGAACAGCCATGCTAAGCATCAACACGTCTGTGTCATCTGCGACAATTATGATTGAATTACAGTCTGCAAGGTGTGCTTTGCATGCAACAACAGGCGAGTGTCTGTCTCGTCTTGTACCTTCTTCCAGTTCACGAAGAAAAGCGTATTCATAACATACGACAGAGACATTATGACATAATGACAGATATGTAGCAATGCAGTTATGGCATACGATGTCATGATGAAATTAAAATAACAACATCACATTCTTGTTATATATTAGAGGGAACGTAAAGGCATATTGGTACGGTAGCTGTATATTCATTGGTAATATACAAGCTATGCGTAAACAAAGTATACTCTTTGCGGGAAAATCATATACATCATTATAGTTATGTCGACGTAGTGTCTGCTAACAGCGCACGAGTAGTGTTGGGGAAACACTTGTGCTGAGTCACCATAGATAGCAAGTCATCACAGAGCAGTCCTTGGAGAGGTATCACACCCATACTGCAGGTTGGTGCTGAGGGTCGGTGGGCACGCCATGCAGTGGAGAAACGTCGCGGAGTTGTACGTAGCTGACGAGAGCAGGCGGTAGGTGCAGGTCTTGCACCCGCTCACAGATGTTCGTGTTGAGAGCGCGTCTGATGGCCACTCGACACGTGTCCTTGAGACAACGGCATTCGAAGAGAGCATCAGTCAACAACCTCAAGTATTCGACACTGTCCACCTTGCCGAGTCGATCTGCTTCTGTCATTTCGCTCTCGACGAAGAGTTTCAAAAAGTCGAGTTGTGAAGGGCCGTTGTCTTCCTTGGAGACCACACATGGCCTGGCCCCGGCCGCGTGCAGGACGTAGGACACACTATACATCCGGAAGTGTATCGTTAACTCAATGAGACTTATCCGGCGTCGGCCGCGTTTGATGTTTTCCCGGGTCTCTTCCTGTTCCTCGTTTTTCCACAGGGACGCTGGCAGCATGATGTCAATGTCCAGTTCACACCGCAACTTGTTGACGGACATACTCCTGGTGACATGACACCCAGCGGAGACGAGGCGTGTGGCGAGTTGTGTGTGACGACAGCGCACTGCGAGCCAGAGCGGTGTCCATCCATCTCTCGTCACTTGGTTAATGTCCACCAGGCGTTGGTCAAGCAGTTGGTCAACAACGTCAAGGTTCCCGCCAATGGCGGCACAATGTAACGCATTCCAACCTTTGCAGTCGCAGTTACCAACCTCAGCGCCGTGGTCAAGCAGCCAGTGCACAGACGTGGCGTTACCGTACCTGGCCGCCAGGTGCAGAATTGTCTGTCCGTCGTCGGCGCATGCGCGTACGTACGGCACGTTGTTCTGCAGTAATGTGTTGATAGATGACGTTGATGCGCCCGATTTGAAGAGTAGTTGTGCAATGTCGATGAAGTCTGTAGCCGTGAGACGTGGCGCGCTGGTAGCGGGCGTCTGCGGCACCGAGCCGTCCCGGGGCGCGAGCAGACATTCCAACAACACGACCTCGTCATCCTTCGGGGCAGCACGACCCAGCAACTTCCTGTTGTTGGCGTCGACATAGGCGTAGTGCACGGGTGACAGGCCGCGGTTGTCCGGCATTCTGATGTCTGCTCCAGTAAGCAGCAGGTCGCGCACCGTGGCCACCATGCTCTTACGTGCCGCGTAGTGCAGCGCAGTGCGCCCCCAAGCGTCAGTTGCGTGCACGTCAGCGCCATTCGCCAGGAGGAATCTGACGACGTCGCCAGCGTCTGCCTCGGCGGCATACATGAGCGCAGTCTTGCGAGTGCGGTCCGACACGTTGACGTCAGCGCCACGTTGGACGAGCGCCTTGCATGCCACGAGGTTAACAGTTCGCGCAGCGTGCTGCAGCAACGTGCACGACGAGGTGTCGGCGCGATCGACGTCATCGGCGAATGTCAACAAGCTTGTCATTGTCGTGATGTCTTTGCATTTGGCCAGATACAACACGAAGCAAGACCAGAAATCATCGTAGTTGATGTAAGCCATTGCCTCGGCGTGATCCCGGAGAATCAGGTCGACCAGCTGCGGACTGGTGTGGCGGGAGAGCGCCAGGTGCATGCTGGACCGGATGTCGGTAGTGACCGGAAGTGACGGAATGCACGGCGCGGCGACAGGGTCAGCCCCGTGCTTCAGTAGTGTTTCTGCTAGACGGACGTCGTCACGTAGGATGGCGTAGCCGAGGGGTGTGCAGGCGTAGTAAGGCCCTATGCTCATATTCAGTCTCGTGTTGACCAACATCACGAGACGGATGGTCAACTCGACTGGACCACTTAGGTGCTCGAGAAAGTCTGCCAAGTGTTCAACACGTTCCGTCAGATAGTGCTGCAACAGTTTGTCCGACAAGATGCACGTATAATCGGCACTGAACTCGCTCGGGCTGCTCACAGCGACCCCTGCCGTACGACGCACAAACTCATAGACATCCGCCAGACGGCGCTTCATCTCACATGGTTGCCACGAACTACTGAGGTGATTGGCGGCGATCGAATGGAGGGCGAGCGCCCCCACCCCGCAACATTGCACGGGCGCCTTAGCATTCGTAGTTGTCGGCCGTTGTTTGTTAGTCGACTGAGACGCCTCCAACGCCGGAACACTGGCCCAACGCTCGCAAGAACGTAAGCTTGGTGCTTGTGTCGGCAGTGCTTCGCTGACTGTATCGGAGAGGGCGGCTACGTTGAGTGTCCCGGACACCAACAATGACAGGCATCGATGCTTCTTCGAATTTCTGCAAAACGCCAAGCATGTATTATTGATATTTGTTAGAAACAACTAGGAAAATATATGTTGTGTTTATATTGAGTTGTTCATTTGACGCCTACTAGATATTTAGATCATCATAAAATGACTACGGGGCGCACTGCCTGCGCCCACCACCCTCTGCCCGCGTCCACTGCCCGCGCCTACCGTCCACCGCAGACACTACAGCGCCGGTGTCTTACCTGCTCCATGTCATCACCGATACTTCAATCTACTAGCAACAGCAATACTCAAAGAGTCGTATATGGCCCGAAGTAAACAGGTACTTACAAGCTGCCGGTTTTTGTCTTCATGTTGAACGATGTGCCAGTCCGTCTATGTTGAACATGTCCTGTATAACTATCCATAGAGGCTGACGGCAACACATTTATAAGTTTAGATCGTTATCATACTGGTGACTTGTACACACTCTAGGATTTCTCGAGCCAGCGAACCACCAATGAGAGTCGCCCGTCACGGCCCAGTCTACACGGGGACACCAGGTAGACGTCCCGGGGTTCCCCCCAGTCGCTCAGCGGCCAATCAGCATCGCCCATGGCCAGCCATTATGTGCTGCTTATAATAGTGGATTGTTGTATTCGATGTTTTATGTCGTCTGTAGGTGAATGTCCCGGTTTCCCCCAACCACCAGCAGCCAATAAACGCCGTCGGTGACAAGCGCCCCCCGGCGACCGTGTTAAGTAACCCATTGTCATTGATTGAACGCTACGGGAGGCCTAAGTGTGACTCATTGCGGCCATCTTTCTAATATTAGAGATTGTGTACTTTTTATCAGTAGGCAATCGACATGATCGTGCACGACAATTTTCACCTCGGTCACGTTGAAAGTATTGCTAAGAGTGATATTTTTTGACATAATAGTAAGACGGATTGTCGACTGAATCGATCGTTCACTTGCCCCGTGTATGCAGCATTGATTACGTCACGATGACTGAAGCAGCTGGAACATGACCATTTTAGTCACTTTCAGCTGAGGGCAAAGCTTAAAAAGGTCGAGTCGAACAGTTGTTCTCCGTTGCACTCAAAACCCGTCGGCCCAGATATAGTACAATATGCTCCCGCGCAAGGTAGTGGCGGTGGTGGTGGTGGTGGTGGTGATTGTGGTTGTGATTGCGATGGTGGTGGTGGTGGCGGCGGTGGCGATTGTGGTGGTAGTGGTGTCATCAGTACTAGCAATAGCAGTAGCCACAGTACTTAGCGTTTGGTGTGTAAGTTGTAATAACAGTAGAATTGTGTGTGCTATGAGTAGTATTTCGTGTATCGACAGTAATAGAAGTAGTAGTAGGTGGTGTAGAAAGAAGATCCAAGGAGGTAGGCACATAAATGTTAGTCTTTGTAGGAACGCTCACCCTTGAAGGTCTGAAGATAAACCTAGAGACATCTACAGTGTGTGTGTGTGTGTGTGTGTGTGTGTGTGTGTGTGTGTGTGTGTGTGTGTGTGTGTGTGTGTGTGTGTGTGTGTGTGTGTGTGTGTGTGTGTGTGTGTGTGTGTGTGTGTGTGTGTGTGTGTGTGTGTGTGTGTGTGTGTTTGTGTGTGTGTGTGTGTGTGTGTGTGTGTGTGTGTGTGTGTGTGTGTGTGTGTGTGTGTGTGTGTGTGTGCGTGCGTGCTTGAGTGCGTGCTTGAGTGCGTGCTTGAGTGCGTGCTTGAGTGCGTGCTTGAGTGCGTGCGTGCTTGAGTGCGTGCTTGAGTGCGTGCTTGAGTGCGTGCTTGAGTGCGTGCTTGAGTGCATGCGTGTGTGCGCGCGCGTGCGTGTGATCTACTACGAAGACATACGCCTAAACAAATAAACCTCGCACGCCGCCCAAGAAAGCGGAACCGTCCAAGAACGTATGCTGTGGAATGTTTACTCTGGATGGCAGACTAATGAGTCGTGACGGCAGAACCCGCTTCACTGAATGTATGTCTCTGAAGGACAGGTCACGGACTACTCAAAGGAGGTGTTTATGGACAGTTTCCTCAGTGGCATCACATACACCCATGTTATATAGGCCAACTATCTACACTTCCTTCGTTTTCCGAACGATCTATTAGACCACAGCGCACCAATCGTGTTGATCAAAAAGTCTTTGTCGGATACCGTGCAACACATTTTACAAAAGTGCCGAGCCTATTGCCAGCGCCCTGTTCTCAACCCGGAATAAGCCGTGGAGGTCGTCACAAATCACCTCTTTAAAAACTGACGAGGAAGTAGGCCAGTTAATGGGGAAATTAGTAACCTCACTCCACACCTTGCTGACGATTGTTTATAGAAAGTTAACGCTGTAGGAAGGAAGGACTGAAAGGCCACTCCTCAAATGACACATTAGATATGTTTACATTGTATTTGCCTGCCTGCCTGCCTGCTAGCCTACATGCATGCCTGTCTGCCTGCTAGCCTACATGCATGCACGCATGCCTGCATGCACGCGTACGTTGCGGGCGGTCCACAATATTGTGCAAGAATATGAAAAGCATCCAAAATTAGTAGTGCAGAAAATGACTAAACATTGATTTCCTAGCAAAATTAGGACCTGATCTCAACCAATTATGAGATTACAAAATTATGAAATTTAAATGTTTGGGAACTATGTACCTAAACGATTTAAAAAAAAACATTTGCAACTACAGTAAAGAATATTCTGCCAGAATTTATTCTAAAAGTGGAAGATTCTGGTCAAATCTCAGTTCTCGTGGCGGATGACATGTTGACCTGGGCTACCAATAAGCGCCTGGCAGTTCTAGGACATGGATGCAGTTAGACTTCCGTGACGCGTTAAGTGTTTTCGACAGAAATCGAAGGGCCGACGGGTATACACAGGAGCAACACAAACTCTTAATCAAACATCTTGCACAAGTTGAGCTTAGACGCAAACAACAAGGCCACATAATATCAACAAGCATAAAAGTGTGTGTTTACAAATAAATGTTATGTAACAGTGTGGCGCCGCCCACGAAATAAATGTTATGTAACAGTGTGGCGCCGCCCACGAAATAAATGTTATGTAACAGTGTGGCGCCGCCCACGAAATAAATGTTATGTAACAGTGTGGCGCCGCCCACGAAATAAATGTTATGTAACACTGTGGCGCTGCCCACGAAATAAATGTTATGTAACAGTGTGGCGCCGCCCACGAAATAAATGTTATGTAACAGTGTGGCGCCGCCCACGAAATCAACATGCTGTGTGTTCAACACTTGTTCCTGGTAAACTACTGGCGTGATATTCTTTACTGTAGTTGCAAATTATTATGATTTATATTAACTCTTATAGGTGCATTAGCCCAAAAGCATGACTTTTGTTTCCCTTTAACGTATGAAATAATTGTAATGTATTCTGCCGTGAAATGACAAAAGGGAGCAAGTGACAACGATGTGTTTTTGAGATATCGGACAAAACATATATTTTGCTTTGCTCTCTTGTGCATATTACAGCAGAGTGATAATACACCAATCTTTGGACTGTTTAACTAAATGTATTTACAAAAAATATTAGCATGTTTTGTAACATTGATTATTTGGTGACTAGTGTCACTTGCTCCATTTTGCCATTTTATGAAGTTATTGATATAGAAACAATAACATAAAGAAGCAAGTGCAATCAAATCACCCTTGAATGACCCTTAAGAAACAACGAGGCAGGTCTCATGACAGAAGTATATGACACGTTGTCGTATTCAGTATAGTGTTTTACGTTTTTTGTTTAAAGTTGGAATTGCCGACGTTCGAGCCTGCGACCGTTTCCAGTTTTTTTGTGTCAATCAGGTGCTGTTAATAACTGTTGTTGTCTATTTAATTCCGGGAAAGCCCTGCGGCCGTGCGGACCAAACACCGCCATTTTGACAAGTATGTGTACGCTTCTTATGCTGGTTTACGCCTGTAGAATACCTGTATAATACAGATTTGTTTACTTTTAACTTTCTAATGTTGATTTAATTTTCTAACACGGTAACGACGAAGCACTGCTGCTATGGAGTCTGTAAAAGTGATTCCCGTTACGCCGAGACGGATCGGATGAAAAATGTTTTTTTCATTCAATTGAATTTTGTGTCGAGCGAAAGCCGAACGATGGTTCAGCGCATGTAGACGGGGAGGCATCATACTTGCCGTGATCAAACAAGACACGTACATATGTTAGCTGCATTTTGTTGGAGGCCAGGGCCCCATCACCGACCACCCCGACCCGGCTGTCACTGCAACTGCAGTTCCCGCTGAGGTTAGTGTCCGATTGATCGGCTAATTACGTAATGTGTGCGCGGGTGTGACCGCCTCTAGTAGTGTATTGTCTGTCAATACACGCGCTGACACAGTGTCATACTTTGAAATGTGTGTAACGTGTGTCAAGTGAACGACACCAGGTCTATAACACTGTATATTTTGCTACGCATATTAATTTAAAAAAAAAGATTTTATTTACACAATAGACAGACTCAAATGTTTGCCATGGGCATGGCATAGTATATACTAGGCTATCTAGCTTACAGCATTGGTCATTGCCTATACAGGTGTACTGTGTCTATGGGCATTGCGTGCTCTACAGGCCTTTATAGCCTTTTTATTTATATGGTCATTTATATTGTTATTGTAGTATTACAATTTATTTATCAACAATGTGCTAAACTGTTACAGAATGAAAAGTCATCACGGAAGAAAACTGCCGACTCCTCGATTCAACCAACTTAAACCGAGAAAGCTGCTTATTGTGGTTATGGTATATCCCGTACAGTAGGGCCATGTCCGCCCGACTTAGGAGAAAACACATTTAGACAGAACAGTGATCTTTCAGCTGCAGTATTGACTGAATGAGAGAGAACACACCCCACCATTTTAATATGTTGTTTACATAATAAAGGACTATTCAAGACGCAGATATGGTGATCTTATCTAACGTTCTTATTTTGGTACTTGAAATTTGTAAAATATCAAAAACAAAAGTTTAAGGCAGAATTATTTTGAAATTTTTTTCCATTAAATTCCTACTAATAAAAATAATTATATTTTGAACATTTTCGTGCGCCCGGTACATCCATTATCCTTTCCACTGTCGTTCTTTCATTACACATGTGTACACATTCAGCAAATTCTGTCTGTAGCTTGTAAATTGTGTTATTATGTTATGATATGTTATAATATGGCCCTTGCTCTCTTCATTGTGATTGCTAACTATTTTTTTTAATGTCATTTGCTCCATTTTGTCATTGCACGTATTGTATTGTACTTAACATAATTTGATATGGTGTTCAAATTACAAATGGTAGCAGAGGTATTAGAATAATTACGTTTTCTGGCAACTTCACACGGAATGGCGCCATCCAGCAGGATATAACTAAGCAACAATTACATTTGGTGTAATCAAAACGTCTGCTTCTACTGCTACGTCCAGCATCGTTGTATCGCCAGTGGTTTCTTTGTACATCAATCGCTCTTCAAGTAAATTATGCTAAAACGTAATAATACTATCCTGCAATTTGTAACGTCATCTCTCAAGGTGGGGTGAACTAAAACGTTTGTATGTACAATAAAATCGTGCAGTTCAGGCGTCTACAATGACTTGATAACTTCGAGGGCGGTTTTCTGAAATGCCTCTGTAGTATTTGCCGCGACTGCTTCCTGTGTAAGCGAATTACACACATCTGCTGTGACAATGATGGTAGGCAAGCTGATGCGAACTAGTTCATGGTGAATCTTAAAACAATACGGAGTGGTGTCTCTAATATGTCTGATGCATAACGAATTCCACACGAAGTTAGCACGCACGGCAGTGACACTTGTAAGTAGTTAGTGGAAGTTTCTGAATACGTAATTCCGGCACCCATGTGCATGAACGACATCCGGTTGCGCGCGCAGCCAATCAGAGCGCCCCCTGACGGCCGTAGGAACACCACAAACCGTGCGCAGCGCCCCCTAGCGACTGTAGGAGTACCGAAAGATAACCAGTAGCCATCGATAGTGGACATAGGAACGACTGTCCGTTAACAGCGGTCATTAAGAGGAACATTAATAACTGAGATGAAAGAGTAAGTTAACAGTGGTCACTAACAGGGCCATTAATAACTGAGATCAAAGGACCTAACGAGGAGACGAGAAACGAACAAAACACGGTATCGTACGAGTGCACACGTATTTTTATTGAACAAGCAGCAGCAGCAGCAGCAGCAGCATGGCGATACAATATGGGTAGCGTGTAATATCACTACGACTATGACGATGAATATGAGGCGACTTGCGGATGTTTACCATCACGCCAGAGGTCGCGAGCTTAGGGGTGTCTCCACCTCGCCAGAGGCTCATTAATCGATGTAGGAAGTGTGATAGTACAGTCTATCTTGTCGCATCTGTTTAAGCCAATCAAATCACGCGGCAATCGTTAGCAACTAGATCGGTGCCGAATACGTTGATAAAAGTTCTCATTCTTGTAGAAACAGGTCCACATGTAGACGACCCATCATATCGACCACTCGACTCCGTACGATGTGCTCTCGTCGAGCCACGAACCCTGCGTTAGCCGCGGCTCCGTCGACTATCTCGACGGCATCCATGTGAGCGGCCGTGTCCTTGTACCACAGCTGACCCGTCAGCTGCGTGTCCTTGGCATCGGCACCGTAACTCAGCAGCGTCTCGCTGAAGGCACGATACGGGTACGTGTTAGTCGATTGGGTCACGAGCGTGCCGTTCAGGGAGACGTCGACCTGACCGAACAGCGAATGTAGCCAGTTATTCACCGGTCCCACGGGGTCGGCCAAGTCGAGATCGTCCCCGTTGGCTCGCGTCACCTTCACCTGCACGTGTAGCATCGTGTTGGCGAGATCCAGGTAATCGTCTCCCGATCCAGGGATCAGGAATTCTATCGGTCCACCAGAGTCCAGAGAGGCCATGGGTTGATGTTCCACCACGTGACTGTCGACGATGCTGGTCTGAGTGGGGGGTACGGTAAAGAGATCCAGCTCGGTCTTGACCCCTTCGCACGACTGTTTATGTACGAACGCCATCTTTCTCGTCGAATATGTCGGCCTCACGTTTCTTGGGCGTCTGTCTCGTGCGCCGTCTCTTTGCCGTAGTGACGCCTGTCTTCGCGGGTGCTCGTTTTATACGTTTACGAGATCGCACGCCAGGGATCTCAAGGTTACGCAGCATGCTCCTACCAGAGTCCGTGATGCGTCGTTTGGCTGCCGTTTTTATGTTCTGACCAGATAAGACGTCGTCAGCTATACGAATGCCGGTCTTCAACGCTCCCTTACCCAACGCCAAGGCACCTCTCTTGATGAGTGGCATGGCGCTGCACAGCAGACCACCGAACAGACTGCCCAGTCCGTGACCTCGCTGGTATTGTGCACCGGCGAAGTAGGGCAGCGCACCACCCGCTTGACGCGCGTAATAGTCGTTGTAATTCATCGTCAGAACAGTCCAGTCCTACGCCGTCGAAAATGAAGCGTCACCGTCACTCTACCGTACTCGAATGGCACGCGCCGTCCGGTGTCGTCTCTTATATCGACCTCTATGGTCCCGAACTCCTTGCGCAACAGAGGTACGTAGTGAACGTTAGTGAAACGATCGGACCCCGTGGCGCCGTGACCTCCGCGAACCGGGAGGCATCGCAACAACGGCACGAGACTGTCGCCGACGATGCGAGACTCCACGACGTCCGTGTAGACGTATATGGTGTCGAAACCTTGATTCATGTTCACCACGGTAGTGGCCTCTTGACGGAAAGAGTACGGGCTACCGGCAGTCGTTGTTTTGGCGGGTGGCAAAGTAACGGTGGCCGATGGCATGAGACCTAGCTCCGGTGGATAGGACCGATTTGTTTCCTCTCCTACTCTCGGGTGGGTGTACACGCGTGTATCCCTATCTCTCGCTGGACTGGTGACAAGCGACGGGTAGAATCCCAAAATGGTACCCATTGCACTCTGGTACGGCATGCTGAAGTCGGTGCCCGGTGACATGTGCAACGTCATTTTCTGAGTGATGGGACTGTAGCTCATTTTAGCCCGCGTCTTATCCGTCGACATGCGTTTCAGCGCCTTGTTGACGTGGTCCAACAATACGTCAGGACTGCGGTAATACCCAGCCTCGATCTTCGTAGACGGGGTAAGACCCACAGGAATGCGTTCTTTGAGGTAGAACCAGGTGTCGTCCTCTCGAACGTTGTACCAAGTATGCGGGTACTGGAACCAGTACGCACTCCCATTCGCCAGACATCGATATGCGTTGAGGCAAGTCCGTGATGTAATGGGCCAAGGTGTTATCGGGGTGCACCTTCATGGAAGCGTTGCTAGGTAGCGTCAGATAGAAATCAGTCGCCATTGCGTCTCAAAGTGGGATTGGGCAGCAGGTAACCCAACGAACTGCTCAACAGAGCCGTCCACAGATTAGAATTCGCGTGACCTGTCGTCAGGTTGTAAATGCTGATCAGAATGACCGTGTACAAGACGACGACCTGACACAGAAACACTATCTCCTCTTTGGGACACACGGTACCGAACAGATGCCAGGGAGTGCTGTCTTTCTCGCTCGATGCAGCGTCAGTACAATCCTCCAGTTCTTCCTGCTCCACCTCCTCCTCCTCGTCTATGATGGTGGTGCAGGTCTGTGGTGTCGTGTCTTGTGTCATTTCTTGAATGAAGTGTCGCCATACGCGCGGCTAGTCTTTATAGTGGAGTGGACGAGTGCCCTGGCATCGATCCAGCTGTTGAATTTAGAGGGATAGCCGAACCATTTCACCAAAGCCTCCTTTCGTCTACCAACCGTACGGCGTTGCAGTACCGCTTCAACGCGGTACATTCTATCGACGGGTACCGACACCTTCTGCAGCTCCAGTTCGTAGAAGGTGCCTTCCAGCACTTCGCCGAGATCGTCCCGCAAGCGGTACACGGGTGGATCGGAGGGATGAACCTCGTGTATCGGTGAACATCTCTTCGCTCCAGTTCGTCTCTTAGCCCTTTTCGAAAGTGCCTTTGTACTTGCTGACGCGCACGCGATCCGACACGTGCAACTTGGGCACGCCCTTACCGTCGTGACCGTACAGACGTTGCCACACCTTTTCTTGATTCTTTGCATTCACATTTGACGGAGCCATACCGATGCTGCGGTGATGGGTTTTGTTATACGATCGCACCAAGTCCGGAAGGACGTCGATGTAACGCCACGTCTGGTGTTTCTTGAAGTATCGCCACATGCGCGTCTTCAACGTTCTGTTGAATCTTTCCACGACGCTCGCCTTCGTCTCCGCGTTGTGCGTGGAGAAGTGATGGATGCCGTAACGCTGCAATAGAGCCTGAACGGATTTATTCAGAAATTCTTTGCCTTGATCTGTCTGCAACGTCTTTGGCCAAACGTCGACGAACGTGGTTAGCAGCGCCGCCTCCAACGACGCCGCGGACTTGTTCTTCATGGGAACACACCAGGCCACTTTCGAGAAGACGTCGATCACCGTGAGGAGAAAGGTCATACCTTCGTTGTCTTTTTTCAACTTCGTCAAGTCTACGAGATCGGCCTGCCACTGCTGATGTATACCACCCACGATGACGCGGCGTCTCTTGAAATGACGTCTCGCTGGTTTGTGTAAGGTGTAGGCGTCCTGTGCCGACAACCATTCTGCGACGATCTTCCGCGGCACGCGCGTGACGCGTCGCAAGGCATCGACTCCGCCATAACTGCCTACCCTTTTTGGATCGAAGTAGACCTCACTCATGGGTTGTTCTCTCCTCCGCGCCATCAAAAGAGGAGGAGGACCGATGCGTTGACGGGGGCGGTGACGTTGACTCCGGAGTACGAATGCTGACGAATGACGAGGAGCACGCCGACGTGTAGTAGGACACACGCTATGGCACCCACAACGCTAGCGGTGGAACAACAACGGTCTAGTAGCGAAACCATAGTCTGAATAACGTCTGTTGCATAAGACTTTGGGCTATACCGTGAGCAATCAAGTAAAGTCCACTGATAAATATCGCAGCAACGATGGAACGGTACGCGTCCTGTGGATCGGTTGGCATGACGAACACTGTGCTACGGACACGCGTCGTGCCACCTTATAAGGCGTCCCAACCAGCCAATGACGACAAAGCCTGGCGTGATTCGGGGGGTGGGGTGGGCATGGAATGTTCCATTCGACGGCGCTGACGAGCGAGGGGTGTCCAACTTAGCGATCTTCGTGCACTACCACCAGCAGCACGAGGAGTAGTAGCTGACCGCCGAGAGGGAGTGGCCGTCTTCGCATGTCGTATGTAGGCTTTCCTGACGGCGTTACCGACCAACTCCATGGGTAGGTTGATGGCACGGAGTTGTCGTGCGAATGGCTGCCAACCCGTCGGATCGGTCTTTCTCTTACGCAACAGATCATTAACGAGATCCACCACGTTACTTCCGACAACCGGCACGCCCTCGTGTATAAGTTCACCGCGAGCGGTCCACGCGACACCTCTCTTGAGATGCTCCATCAAACGTCTGGCTTTGCCCTGCATGGTCTTGGGAACGGTGTCCAAGACGGTGGCCTCTAGTCCGCTACTAGGAGCTCGTACTGCACCCTCCGACCCCGACCCCGGCTCCAACCCCGGCCCCGACCCCGTCACCGACTCGTTCACCGTGACCACGAGTACCGGTTCCTTGACGTGTTTATCGGCCAAGACGTTGTACCGCTGCAACACCTGATTATACAGTGTCACTTTGGTCCCGTCGTCTAGGTCCTTTCTATCGAGGATGGTCTTCATATCGTCATCGAGGGCTTGCACCTTCTTGCCTAAGGTGTCCGTTGAGGGTGGTGGGGGTGAACGAAGCGTGTCCAACAGTCGCGGGTCCACCAAGGCCATCTTGCGTGCGTGTTCCGTGTATCTATCTTTTGAGCAGCACCTCTCGGAGCAAGGGTAGAAAGACCGAATTTGCCAACGGTGCTAGGAAGGCCGATAGGAAACCTCCGCTCTGTCCCTCGCCAACCTGCGGTTGCAGCAAGATGCGTCTTCTCCTGGCAGCTGGCGTTCGTCTCTGAGCCAACTCGCGTAACTTCGTCCTGTATTTACTCAAACGGCGCCTCTGTAAATCGGTCAATGGAATGTTCTTTTTTAGTATGTTGTAGGCACACTCGGCTAGTGCACACAGCAGATCGGCGTCGGCCTTGGCGATGATGGCCTTTTTCAGTTTGTTGCTCTTGATTCTGTTCAGAGCCTGTATGCACACGATGTGTCTCTTCACCAGGGCAGACATGGTGCGAATGAAGAGACTATCCACATACTCGGTCGTTTTATACCTTCTGCAAGTACACGTACTGAAAACCATCGTCTGGAAAGATGGTCGTGCGTAGATGCATGTCCTCGGGCGTGTCCTGTTTGAGATCGACCAATAGATAACCGTACGGTACCGACGTGGCGTCTTTAAAAGCCTCCTGTACGAATTTCACGCGTCCCGGATACATCTGCCGAGCCTAGTGCGACATCTGCGATGCGTCACGAGGATTCTTGAAAACCACCATGTACTGAGAATTCAGACTGATGGTGCGACTCTCTTTGTTTTTAGGGAAAAGGTTCTGTACGAGATACAGCACGGACGTGTTCCTGTGGTGACTTTTTTTAGTGAACAAGGTCGTGACCCGTTCGTCCGTTTCTGCCATGAGATCGTCTATGACGATGAGGTTCCTCGTTGTCGATTCGAACATGCCCGCCGTCGGTAACCCTTCCTCGAACCGCACGTGGACCAAGTCCGTCGTTGCGTAAGCCTCTTGCCATTCTCCGTAACACCACGTTATTTTTTCGGGCGGTGGATCGATCATCGCAGCAGCGTGACGCAACATACGCGTCACGAAAGTACTCTTGCCGCACCCCGTCGGTCCGGCGACGATGCACGTGAAGGGATGTTTCCATCGTGCATCCATGATTGCGTATGAAACAAGTGCAGCGTGCATCGCCTTTTCTATACGTCCACCGGACCCGTGGTCACCCCGTCCTCGTGCACCACGCGTTTGGCGTAAAAGTAGGCGAGGGCCGCCCGTTCCTGCACGTACGTCAACACGGTCGATTTATGCACCCGGAATCCACGGTTCTTTCCACTTCCGCTCCGCCGGTTGGTGAGCACCTCCAGGAACGCATCCTTGTCGATGGTGTTGTGACGTTTGCTCAGTCCTTTGGTGCTGTACTTATCGGTGTTCCGAAACAATAGTACGTCTTGCTACACAACCCCACGAACCCGTCACCGGACCACTCGACCTTGAACAGACCCGGTGTCCTCTTGTCGAACGCTCTTCGCGCCTTACAGCACGCCTCGTCTCCGACCCACGGTCGATTGGCGAGGCGACAGCGCACGTAGTCGTTCCGATGTTCGTCGCAACATTCGGACGGGAGCCATTCGGAGCGATGTCGGAAATAATGATCTCGTAGTGCTGGGGTCACGAGGTCATCGACGGACTCACCGGCCAAGGCCAAATAGGCACTATCTGTATCCATCTCGCAGTACTGGAACAGAGGGCGCTCCACGTATCTGTTGATGAAGTCGTAATAGAACTGCAACATGCGCATCTTGGCGTACTGCAGAACGAAGAATCCCACGTGTACGGGTAGGGTGTACTTTACGGTTTTCTTGTTCATCTCTATCTCGTACGCATCGTCGACGACGATGTCGAGTTGTCGGAACCGTTTATCGTTGACCATGAGCGATGCCGCCTTCTCCGTGCAGTAGCTGACGTCGCGATGTCGGTCAACGTTGGTGATGGTCTTTCCGTAGCCCGAGTTCCCCAGCAACTTCATGGTGTCCGCGATGATGGTTTTGTCTCGGTGGACGTCTCCCTCGCGTCGGGCCGTGGACACTGCATCGCCGAACCGCCGGAAACACAGAATAGGATCGTATTCGATGACCTGGTAAACGTGCAGCATCTCGAGACCGTGGACCAGATACCATCGCAGCAGGGGCGTTGCGAGCAGTATCTTATAGCCACGATAACTACCCACGAACATGCGCCTCTGAGTCGACATGATGTTGTGCTCTTCGGCGTATCGGCGCATGAACGGACCGAGATCCTCGCGTATCAGACGGATGTTCTTGAACACGGGTTGCATCTCGGCAAAGTGCGCGCGCAATTCTTCCGGTACGCAAATGTCGCACTCGATCATGCCGAACACGGTTCCTACACGCACGCCGTTCAGGATCTGTTGCGACGTCATCGTCCACCGCACGTGTCGACGTCGGGGAAATGCAGCATCCAGACACTTTCGTACGGCCGGGGCTCGTCTCATCTCTTTCCACTCGCATTCCCACAGCTCGACAACTTTGACAAAGTGACGTAGGTAGGCGGTGGTCTTTCGGGTCTCGGCGAGCAGTTGCGCCATGGTTTCCCGTTGACGGCGTTCACCTCTTCTCGAGTGCACGGGCAACCATGGAAGAAACAACATTGGAACTGATAAGCCGTCTTCGTCTCACCGCACCATCCATCCACCCGATGTTTGCCTATTCTCTTCTGTCGTCCGTTGATCTGATGTCGTATGGGACGTCCCGTGCGTTCGGATTCCCACGTCAACCATTCTCCAGCCATCTGTCCGTACAGCTGTGCCGATTCGGGGCGGAAGTCGTTCTCTGTCCGTCGTCGCGTGCACCATCCCATAGGCATGTCTTGCTTGAGTGACCACAGGTACAGTGCGTTCACATCGTATCCGACGATCGAGCGACAAGGACGAGCAGCCTCTCCGTACTCGTTCTGACGTAGCGTGGTGACCCCTTTCTCGTGATAGCGGTGAAAAATGATCGAAGGACCGCCTACAATGTTATCTTTGACGAGCTCATGCAGATCTTTATTCGTCTCGTTGAAGATGGTAAAGTAGGTCTTCTCCGGAAGGTCGTTGAACAGGTACAGCAGGGTCAGACCAGGTACGCTGATGCCTTGCTTGAACATGTATATTCCACGTTCTTGATAGAAGGCAAACTGTCTATCGATTGCCTGAAGAAAGGGAACCACATCCCTGTTGTTGTACCAGACGAGAAAGTCGCGCAACGTCGTCATGCCATTGTCGCACCAGGCCTCCTGACAACTGGCGTAATCCTCGTCTGAAATACCTTCGTTCTTCAGTCGACTGAAGAAGGCCTCTTTCGGTGGAAGAGCGGTGTCGTCGAGCCTCTCCAGACGGTCCATGTACTCGTACGGGAAATTACCTTTCGTCACCTCGCATCCGTACGCTTTCAGATACTTGTCGTAGCTGAACCCAGGGGCTATGTAGTTGGTCATGTCTAGGAATTTCAGTTGATCCGTCGAAAGACACATGAAAGTGTTGTTGCGTTTGATGACGAAAAATGACCCGACACCATCGTTCTCTGCTTCTTTCTTTTTGTCATCTTGCTCCCTCTCTTCTTCTTCTTCCTCTTCTTGTTCCTCTGGCTTTGCAGTCGACAGGAAGTACAGTATGAGGAACTGTTTGATGGCATTGAGATCATACGCACCCGAATTGAACCCGATGACAGGTAACTGATGCATCCATCCATACAGTTGTCCCATCAGCGTTTTGTACGGGTTGGTTGCCGGTCGAGCTTCCTTGTCGGTGGCTGACCGTGCAGTCTCCTCCTGTTCGTCCCAGTTCGTCAGCGCTTCTGCGGGTTGTTCTAACGCATACTCGTATGAGTCTTTGATCTTGTCGTACGCGGCGTCACTCATCGATCGCAGGATATCCATCATGGCGCTCACCAACTTGTTGGTGTCTCCATCCGTAACGAGACATTTCACTTGCTCGTGTCCGGGCACGTTGGATGCCACGCTGACGCTCAGCGGGACGTGATGCGCAACCCAGTGAACCTGGTCACTGTCCGACGGAAGTTGTTCGGTGTCGAACCAACACTCGAAGTCAAAGGTGGCTCGGTACGGATAGTACCGCAACGATTCGGCCACTCGGATGTTCTCGTCGTCCAGCCGTTCGAACACCGATGGAGTCGAATGGTACACGCCACCAGGATAGACTCGACGCACACCTCCCGTACACTTGCTCTCGTGGTTGCGTAGCTTCCATGCATCTTTCCACAACGAGTCACCGCACTTCCGACATCTATACGAGTGACAGTACATGCGTACATCCTGGATGAAGGAAAAATGTGTCTCGTGAAGATTGAGGTAGAGTGTGTCAGGGTACTTACATACCGATCGACGGACGAGTTCAGCAGTTGGCTTTCCATCCTCTTGATCCTCTCCATCCGGTTTTACGAGACTGTACACGCACACGTTCGTTTGGAACGTGGTCTCTCCACGATAGAGGTCATCCATCGTGGCCCCGGCAAATTCTTCCATGGGTACGCCGTCTTGGTCGTAAGCCTCGTACAGCGTCTTCACCGCTGGTTCCAATCGGCGAATGTCACATCCTCGATGCAGGGCCAGACATCGGAAGAGACACAGGTTGTCACTGTACCTCTTATTATTGTTGCCTTCCTTTTCCAATCCGATGATGGCTTTGTTCTTCTTGATGTGCACTGGAAGGGAGATCATTCCGACACATCCTATCGGGTGATCGATGATGCGGTTGACGAAAAATGTGACATTGGTCACGAGTTCGCACACCCACGCAGAATCCGGTCTTTGATTGATGGCCCATTGCAAGACGTCGGTTTCTCGGATGCGTTCGAGAAAGTCATCAAAGTCCTTGCTGTTGGTGATGAGACTGGGCTCGTCCAGGTAGCGTCCACAGCAGTTGCACGAGGAATGGTAGTACTTGTATCGACCCGTGTTCTTGTTCCTCAGAACGAACCCGTAACTGAGGTTAATCTTGAAGGCGTTGGTCTGTTCCTGGAACATGTTCTTCAAAGGCGTCTCTATAACGGTCGTGTCTAGCGTAGTTAATCTGTAATCGTACCTGCACTGGAGGGGTCCTCTCGTTACACGTGTCCGTACGGTCGACCAGTGTGCTCGAACGACATCTAGCAGTTCCGTCGACAGGTTGTCGGCGAAGGGGAGTCGAGCAGGTGGGTCGATGGGGTCTTCGTGGGTAACGAGTGGATGGTGGGGTGTGGTGTCTTCCCTGTTTGATCTCTTCGGTGATGGTGGCTCCTTGACGTCGGTACACGTTGTTCGTGCGTGTATGTTCAGGGTGCCACGACTAACGAAATTCTTTCCACATTTCGTACAAGTGTAGACTGTGGTCTTTTTTCTACTACTGCTACTGCTAAGACGACATACGGACCTAACGTGATGCTGCAGATCGTCCAATCTCCCAAACGTTGCATCGCATTTACACGAATATTTCGTTGTCTTTGCATGGTCTCTAGGTAGCACCGCTGCTGGTTGCGCCACCGAATACGAGTGTTCATTCACCGCCGGTGTCGAATGACTCTCTACGTGACGTCGTAACTCTGCATACGTGTCGAGTGCCAGTCCGCAGTGACGACATAGATGACGTTTCATGGTGCTATACGCGTCTACAACTGACAGACAGCGGTCCTTAATACATCTATATATGGTGCGTGTGTTTGTGGTGGTGGTGGTGGTGGTGGTGGTGGTGGTGGTGGTGGTGGTGGTGGTGGTGGTGGTGGTGGTGGTGGTGGTGGTGGTGGTGGTGGTGTATTAACTAATGTGTGTTCCTGTGCTATTGGCTACTGTGTCCGCTATCGATGACTACGGGTTCTCTTTCAACTATGTAGGACGTGGGAACACCACTGACAACGCGTATCAATCATTGTATGACTTTTTTATTAAATATAATGTGGTATGTCATATATATATATATATATATATATATATATATATATATATATATGCATATTCACGGATAGACTTATATAAATACTATGATGACATGATGGTTTGTGGGATTGTTACATCCTCGACAGTGACCGCTAGCTTACGATCGGTTATCGACACGCCAGTGGCTAGTAGCATGGTTATTAACTTGTGGGCTCTTACACCGCGACAGAGGTTACGTACAATGATGATGATGATGATGTACTATATAAGTCGTTATGAGTATGTATATATATATGTATATATATATATATATATATATATATATATATATATATATATATATATATATATATATATATATATATATATATATATATATATATATATATATATATATATATAGAAATGACTCTATGTCATACAATAAGATAGACTAAATAAGAGAGAGACTACATAACATATATGTCATACAATAAGAGAGACTAAATATCATACAGTTCTACAGGTTACAATACACTACTGTGGTTAATATGACTTTCCGTTGCAAACGGTGGTTCTTAATAGTCGTGTGTCTCTAGCATATAATCGATAATTATCTTCATTAATCCTTGCAATGAGCGTCTCCGCACTTCTGTCGGTAGTACGGGCGCTTCCTCCTCCTCCTCCTCCTACATAAAAGAAATAGTACTACTGTTCATGGTATGTCGATATCATGTACTCTATTATTATCTCCACTAATTCCCGACATGCACGCCTACGCGCTTCTGCCGGTAGTACAGGCACGTCATCCTACAGCAAAAAAGATACTAATATTAAATTCCATATTACTTAATAATAATACTCTTATTCTTCTACAGCTACTAGCTACTAGCTACTAACTACTAACTACTAACTACTAACTACTAACTAGGTTATGTTTGACTAATAATAGTATTCTGTTGACGACGTCATATACGCGGTGATCAATACTTCAGACCGATCCCGAACGCTGGCTGGGAGTACGGGTGCCTCGTCATAGTACACTTCATTCTACATAACAACAATAATACTCATGTTCATATACTAATACTAATTTTCTTCTACAGTGGTTATGATGTTCCACTACTACTGTTCAACTACTAACTACGGCTGACGGATGATGTTGATGCGAGCGTACGCCTTCATTAGTTCATGCCATTGTGGCGACAGTATAGTTGCCGTGATCGATTCGCATATGTTCGTCGTCACCTCGTCTAATGTTTGGGATGATGTTCGCCACTCGTTCGTTATTATGTGTGACACCGCCTCTTCAACCATGATCTTACACACCTTTGTGTTCAAGTTGCTTGCGTGGGCGTGACTTGTGGAGGGCTCCGGACTCTCCTCCTCCTCCTCCTCCTCCTCCTCCTCCTCCTCCTCCTCCCTTGTAGACGGCTCCGGTTGGTTGGTGGGTCGGTCCGGTATGCGAATGGAACCCCCGTCTGGCGTCAGTACGACGGTTGAGTCCGGAAAGACGTATAACGTCGGTGGTGACGTCTCCTCTTCCTCCTCCTCCCCCTTCGTTGTCTGTGTCAGCGGAGGCGAAGCGGGGCTGAACTCGAAATCAGCGTCATGTTGTTCAGCATCTTTATCATCATCATCATCATCATCATCATCATCATCTTCATTGTACATGTTCCACGGTATCTCCTGCGCTGCTGGTGGTGACTCGCAGTAGTCATGGGATGATGATGATGCTGATGTGGAATCGCCTCGATGTTTCTTCGTCACCTCCTCCTCCTCCTCCGCCTCATACATCTCCGTTAACTGTCGTTTGTAAGCCCTCTGCAGCTGCGTCAGACCATTCTATTGAACAGAAATACTAGTTACATTGCTAGTATGATCAAACATATATACATCTATTTGCACATAGCTCTCACTACTCGTCCGTATCGCCCTGTATATCTGTGTATTGTTCGGCTAAACTCTTTCTAACCAACTCTGTCACATCGTGTCGCCACTGCATGTTCGCACACGTTGCGGTGACCTCTATCGATAGCCACCGCAAGATGTGCATGACCAAGCTGGACGATGGCACGTAACGGTCCTTGTCGTCCGTTAAATTCATTATGCGGTTCACCTCGTCACAGGCATACCGGACACTGGCGACCTCTAGCGCTTTATAAAAGTTATTTTCGTTCGTCATGGCTTCGGATCGATCACGTATCCTATCTAGACCACTCACCGTAGCCTCCATCTCGTCGCTACTACTTATTGATATAACATTGGGCTGTGACGTAGTAGTATCCTCCCCCTCGTCATCTGTTATTATAATGAGTGGTGGCGGTGAACAACTTTCCACCGAGGAGGAGAATAGTATTTCAGAACTATTATTACGTAACCATTCCATTACCTTCTCTTTTCCGTCCCCGACGTCACTGCTTGTAGCAGCGGCGGCGGCGTCATCCTGTCAACAGATTCACACCGTCACTACTTCCAGTTCTGACACTGTGTAATTGACATACTGCCCCGCTACGCGTTTCCTAATGGTCACCATGACACGGGCTCCCCGCAACATCTCCAGTGCGGCATACCGCTCGGCGTCTGACGTCATGTTCATGTAGGCGTTACCCGTAAATCCCAACACCTGGACTGCCTTTTCATTAAATAACGTTGCCCAACATTCACTTCCAATGGCATCTTGTAGGAGGATACGCAGAGCGAACTTATACACTGGACCACTTTGCCATCGATGAATCGGACACACATACACATTGTTTTCAGGAATCACACGTTTGTTACACTGCTGACACGATGGATATACGATAAATTTCTCTTGCACGGCACATTGTACTATAGTTAACGGACGTGTAAATCTATAATTTCCGTTACTTACCTCATTCTCGAGTCGCGTAACCGTCATCTCCTTGTCGGCAAACTGCTGCGAAGCCATTTCTTCTGATGCTGCTGTTGATGCTTGTAGACTTGTGCTGGGTGATCGGAGAGCGGTTGTGTGAATAGTTAACTGTGCGCTCGGTTTATATAGGCCTCCTACTGCCTGTGGCGCACAATCTTATCTCCACCGTTGGCCGCGCGCGCGTGATGCGCTATTGTGAGCCGGGTGTGTGACAGTGCGTTGTACTTTGTCCATCGGTCTTGTGATCGACTCGAGTTACGTCTGGCCATAGTTTCACTGTGGGGGGATTCTGATGCATTCGTATGAACTCGCGTACTTGCATAAGTATCTGTCCTAGCATGTTCTGACAAGCTTGACCACTGTAGGTCAGTGCACTCCAGTATCCTTCCCGACTCTTTACCCATTCCTTCAATTCAACTTCTCGTGTGTCTAACAGTCGTTTACGTAGGGTCGGGTCGCGAAATTTAACAGCGACTAACGCATACATTACAGAATAACTCTGTTTGTTCCATTCTGCGCGCAAATGTACCTTCTCTCGAATGCTCTTGCTGAGGTATTTCGCCTGTAGACCCGTGCGTGTGGATAGCATTTTATCTGCTGTATCACCATGATGCATGCATTTACGCCACTGGTACGCGCTTTCAACAGTGTTAAATTCTGTATTCCACACATGTATCCTGCACACATAGAAATTGGACAGATAACTGTTACCGCCTCTGAAGTGTATAGGACGATTCATACTGTATTTATGACGTTAAAATGTACATTTACTGTATTAAATACACGCCGTTCTGGCGCTGTCGAGTATTCATAACCCCCACTTTTTCATTGCGTGATGGATGCCCGGTGTCGGTTAGTTGACAGTTGCCGGCTGCTTATCAGTTTTTCTGATTCCTGTGGTATTGTTCCGAGGGTTACGTCAGCTGTCTGGCTTATTTCTAGCATGCTATATAAGTCAGCTGAGATCGTCGTGTCGTCATCACAACCGCCATTATTGCGTTCGTAGCCATTCACATCGATCATGCCTGCAGAAATGATAGCCCTCTTCACCGATGTCTTGGTCGTTCTCCAAGTAGTCGGGGACGCGATGTTTCAACTGATGGATCGTGCGTGAGTATATATATATATATATATATATAATACTTTACATAACTCTACATAGCTCTATATAGCTCTACATTTTTAATAAATGTTCACTTTACATACTGTTCTATCGTTCCCGTGTATACATGTCTCGCTGAGTGTTCGTCGGGGCCAAGTTCCATATGCAGCGGCTTGCCTAGCGATAACACCTACCAGTCGATCGGTTTCGTATTACATCTCTCTTTCGTTGCTTGGTTACGTCTGATATATATATATATATATATATATATATATATATATATATATATATATATATATATATATATATATATATATATATATATATATATATATATATATATATATATATATTTATATATATAGATGACTACACTATGCATATAACTCTGGTTTTGTCGTTTCCTTACAGTATGCATAGACATGACTGGCCATTCGTTATGGCGGAAATGCAACAGATGACCGTAGAGCGCCGGGTCAGACGGGCTACCGTCGAGTTTCGGGACGAACTGTATGCCGACGATTTGTTAACATCATTCATGGAGCATGCAAGTCGTTGGCGCCACGTTCTCGCCGAACTACAACACTGCACCTTCGGCTATCGATGCAATGACACCCAACCAGAATCCTGGGACGATGAATGTGACACCGCCGCAGCTTTCCTCGATCATAGGAGGATATGGGTGAGTGTTGCTGCTGCTGCGTCTACCACCGCCCCTAGGAGCAGCTTTCCTAGACCATCGCAGGAACTGGTTGGGTGTAATGACGGAGCTGCAGCGTTACCCCGTCACACCGTCACACATGTCTCCATTACTGCGTCGACGTCGACGCACGCTGGCGCCGCTCCCACTACGCTGCAACTTGCGACGAAATATGACGCCACGTCACGTTCGCCGAAATCTGTTGAGGGCGTTCAATCTTGCTCCATGAACTTATACACACGCACATTTTAATGTTTAACTTCAATACTTATAATGTTTATAATTTTATATATACTTCTAATGTTTTAATATATATTCCCATTGTAACTGTACTTCTTTTTCATATATATTAAATTTTGCTTGAGCTGATATTCCCGTCTTGTATTGCGTTCTTGTTCCAACTGCGTGTGTGCATATTATACACATAGTCCATTTTCACCCTGCTACAATTTCTTTACTGAACGGTCATATTTCCATCATGCAGCGGATAAAATGTAGCCATGCATGTCGGCTAAATAATACATATACCATCATCGCATTATATTTTAAAGTTTCATATATATTACCTTTTTGCTTCAGCTGCTATCATATAAATTCCCGTCTTGTATTGAGTTCTAGTTCCCATTGCGTGTTTTTGCATATTTACACATAGTCACTTTTCACCCTGCTACAATTTTTTTACTGAACGGTCAGATTTCCATATTCCAACGGATACAATGTTGCCATGCATGTCGGCTAAATAATAAATATTACATCATCGCATTATATTTAAAAGTTTTCATTTTATGACGTCTTATGTCCACTACATATATATATATACTGGCTATAACATGCCTCAGTCCCACATCAATAATGTACTTGCAACATTGTTGCTGATTAGCTCGGCTCCGTTGCTACATTGTTCCGATTAGCATCCTTTGATCTCGCACTATGGCTCACAGCTGGATAAACGCTTGGGCTTACAGTTAACTCCAGTCGTTAGGGCGTCCAGTTAGTATTAGCTCGCCACTCGGACTGGTCACTCCGTCAAGGTCAGGGTCAGGTGTTGTGGTGGGGGTGGGGTGGGGGTGGGGTGGGGTGGGGTGGTCGATGTATTATTATTAATGATCGCTGTTAACGGACAGTCGTTCCTATGTCCACTATCGATGGCTACTGGTTATCTTTCGGTACTCCTACAGTCGCTAGGGGGCGCTGCGCACGGTTTGTGGTGTTCCTACGGCCGTCAGGGGGCGCTCTGATTGGCTGTGCGCGCAACCGGAAGTCGTTCATGCACATGGGTGCCGGAATTACGTATTCAGAAACTTCCACTAACTACTCTTGTAGTTCTCTGATAGTCACCAGCGACAACAAGAGCTGGGGAACGCTGCACTTGTCCAACTTTTTGTATGTATGTATGTATGTATGTATGTATGTCTTGGTGTGGGGTGACCAGGCGCAAGTAGCATACTTAAGCGTCGACCGGACGAGTACCTTGTGTGTACCTGTAGTGTTCTCGTGACTAAGCCGAGTGACTTTCTGGTTTTGTTCTGCACCTTGTTGATGTGTGGCTGCCGCGATAACGTCGTGTTGATAGTAATACCCGGTAGTCCTGGTTGTCAGTTCGTAGGATCTGTTGGTCCTCCATATAATAATCATAGGTCTTTGCCCAGTGGTGGAGTTTGTTCAGGTCAGACGCAAGTGCCAAGTGGTCAGCCAAGGTATGAATTTCACGATAAACGATACTGTCATCTGCGAACAGGCGCATTTGTGAGTTCACTCCTTCGGTGATATATTTAATGTGGAACAAAACAACAGTTGCCCCAACACCGTTCCTCCAGAGAGGACGTCGATTGACCGCGAAGACTACATATTGAAGACAATTTGTTGAGTGTGGGAACTGAGAAACGTACTGATCCAGGCATTTGTCTTTCCTTTGATTCCGTAGTACCGGATTTTGTGGAGACGTTTTATATGATACACTTTATCGAAGGTCTTCCTGAAGTCCAGAAAGATGAAATCTGTTTGGCTCTTTCGGTTGATGGAGCCCGCCAATTCATGCATTGCCTCGGAAACCATGTTGGTTAGGATTTATAATGTTGCAATCAAGGTGGCAGCCGATTTGGCTGCACATAATGTGTTCCATTATTTTGCATGTAAGGGAAACCGGTCTGTAATTAGACGGTGTTACCTAATCACCCTTCTTGTAAATCGCCGATATACGTAATATAGACCAGATGGCTTGGCGATCTCCTTCAGGATATTTGCTGGTAGTTCACCGGGGCCTGCAGCTTTACTTTGGTTGGTGTTCTTCAATAGTATCGCAATCCGTGGTTGTGTGAAACGGATGTTGTCCATCTCGCGGTAGAAAGACGGTCCGTTGTCAGGCAGGTCTCTACCATCGTTGCGTGTGAATATTGATATAATTTTGTTGTTAAGACACTCTAATTTTGCTTTGCTAGTAAGGTGAAGACCATCCGTATGAGAGAGTATCAGTAAACCCATGTTCTCAGTTCTGTTGAGTTTCACGAAAGACAAAAAACTTCTTCTGATTTCCTCCATCAAGCAAGCGAGCTCCAATGAAATCCCGGATGTAGTCGTCATGAGCAGATCTCGTCAGCTTCTGTATGTGTTGCCGCTTCACACAGTAGGCAGACAAATCATCTTGCTTCGTGGACTTTCTAGCCTTGCTGTAATACATGTCCTTCTTACGGATTTCACATCGGATATCGCGGGTGATCCAGGGAAGGTCACGTTTGTTTGTGGAACTCTTCATCGGGACACGTATAATGATGGCTTGATGTAATCCATCCTTGAATGTTTGCCAGTTCACATCAGCTGATCTGGATATTGTATTTCCCGTCAGGAATTGTGTGGCATATTCAGTAATGTCTAACCGTAGACCAGCACGGTTTGTTGACTTGATATGTGTACACTTTGTGTGAGTCTTTTAAGTACGGTTAAATGAGAACAGCATGATGATCACTCATTCCGGGCACCACTTCGACTTTGTTTACAAGGTTTGGGTTTGTGCTAAAAAAACAAGCTCAACACAGCATCAGGCGATGATGACATTCGGATGTCTACAGATACTACCGGTGGTGGATATCCTGTGCATGTATGAGTGCGTGCGTGCGTGCTTGCGTGCGTGCCTGCCTGCCTGCGTGCGTGCAATACCATATTGGAAAGAAAACGTCTTCATTGGATCATTTGCACAATCCAACGAACATATATATTATTTAATAGTTTTCTCCGGTGATTTCACAAAAACTAAATAACACATTTCCACAAACTAGCTGGCTATATCGGTATACTATATCGGTTCGAACAAAACGTAATTGAGGAAGGACCTTGAAGTGCCAGTCCCGTGTTCTCGAAGAAGATGTTATTGCGAGCGATCTACGACGTAAGCCTACGAGTATGCGAGTTGTACGTTTGTGCCAATTTCCATCGCCAATTTACAATACGTCGCAACTGTGCTAGAATTATGTTTTTAACATTCACACAAGCAACGAATTACACCATCGATCTATGCTAATACTGTGTGTGTTCGTATCCTCTGTTTTGTAAAGTGTGCACGTTATACGTGTTGTGGCAATAAGGCTTCCTATGTGACATGCGATGATGTGATACGTGTGTTATACGTTTATACAAGAACTGACTATGGTGTTGCAGTCTTGCTACAACTAACGGAAACATGCCGGTGTTACATGATTAGCAATATACGTATTGTAGTTGTGTGTGCAGAGAAGCAACTCGTTGTATAGACGCAGTCTGAAGACATCATTCTGTAAAACCTGCATGTCGTGGTTGGTATCATATATCGTACATGAATGTGGCAAATATCATCCACATGGAACACGTTAAAGACGACACCAACATGGATGACTTCACGCAGACATGTTGCATGGCATATGTCAAGCACCTAGCTAGATCATCATAGAGAAGTTCCCGAACTAGAGAAATGTTCCGTAACACACATATTTGTACACCATTGCTACGTGACAGATGCCACGCGTTTTGGCTGTTACCTAATCGTCTCCTTCACGACATCGACGTACGTGCCGTTTTGCGGCACTCTGCACTCGTACTCGACGTGGCTGAGCGGAGTTCCCCAGCGGGCGTGACTCTTCTCGGACTCCGCGTACAACTTACACTGCAGACTCAGCTTCAGCGTCGGCAGATCCTGCAACTGTCAACCAAAGTAGACACTGATTTACGCTCAAATGTCAATTGTTCCATTTGCGGTCTAAAGTATCTACACGAATAATAGAAGGCACACACCGGCCCACCAGTTGGTTAGAGACACGGCTCGTGCCATCGTCTCTAGTATCCGACTCGTTCCAGAGCTGTGGACACTCGGACACGTCGGCAAATCGCTGAAACTTCCAACGCGAAAGCAGCTTCACACGGTCGTCAGCACATATTCTGTCGAATCGTACATCATTTCTATCTAGCTTCGATTAGACGATAATTACAATATATTTTAGTAGACGTAGACTTCCATGTTTGCACGGATCACGCACTATTGTCGCGTATAGTCGGCGGCCTTTGCCACGAAACTTCGTGCTTTGGGATTTTTATTTGTGCTTGGTAAGTGATTTTAAAGACCAATCACAAACACTTATCCAAAGCAAACAATTATCAAGAAACACATTGAACGGTGCACAGAATAATGTTAAAGAATAATGCTGTTTTCGACGACGCGTTATACAACTCCAATCTCCAATTCACTGTATTCAAGTGTCGCTGATTAGCATCATTTGTGTTGTTTTATGTGTTGTATATTATCGTATATGGCCAAATATACGTACTTGAGACACCCGCATAATCCTACCTGAACGAGGAAGGGTACGTCAAGCCGCTTGCCCGCCGAAGTCTGCACCAGTCCTGCCGTGTTCCACGCCGCCTCGTAAACGACGTCATCGCCCGTCTGCGAGCTGCGCTTGTCATACTGAAGCTGGCAGCCGTTGACATTGAGGTCCCTACAGCAAACAGCACACACTCAACCCTTGGGTCACCCCGACGACTGCCCCGTGGATTACCCAGTGGATCGCCCCCGTGGATCGCATAATTGAGGGCGCCACTCGATTTTAATCAGCTATAACCGAAACACCCGCGACGTCGCCCGTTGTCAACGCCAGGCTTAGATGCGTTCATTCAAACCAAACACGTTGGAAGGCGATTAGATTTCCTCTATTGATCTTCGCATTAACGTCACCAGCATAGTGAGTCGAGTCTGTCGCCGTAGCAACTGTGGCAGACAGGACGTCACCTGCCCAGACACTGCCGACCGCCTGCACGAAGTATGACGTGATGGCCGGTGAATGTGTGTTGCTATAGCAAGTCCAGCAGGGACATGATGACCACGAGCTGTCCACATACGCCGCAAAAAGTCTTACTCGTCGTCTGAACGGCAGTTTCACCACAAACACAACAATGGTTGCATGAAGCTCGGCGTTATGTGTACATCCATCTACTTAGAGGCATGTAACCTCTGTTTTATGTATGACACGGAACAGTTTGGTGTGCGATGGGATCATGAGCTTGCCTGTTCACTATCACATATGGGGTGAGGGTTTTCACTTCATTCGTGACAATGCATAAATATACCGCATGTTAATTAAATGAAAACGTTCAAATTAGTTCCTTCATAACTTATTTCTAAAGTGAAGTTAACAAAGATTGATATACTTTCAAAAATGAGGCTTGTCTATGGAACGACATGGTGGCCGCTAGTAAGAGGTTACGCGACCGCGACATCACCGTTCTTCGACTGGAAATTCGGGAATTGACGGCCAATTGAATACCTGCAAGTACCAGTGAGCCTCGCCGACTGTCCGTTATTCATGTTGCCGCTTGTATTTATAAGATAACATGTTGCCGCTTGTATTTATAAGATAACATGTTGCCGCTTGTATTTATAAGATAACATGTTGCCGCTTGTATTTATAAGATAACATGTTGCCGCTTGTATTTATAAGATAACATGTTGCCGCTTGTATTTATAAGATAACATGCAGCTCAGTTTATTGTTTTTTCAATAAAGACGCACAGTGTCTGTCGTTCAGCGAATATTCCGCCGTCGTCTTCCTCTTCCTACAAAGGGGCTCTATCGACATGCCTCATACACCTTGGCTCTAGTGATACACCTCCTACCCATTGGCTATAGGGACACGCATCCTACACCTGGGCTCTAACGATACGCCTCTTACACATAGGCTCTTACGATGCGCCTCCTACACATAGGCTCTAACGATGCACCTCATACACATATGGCTCTATCGACACGCCTCATACAACGTGGCTTTAACGACACGCCTTCTACACCCGAGCTCTAAAGACATGCTCCTACACCCGAGCAATAACGACACGACTCCTACACATGGGCTCTAACGATACGTCTCCTACACCTGAGGTCTAACGATACACCTCCTACACATGGGCTGTGACGACACGCCTCATACACGTAGGCGCTAACGACACGCTTCTTACACCTGGGCTCTAACGACACGCCTCCTACACATGGGCTCTAATGAAATGCATCATACACATGAGCTCTAACGACAAGCATCTTACACTTGGGCTCTAACGAAACGTTCCCACACATGGGCTCTAACGACACGCCTCGTACACCTGGGCTCTAACGACACGCCTCTTACACCTGGGCTTTAGGGGTAAGACCACTGTTGGCGTTCCTGTTTATTGTTTGTGTAGGGCGTATTAAATTGCGATATGTGAATTTAAACAAGCAGCAGGCATATTCACAGGTTTCTTTGTAGACACTATTGGCTGTGAAATTGTGCATTTTTTAGAGTTTAACAGGTGGAGGGATTTACGGGAATTTTTCTGCTATGGGCCACGTGGGCGCATGAATACAAGGCTATTTTTTTTCAAAATTTATGAGCATTGCACATCGGGGCATTTAAAAAGAGTTGGATGTATGCTATTTTGATAAAACGTGGTCAGCATGTCAATGAGATGATGGCAGTTGCTGTGAAAAAATTTCATAATTTTTTGTGGTCACGTTTTCTTATAATCAGACAAAACGTTAACATGGCCACCAATGCAATTCTCTACAGTTGTTTCCAAATAGACGGAAGCCGTGGTCACAAACACGGTTATAAAATGTTGATATGCTTACGTTTTGGTCGTTGTTATTAGCTTAATTGTGGATATTACATGTAATTTGGATGAAATTATTAGTTTGTTATAAAAAATTCTTATAATTTTTATAATTTGCAATTCTGATAATATAATTAGGGCTCATATTTTTGAAAATAAATAAATAAAAACGGTTGCTAACCTGCCCCATGTTGTGTGTGTTTGACTTAGACAATTGTCGGTGTCAGACTGGATAATATTATGTTATTATATATATGTTATTGATTCCATCTAGTCAACAAGATCATTACTGGTTAAACGCCGCTACTATTTAAACTGTTCAACAGTCTCCCTTAGGAGATGTCCTATAACCGATCTACTAAATATAAAAAATTTCAAATAAATGTACATTTTAGTTTTGTACGAGCTGATATTTTGCGCAATTTGATGTTTAATGTGATATGTCATTGTTAATAAATTAAAAAAAAATTATATGCTAAATAAAAGCTCGTGGTAAGCTAAAACTCTACAATTTTTTTTTTTTTATATCAACAATAACTGTTGCCTTTCTAAAATGTCTATTCACCACATATCAATACCAATTTCATATTGTGTGCAGTACTTTGTAAGTGCTTGGGCACAAGGAAATGAAGGTATGCAACCCTAACCGTAGCTAACCCCATATCTAGCTAACCCCATGCCTAGCTAACCTTAACCCTGAAGTGGTTTACATAAGATATAATCATTCCCATAGGCACAGGTTGATAGGAAAATTTAACAGTTTGATTGGAAAAGGCAGACAGCAGTAGCAATCACGAACAGCATGGTACAGATCGGATGCCAAAATAGAAATTTGGCGAAAATTAGGGGGTATGACACCAGTATGTGACGGTCATTGGTGATATTTGTCTTGTGACCCAGTGCATTAGCAACATTGTGTAACAAATTTGGACAGAATAGTTGTATTTTGGTTGTGTCACACCCACTGGAAGCACTGCGTAGATCAGCATTTTCAAATCTGGCCGCGACTGGCATCTGGTCATGTGATAGCTCTTTATGGTGGCGTATCGAAATCAAGCCGTTCGCCTTGTATCTATCAACTAGAAGTATGAAAACGGTCATATAAACAATAAAATTTAACAAACCTGACACATTGGAATTTACCCTAAATCCTGTAAGATGTGAACATTTTTCAATATTATTACAAAGTTATGCCATGTTTGGTTTAAAATCAAGCAATTATATGAATACTAATTTAAAAATAAACTCATTAGTATATTTAAAGGGACAGTAAGCAGGCTTCATTGGTTCGCAATGCTCTGTAAATCTAGTGTACATGATCTATGATGTATCAAGTGTCAAAATCGTCCTATAATTAAATTATGTGACTGGTTTTCAGCTAATAATACGGGCAAGGCATTGTTTAGACTTGGCTGTCAAACAAATAATAATGACTTGACAAGCAGGAGTGTTCCATAATGTGTCTACATATACATTACGCCGCAACTTGATATAAAATTTGACAATTTCTCAAACAAACAAAAATTCCCTATTTGGGGTAAGACCACTGTTGACCTTCCTGTTTATTGTTTCACACGAATGTTGGTCTATTAAACAATTCATATAATGTGACATAAGTGCAATTGAGCAGGCATATTCACAGGTTTCTTTGTAGACGTTATTGGCTCGTTCCAGAGTTTAACAGGCGGAGGAATTTATGGGACTTTTTATGCTATGGGCCACGTGGGCGCATGAATACGGGGCGTTTTAAAAGAGCTGGAGGTATGTTATTTTGATAAAACGTGGTCAGCATGTCAATGAGATGATGGTAGTTGCTGTGAAATTTTTTTTAGAATTTTTGATGGCCACGTTTTCTTATAATCAGACAAAACGTTAACATGGCCACCAATGCAATTCTCTACAGTGGTCTGACTCCTCTAACGACACGCCTCCTACACTTGGGCTCTACCGAAACGCCT
This sequence comes from Lamellibrachia columna, assembly GCA_963662155.1. Taxonomy (NCBI): domain Eukaryota; kingdom Metazoa; phylum Annelida; class Polychaeta; order Sabellida; family Siboglinidae; genus Lamellibrachia; species Lamellibrachia columna. The sequence goes on along the minus strand of OY759262.1, from coordinate 42,768,002 downwards.
CATACATCTGAGATCTAACGACACGTATCTTACACCTGGGCTCTAACGAAATGTCTCCCACACCTGGGCTCTAACGACACGCCCCCCACACCCAGTGCATGACGATACAGTTCAGGACCTGTTGCATTAGTTTTATTCTTCCTTTATGCTACCACTATTCAGCCAATCTCACTATTCACGTATCGTCAGACACTTATTTGGTGACAATGTCAGTCAGGGATTCACTAAACCTATACACCCCTAACGAGGGTCGGGCTGTTGATCGGAATGACCAATGACGACTGGCTGTGATCACACTGTAAGCCGACACCGACTTCATCACTGATTGACGGCCACTTCGCCTCGATATGCAATCACTGCGTTATTGATATCTTATAACTGTATTAATCAACTCTTGTGTAAATTACGTGACGGCCTCGCGTGTTTGGGCGTGATTTCTACATGCCAGTGACGACACCGCCGATATTCCCAGAGAATGAGATGGCGTTAGAATGAGCAGGTCTGCCAGAGAGTGAAGTGTAGCGCTTTGAACAGTTCCAATGACTGGATACGGCGTTATATAAGAACGTACTTTTACTTTATTTGCCTACGGATCATCTAACGTAGAAAATACGAGCCTATCTTGTGGGGTTAATTGTCCCATAGGAGTGGCGTCTTGCCCAGAGGCCTGGAGCAAGACGCTGCTTGTGGACAATATATTTAATTAACACTTATACATACTGTTAAGCTCGCCATAACGATTCTTTTGTTTACAACACATTTTGTGCAGAACCGGTAAGTAACGAAGTAGATATACTTCGTTACTTTACTTGAGTAGTTTGTTTTACCTTCTACTTGTGTAAATGTGAGGAAGCACTGACACCGGGAGTTTTATTTGTTTTCCGCTGCATATAGAAACGGCATACACACTACGCGCGGGATCACCGCGCGTAAATCCGTAATCCGTCTTCTGATTCGCTAATTAAAAATTGACCGCGGAGCAGGATCGCTGACCTACATACATCGAGTGTAGCCGATAGTCGCCATTTCTCTTTAGACTTTTCGTTTGCGTGACCTGTTTTTCTACAATTTGTTTCGTTTGCGACAGCGTTCTATACTATAGTCATGAAGGCGCTGACACAACTACAGCACCCGTGGCCTTATATGTCGTCGGTATTTCGTATAAAGTCCGCACTGCGTGCGTGCATCGGGGATGCAGAGTTTGAGCAGCAGTTGCTGCTCAACCTAAATAAAGCGTTCGTGTAACCTGGTGTGCCCACAGAGTTACGTCATTAATCATCCCCCTATAAACAAGAGCGATAAGCCAACTCACTGCAGTGAAGCGGGCGTGGACCACTGGCCGGCATTTCATTGCACGGCAGAAACAGTTGCATCCACTGGCATGACGCATAGGGTAGTACTGTTTATAGTGTGAACATAGCATGTTACAAATAGTTGTCTAACATATGTAAGTAAGTAAGTGAGTAAGTAAGTAAATAAATTTAGTTCCTCCTCACCATCATCGTGTACAATATTACGCAATTAAACAAAAGCAATGAAGATGAGGTGGCTACTAGAGAAGCATAAACTTATCGGGCTAGTAGCCAGTGACGATGACATCAGGAACCAATTAACTTGAAGATTTGTCATTGTCATTTGTTCTTAATGAGGCATGGTCACCAGCCTGATTAATCATTTGGGTGAGGGTGATCCCAGCAGTTGTGTTATAAGTGTGGGCAGTTGGGTTGTTCGTGCTGGAGTGAGCATCGTGCATTAGTGTTAAACTCTCCAAGACATAACATTTTTGGAGGCTTGCTGGAGACAGCTGTGGGACAACGAATGTGGTTAATTCCTATGTGGCTTACAGCTGTACGAATCGACAGAAGACAGGATCTAAAATTGTTTTGCAAAGGTAAGAATTCTCAATTGTACAAAAACAGTTTAGTTGACTGTCAACACGAACATGCATTAATGCATGGATAGATTGTGCATGAATAAGGTATTAGGTAACTGTAGCTAGGAACAGGTTGGTGCCCTCTCTCCTTTGTACTGATTAATTGCTCTAAGATGTGGCTGTGAGAGGGCTAATGCAAAACACATGTGAAATAGACAACATTGTTGACTGTTGAGTTTATGCTATTAGGGGTTTATACATGTAGAATACTAGTTTTACATTAATACCTACATGTATGCTAGGGAATTGATGGATAAACATTAGTATTATTATATATTAGTACTGAATAAGATCACCAATGTGTTGGAACTATGGTACTTAACAGATGTTTATGTATCATCTTATCTTACACTGGACACTATGATATGCAAATAGCTCACTTGTTCTGTTTGTATTTGTACAGGCTCACTCCTTGATGTGGCACTGAAGTTAGATCAGGAGTGTAAATTGTGCAATGACTGAGAAACTTGGTTTTGTATCATTTTAGTAGTAAGTTCAGTTCATCAGTTTAGTTAGTAAGTTGTAATGAATGCAATTTTATCTTACAAACTTGCCTTACAGTGGAATATTCTTAATTTAGGCATAAGCTTGCCACCCGCAGCCTACATATTATTATAGTTAATTAACAGTCACATTAGTGAGACATGTATTTTAACCTATTGCACATCTACTATACTCAGTAATTGAAGTTATTTAGTAGATGCTGGTATGATATACCATAGATAATAATATTATAATAATAATCTTATTAGTACTACATATCTGTGGCTATATGATGTAGACTGGGTCCTGTACACTATAAACACTGTGCTTCCAGTGGGTTCTTGCCGTGCAGCAGCATGAATGTCACTGGCCCATGCCAGCATCGCTGTATCATGTGTCAACTGATAAGGGCCCAGCGGTCTTGTTTTAGGTGTAAGACCAATGTTGACCTTCCTGTTTATTGTTTCACACGAATTTAGGGCGTATTAAATTGTGATATGTGAATTTAAACAATTCATATGATGTGACATAAGTGCAATTGAGCAGGCATATTCACAGGTTTGTTTGTAGAAGCTATTGGCGGTGAAATAGTGCATTTGTTTAGAGTTTAACAAGCGGAGGGATTTATGGGAATTTTTCTGTTATAGGCCACGTGGGCGCATGAATACATTGCTATTTTTGTAAAAAAATTATTGACGGGCATCGCACGTCGGAGCGTTTTAAGAGAGCTGAAGGTATGTGATTTTGACAAAACTTTTCTGAATTTTTGATGGTCACGTTTTCTTATAATCAGACAAAACGTTAACATGGCCACCAATGCAATTTTCTACTGTGGTCTGGCCCCTTTATTAACGGGTGTTCTATTTATGTCTGTGGGTGTGCCTTACAATATTTTGCTGTCTTACCAGTGTGTGGAAGTGTGTCTTTGTCTGCACGTGTTAAACTTAAAAAGTACTATTTTCGTTCTTATACTTGTGGGCTCGTGAGTCGTGGTCTACTTGTGTTTCTACATCAAGTAGAAATTTTTACTTTCTACTTTTACTCAAGTAGATTTTTTGGGGGGTACTTTTACTTCTACTTGAGTAGATTTTTCAGGATCTACTTCTAGTTTTACTCAAGTAGAAAAATGTCTACTTGTTACAGCCATGATTTTTTTGGATATCTGACATCTAAAAAATCGGTCGGCCGACGGTCGGCCGATGGGTAGTTGCTAACTATTTGTCGGCAGACAAACTGTTGACGACTAAAAGTCGGTTTATTTGTACCGTGGGCATTAGTGTTACAATCGTCACTAATATTTTGGTATTGCATACTATAACTATAACCACACAACAATCGTACGACGATATAGATACATCAACATAATAAGTGTATGAATAACTATGACTATTTTCCCTTAAGGGGTCTCCTTCCCCCACAATAATGTTTGGCTTGGACCTACTTCACGAGCCTTTTGTGCCACGTTCATTGCAGGCAGTGCACGGTGATAAATTGCCCATGGAACTGTAAGCCCATCTGAGGTGACAGTATCATGATAAAACAGGCTTTAGGGAGTAATCCCTATTTTATGGGAATTATATTTCCAGATTTAGATATAATTATGCCTATATTTAATTCAAGTACAAAGACAAATTAAGTTGCAAACTTGGGTATATCGCCAATTAATGTAACGGATAATTGGAAAAATCTCTATTTACAAACCACACATTGGTAATATTATTTGGTGAGATCAACTAAATGCAGATAAAATATAATGTTTTAACATTGCAAATTATATTGTATCTTTACAACAATTAACATTCCTGTTGACCACATTTCAACTTGAATTAGACAACTATCCAAATAGTTAAAATTATAATCCTATTTTTATTTGGAGATGAACTACTTCCGCTGACCATATTTTGTCTGCAGTTCTATTTACACATGGCTGTTACTATATCGGCGTGATATGTCGTTATCTACAGTTACCAGTGCTCAGCCTGGCTACGCGAGTGAGGCTGTGCTATTTTAGTGAAGTTTGTACTCTGCGATTGGATTACACACACTTGGGACCTGGCTGAGACCCAAATTCTTGTGTCGTTCTACTTACTGAATCTCATAGCGCTAATCCGGCATTACTAATTACATTTTGTTAGGACGAATACATATTTTAAACTGAGGTATGATGCATAATCTTCGTCAATAAACTGCACACGATCAGTAAAATTGATTCGCGACCTACTGGAGCTGCTGGCTGGATCTGACGGTCAATTGGAGCTTGTAATTGCAGTTAACGTTGAGTTTGATGGTTCGCTCGACGCCGAACCGCCCACCGTCTTCCTTGTAACACACCGACTCGTCGCCCTGCAGACGGCGGACACCGAGCAACACCCGAAACGTCGTCATCGCCGGCTGCAACAGACGGCTACTGATTAGGCATGTTTACTGTCGTTACGAGTTACCAGCGTTCTCATGTGATACACTTCAGCAGCGATTCACCAAACATAACGTTCACACGTATTAATACACTTCTGCAACGATTCACCAAACATAGCGTTCACGATACACCATAGCAGCGATTCATCAAACATAGTGTTCACATGTAATACACTTTAGCTGCGATTCACACAAAAACGTTCACATGTAATTAACTTTAGCAGCGATTCACAAAACAGAGCGTTCACACGTCACGTGATACACGTCGACAGCGATTGACCAAAACGCAGCGTTCGCACGCGACGCCAACGAACACACTAACCATGAGATACCAGTACATAAATATCAGTGATGAAAACCTCAATTCAATTACGGCCCGGGAATGGAATCGATTGTTGCGCTGCACTCGATCATTAGCAGCTCGGCGCCGCGCGCTGAGAGGCGGGTAACGGTGCTCGCTGGCTGCAGAGACGGCTTCTCGTACTAAAGTGCAGCGCTCAACAAGTGCATCTCTCAACGACACATGGCACTTATGATTCGCTCACAGCGCGACCTTGCCTCGTAGATGCAAAGGTTTGTCGACGGTCGACGATATTTGTTGAACGAACTGATGACGAACATCCGAGTCAACAGTCAACGACGACTTTCTCATTTCCGGCTGACATCGCTGACGTTGTCTCGATGCCGCCTGTTCGCTAAACACGTAACGCATCCCCGACATCTATAATATCAAGTAGAGCGGTCGTCAACTAATTGTGGCGCTTTCCATTGTGCAGGCACGTACGAAGTGCTGTTCGACTCGTATAGGTGTCCGTGTAAGAACGTTCAAATCACTCATGTTGAAAGGTATAGGGCCCATGAGAATGTCCAACACTTCGTGACGTCTGTTATGGTCGTCTAGCTGCTAATACTTTGTGTCAGCTTGGCGAGCATTATATATATACGTGTGTGTGTATGTGCGTGCGTGCGTGCGTGCGCACGTGCGTGCACTAGCCATAAGGGCCATCGCTAAAGCACGTCACGCTAAAGGGGTAGGGGTCCAGGTAAGCCCTACGTAGCGTTACGTGTTGGTGATTTTACGTTCGTTAGTTAAAAAAAATTCTGCTAGTCTAGTTGTCGATATAAAGCTGATATCATTGATTGCTATGCCAGTTTTGGAGTATATTTCAACTGAGTTCCAACGGAAAAGGAATGCATCACCGAGAACTCGTGTGCGTACATGGATGATGTTGAATTGGAGTGGCTTTTGGAGTAGACATTCATTGTACTCCCCACAGAACACTGGTGTCTGGGACACCTGTAATCTCCTTTATTGGCACAAAGCATAATTGAGAGTATGTCTAGTGTGTGGACACAAACAGACACGTATCTTTTAGTGTGTCATGATTCCGAAGCATGAGTGTAAGAGTACAGAGAAGAACTCACCAGGTATTCACTGCTTCTACACATATAAAACACACCGAAACATGGACCTTGGATTTATTATTAATTATATAAACATAATATTCTACCTGTGAACTACGAATCAATGCAGATATGTAACTAATTTAAAAATAGCTGTAGCCAATGCATAGTGGGTCATTTGAAATACATCTGCTATTATGTTTCCAGCATTATTTGCCGATGTCTGACCTTATATCAAACTTAATGTGTACTCTCCTTGCATGAGGATATACACTTTTCGTGTCATTTTTTTATTATCTGCTAAATTTGCTGAAATTTCTTTGGGATTTTTTTCAGTTGTAGCTGTGAAGCTTTGTTCAGTTGTAGCTGTGAAGCTTTGTTCAGTTGTAGCTGTGAAGCTTTGTTCAGTTGTAGCTAAGAAGTAGCAGTTGTAGCTGTGAAGCTTTGTTCAGTTGAAGCTGTGAAGCTTTGTTCAGTTGTAGCTATGAAGCTTTGTTCAATTGTAGCTGTGAAGCTTTGTTCAGTTGTAGATGTGAAGCTTTGTTCAGTTGTAGCTGTGAAGCTTTGCAATTTGTGCAGTTTACTATATTTCTAGTATGTTTATTTATACAACATGATTGGTTTGTTTGCAAGTTTTATTGTAGCCTTTTTTGATAGGTGTTGCTTGCTTAACCGTTCCTTTGTTTGTTCAAGTGAACACACAAATCTCAACAATTCCCCAAATCTATTTTTTAAGGGTCGAGCCGTCTTGTTCTTCAATATGTTAATTTTAATGTATATGTGCTAAGTATGTTCTCATATCTTCATTTTTGCCTTTGTAGAAGTTGCTCCTGTATTGTTCTTATAATTATTCCCTGATTTGACTTTTGTATTAAAATGGATATGGTCACGATCACTGTTACCTAAATGTTCATGTACTGTAACGTTGTTAACTAATTAATTTTTAGAAGACAACACTATATTTAAAACAATACCACCTCTGATTGGTTCCAAAACATGTTGATTAAGTATTAGAAATACACTGTATAAACCTTTAGCATCACCCTGCACTCTCTGATGATTCCCATCGTATATGTCCATGGTTAATAGTCCATGGGCCAGACCAGATGTCGGTACCACATGGGGGGAGGCAAAACTTAATTGTTAGCGAATTATTTGTTCCACCACTATAAGTAAAAAATATGTGATAACCTTTCTAAATGAGTAGCTTTATCCTTTTGATTGCCCATAACGTGTTTTACATAAAACGCCAATACGTGGTAGGTAAAAAAACTTTTTCATTCATTATTAACTTTAGAAAGATGCGGTTTGCAGCATCATGTCAGCCATAAAAAATAAACAGTATTTGATGTCTGAACTTGTTTTGTCAAACCAACTTGTGAGGGGGCGAAATCCCCCCTTTTCTCGTTTACCATCGGATTTAAAATTTGAAAGGTGTTTTGCGTGCGTAATGGACAGGGTTGTTTGATTTAAATCATTTGATTTAAATCATTGATTTAAATCATGATTTAAATCGCTCCAAAAAAATCATTGATTTATGATTTTTTTTTTTTTACTTCCGGTTTTTTTTTTTTAATTTAACACAAATAATTGTTTACAAGCATCGAGATCAACAAAGTTTTGCATGTTTTTAATACAAAACACAAAGTGCGCACACTTGTGTAGCTGTATTGTCACCAGATAGCCTGATAGTCAAATATTTTATGACATTGTGTATGTTTGAGCTATTCCCTTTCTGAATGCAGTGAAGCCACACAAACTTGTCTTCCAGAGGAAGTATCTTTTCAACACAGAAGCCCTGAGTTAAAGTCCACTTAGAGCTTGTGCTAGTTGTTACCAATTCAGTATGTTGACTCAGTTGTTTAATACTGTACCAGTTTGTATTCTGGTTAGAGACCCTTAGAGTACACAGAGCCCTGGACAGGTGCTAATCCATCCTATAGGCAAACAATAATTACCACTGCTACAGCCACAGACACACAGCATGCTTTTCTTTCCAAGACAGATTATGCAACTACAGGGGTTGAGGCCTTGTGGACATTGTCTAATGTCTTTATATAAGCAAAAATCATGTACCCTCTGTTAAGACAAAACCCAAATCGATTTGAATATAACATGTTTGAAAGAGTTTACAAATTTAAACATCTATATAAATATCTATATACCAGATTTAAATTTAAAAAATCCGATTTTTTAAATTTTTTTTTTTTAAATCATGATTTTTTTCACCCCTGGTAATGGATGTACGGAAAAACGTATGGTAACAACCTTTTGAATTTGAAAGGAAAACAATTTTTGGCCAAAAAAAAAGTTCGAAAATATTTTTTTCAGTTAAAAAAATATTTATAATATGAATATCATCAATTCTATCCATAATTTTTTTGCGCATTTACATGCTGAATCCATTTTGTTGTTGCATGTGCGGAACACTGCCTGAAAGAAATGGATACTGGTTAGGGTAGCGGCAGTTTGCCACCAAAGCGGGACAGAAGACAAGAGAGACTCTCATACATTGTCGGGAGTTACGAGCAGAAGCTAGTATCAGGAGTGCAGTCACACAAATGGATAGCCGAGTGCTGGCTATTGTCAGCAGAGACCACGTAGCTGCTGAGGGTCACTACCACAGGTCATGCTACCGATCATATACACGAGAGGAAAGGCTGCCAGCCATGTTACAAACGAACAAGATGAGAAAGAAGCTCAGTATAAGGCTACTCTAAATCATTCATACAAAGAACTGTTTCTCTTTATCAAGAATGAGCTTTTTGCTAAACCCCGAGTGATAGTGATGGCCGATGTTTCATCTAGATTGGTTGCGTCTATGAACTCTCTTGGCATTGTCCAGGTGAAGGATTCAACCAAGAAGCACATCCGTCGAAAGCTGGAAAGTGAGTTTGATGGAGCCCTGCACATCTTTCCCGATGTCAAGGGAAACGTAGAGCAGACATCAATAACCGCGATATCCCCCAAGCCTGGCCACCACAGATACAAGACGTAGAGCAGACATCAAGAACCGTAATGTCCCCCAAGCCTGGCCACCACAGATACTATACGTAGAGCAGACATCAATAACCGCGATATCCCCCAAGCCTGGCCACCACAGATACTAGACGTAGAGCAGATATCAAGAACCGTGATGTCCCCCAAGCCTGGCCACAACAGATACTAGACGTAGAGCAGACATCAAGGACCGTGATGTCCCCCAAGCCTGGCCACCACAGATACAACACGTAGAGCAGACATCAATAACCGCGATATCCCCCAAGCCTGGCCACCGCAGATACAAGACGTAGAGCAGACATCAAGAACCGTAATGTCCCCCAAGCCTAGCCACCACAGATACTATACGTAGAGCAGACATCAAGAACCTTGATGTCCCCCAAGCATGGCCACCAGAGATACTAGACGTAGAGCAGACATCAAGAAACGTGATGTCCCCCAAGCCTGGCCACCGCAGATACTAGACGTAGAGCAGACATCAAGAACCGTGATGTCCCCCAAGCCTGGCCACCACAGATACTAGACGTAGAGCAGACATCAAGAACCGTGATGTCCCCCAAGCCTGGCCACCACAGATACTAGACGTAGAGCAGACATCAAGAACCGTGATGTCCCCCAAGCCTGGCCACCGCAGATACTAGACGTAGAGCAGACATCTAGAACCGTGATGTCCCCCAAGCCTGGCCACCGCAGATACTAGACGTAGATCAGACATCAAGAAACGTGATGTCCTCCAAGTCTGGCCACCGCAGATACTAGACGTAGAGCAGACATCAAGGACCATGATGTCCCCCAAGCCTGGCCACCGCAGACACAAGACGTAGAGCAGACATCAAGAACCGTGATGTCCCCCAAGCCTGGCCACCACAGACACAAGACGTAGAGCAGACATCAAGGACCATGATGTCCCCCAATCCTGGCCACCAAATATACAACACGTAGAGCAGACATCAATAACCGCGATGTCCCCCAAGCCTGGCCACCGCAGATACAAGACGTAGAGCAGACATCAAGAACCGTGATGTCCCCCAAGCCTGGCCACCACAGATACAACACGTAGAGCAGACATCAAGGACCTTGATGTCCCCCAATCCTGGCAACCACATATACAACACGTTGAGCAGACATCAAGGACCGTGATGTCCCCCAAGCCTGGCCACCACAGATACTAGACGAAGAGCAGACATCAGGGACCATGATGACCCCCAAGCCTGGCCACCACAGATACAAGACGTAGAGCAGACATCAAGTACCATGATGTCCCCCAAGCCTGGCCACCGCAGATACAAGACATAGAGCAGACATCAAGGACAATGATGTCCCCCAAGCCTGGCCACCATAAATACAAGACGTAGAGCAGACATCAAGAACCGTGATGTCCCCCAAGCCTGGCCACCGCAGATACTAGACGTAGAGCAGACATCAAGAACCGTGATGTCCCCCAAGCCTGGCCACCACAGATACTAGACGTAGAGCAGACATCAGGGACCATGATGACCCCCAAGCCTGGCCACCACAGATACAAGACGTAGAGCAGACATCAAGGACCATGATGTCCCCCAAGCCTGGCCACCGCAGATACAAGACGTAGAGCAGACATCAAGGACCATGATGTCCCCAAAGCCTGGCCACCGCAGATACAAGACGTAGAGCAGACATCAAGGACCATGATGTCCCCCAAGCCTGGCCACCGCAGACCCAAGACGTAGATAATACATCAAGGACCATGATGTCCCCCAATCCTGGCCACCACATATACAACACGTAGAGCAGACATCAATAACCGCGATGTCCCCAAGCCTGGCCACCACAGATACTAGACGTAGAGCAGACATCAAGAACCGTGATGTCCCCCAAGCCTGGCCACCACAGATACTAGACGTAGAACAGACATCAGGGACCATGATGTCCCCCAAGCCTGGCCACCACAGATACTAGACGTAGAGCAGACATCAAGAAACGTGGTGTCCCCCAAGCCTGGCCACCACAGATACTAGACGTAGAGCAGACATCAGGGACCATGATGACCCCCAAGCCTGGCCACCACAGATACAAGACGTAGAGCAGACATCAAGGACCATGATGTCCCCCAAGCATGGCCTCCGCAGATACAAGACGTAGAGCAGACATCAAGAACCGTGATGTCCCCCAAGCCTGGCCACCGCAGATACAAGACGTAGAGCAGACATCAAGGACCATGATGTCCCCCAAGCCTGGCCACCGCAGATACAAGATGTAGAGCAGACATCAAGGACCATGATGTCCCCCAAGCCTGGCCACCACAGATACTAGACGTAGAGCAGACATCAAGAACCGTGATGTCCCCCAAGCCTGGCCACCGCAGATACTAGACGTAGAGCAGTCATCAAGATCCGTGATGTCCCCCAAGCCTGGCCACCGCAGATACTATACGTATAGCAGACATCAAGAACCGTGATGTCCCCCAAGCCTGGCCACCGCAGATACTAGAAGTAGATCAGACATCAAGAAACGTGATGTCCCCCAAACCTGGCCACCGCAGATACTAGACGTAGAGCAGACATCAAGAACAGTGATGTCCCCCAAGCCTGGCCACCGCAGATGCTAGACGTAGAGCAGACATCAAGAACCGTGATGTCCCCCAAGCCTGGCCACCGCAGATGCTAGACGTAGTGCAGACATCAAGAACCGTGATGTCCCCCAAGCCTGGCCACCGCAGATGCTAGACGTAGAGCAGACATCAAGACCCGTGATGTCCCCCAAGCCTGGCCACCGCAGATACTAGACGTAGAGCAGACATCAAGAACCGTGATGTCCCCCAAGCCTGGCCACCGCAGATACAAGACGTAGAGCAGACATTAAAACCGTGATGTCCCCCAAGCCTGGCCACCACAGATACAACACGTAGAGCAGACATCAATAACCGCGATGTCCCCCAAGCCTGGCCACCACATATACAACACTTAGAGCAGACATCAATAACCGCGATGTCCCCCAAGCCTGGCCACCGCAGATACAAGACGTAGAGCAGACATCAAGAACTGTGATGTCCCCCAAGCCTGGCTACCACAGATATTATACGTAGAGCAGACATCAGGGACCATGATGACCCCCAAGCCTGGCCTCCACAGATACAAGACGTAGAGCAGACATCAAGGACCATGATGTCCCCCAAGCCTGGCCACCACAGATACAAGACGTAGAGCAGACATCAAGAACCGTGATGTCCCCCAAGCCTGGCCACCACAGATACTAGACGTAGAGCAGACATCAGGGACCATGATGACCCCCAAGCCTGGCCACCACAGATACAAGACGTAGAGCAGACATCAAGGACCATGATGTCCACCAAGCATGGCCACCGCAGATACAAGACGTAGAGCAGACATCAAGGACCATGATGTCCACCAAGCCTGGCCACCGCAGATACAAGACGTAGAGCAGACATCAAGGACCATGATGTCCCCCAAGCCTGGCCACCACAGATACAAGACGTAGAGCAGACATCAAGAACCGTGATGTCCCCCAAGCCTGGCCATCGCAGATACTAGACGTAGAGCAGACATCAAGAACCGTGATGTCCCCCAAGCCTGGCCACCGCAGATACTAGACGTAGAGCAGACATCAAGAACCGTGATGTCCCCCAAGCCTGGCCACCGCAGATACTAGACGTAGAGCAGACATCAAGAACCGTGATGTCCCCCAAGCCTGGCCACCGCAGATACTAGACGTAGAGCAGACATCAAGAACCGTGATGTCCCCCAAGCCTTGCCACCGCAGATACTAGACGTAGAGCAGAAATCAAGAACCGTGATGTCCCCCAAGCCTGGCCACCACAGATACAAGACGTAGAGCAGACATCAACAACCGTGATGTCCCCCAATCCTGGCCACCACATATACAACACGTAGAGCAGACATCAATAACCGCGATGTCCCCCAAGCCTGGCCACCGCAGATACAAGATGTAGAGCAGACATCAAGGACCATGATGTCCCCCAAGCCTGGCCACCACAGATACTAGACGTAGAGCAGACATCAAGAACCGTGATGTCCCCCAAGCCTGGCCACCGCAGATACTAGACGTAGAGCAGTCATCAAGATCCGTGATGTCCCCCAAGCCTGGCCACCGCAGATACTATACGTATAGCAGACATCAAGAACCGTGATGTCCCCCAAGCCTGGCCACCGCAGATACTAGACGTAGATCAGACATCAAGAAACGTGATGTCCCCCAAACCTGGCCACCGCAGATACTAGACGTAGAGCAGACATCAAGAACCGTGATGTCCCCCAAGCCTGGCCACCGCAGATGCTAGACGTAGAGCAGACATCAAGAACCGTGATGTCCCCCAAGCCTGGCCACCGCAGATGCTAGACGTAGTGCAGATATCAAGAACCGTGATGTCCCCCAAGCCTGGCCACCGCAGATGCTAGACGTAGAGCAGACATCAAGACCCGTGATGTCCCCCAAGCCTGGCCACCGCAGATACTAGACGTAGAGCAGACATCAAGAACCGTGATGTCCCCCAAGCCTGGCCACCGCAGATACAACACGTAGAGCAGACATTAAAACCGTGATGTCCCCCAAGCCTGGCCACCACAGATACAACACGTAGAGCAGACATCAATAACCGCGATGTCCCCCAAGCCTGGCCACCACATATACAACACTTAGAGCAGACATCAATAACCGCGATGTCCCCCAAGCCTGGCCACCGCAGATACAAGACGTAGAGCAGACATCAAGAACTGTGATGTCCCCCAAGCCTGGCCACCACAGATACTAGACGTAGAGCAGACATCAGGGACCATGGTGACCCCCAAGCCTGGCCTCCACAGATACAAGACAAGACGTAGAGCAGACATCAAGGACCATGATGTCCCCCAAGCCTGGCCACCACAGATACAAGACGTAGAGCAGACATCAAGAACCGTGATGTCCCCCAAGCCTGGCCACCGCAGATACTAGACGTAGAGCAGACATCAAGAACCGTGATGTCCCCCAAGCCTGGCCACCACAGATACTAGACGTAGAGCAGACATCAGGGACCATGATGATCCCCAAGCCTGGCCACCACAGATACAAGACGTAGAGCAGACATCAAGGACCATGATGTCCACCAAGCATGGCCACCGCAGATACAAGACGTAGAGCAGACATCAAGGACCATGATGTCCACCAAGCCTGGCCACCGCAGATACAAGACGTAGAGCAGACATCAAGGACCATGATGTCCCCCAAGCCTGGCCACCACAGATACAAGACGTAGAGCAGACATCAAGAACCGTGATGTCCCCCAAGCCTGGCCATCGCAGATACTAGACGTAGAGCAGACATCAAGAACCGTGATGTCCCCCAAGCCTGGCCACCACAGATACTAGACGTAGAGCAGACATCAAGAACCGTGATGTCCCCCAATCCTGGCCACCGCAGATACAAGACGTAGAGCAGACATCAAGAACCGTGATGTCCCCCCAAGCCTGGCCACCACAGATACTAGACGTAGAGCAGACATCAAGAACCGTGATGTCCCCCAAGCCTGGCCACCACAGATACAAGACGTAGAGCAGACATCAACAACTGTGATGTCCCCCAATCCTGGCCACCACATATACAACACGTAGAGCAGACATCAATAACCGCGATGTCCCCCAAGCCTGGCCACCGCAGATACAAGATGTAGAGCAGACATCAAGGACCATGATGTCCCCCAAGCCTGGCCACCACAGATACTAGACGTAGAGCAGACATCAAGAACCGTGATGTCCCCCAAGCCTGGCCACCGCAGATACTAGACGTAGAGCAGTCATCAAGATCCGTGATGTCCCCCAAGCCTGGCCACCGCAGATACTATACGTATAGCAGACATCAAGAACCGTGATGTCCCCCAAGCCTGGCCACCGCAGATACTAGACGTAGATCAGACATCAAGAAACGTGATGTCCCCCAAACCTGGCCACCGCAGATACTAGACGTAGAGCAGACATGAAGAACCGTGATGTCCCCCAAGCCTGGCCACCGCAGATGCTAGACGTAGAGCAGACATCAAGAACCGTGATGTCCCCCAAGCCTGGCCACCGCAGATGCTAGACGTAGTGCAGACATCAAGAACCGTGATGTCCCCCAAGCCTGGCCACCGCAGATGCTAGACGTAGAGCAGACATCAAGACCCGTGATGTCCCCCAAGCCTGGCCACCGCAGATACTAGACGTAGAGCAGACATCAAGAACCGTGATGTCCCCCAAGCCTGGCCACCGCAGATACAAGACGTAGAGCAGACATTAAAACCGTGATGTCCCCCAAGCCTGGCCACCACAGATACAACACGTAGAGCAGACATCAATAACCGCGATGTCCCCCAAGCCTGGCCACCACATATACAACACTTAGAGCAGACATCAATAACCGCGATGTCCCCCAAGCCTGGCCACCGCAGATACAAGACGTAGAGCAGACATCAAGAACTGTGATGTCCCCCAAGCCTGGCTACCACAGATATTATACGTAGAGCAGACATCAGGGACCATGATGACCCCCAAGCCTGGCCTCCACAGATACAAGACGTAGAGCAGACATCAAGGACCATGATGTCCCCCAAGCCTGGCCACCACAGATACAAGACGTAGAGCAGACATCAAGAACCGTGATGTCCCCCAAGCCTGGCCACCGCAGATACTAGACGTAGAGCAGACATCAAGAACCGTGATGTCCCCCAAGCCTGGCCACCACAGATACTAGACGTAGAGCAGACATCAGGGACCATGATGACCCCCAAGCCTGGCCACCACAGATACAAGACGTAGAGTAGACATCAAGGACCATGATGTCCACCAAGCATGGCCACCGCAGATACAAGACGTAGAGCAGACATCAAGGACCATGATGTCCACCAAGCCTGGCCACCGCAGATACAAGACGTAGAGCAGACATCAAGGACCATGATGTCCCCCAAGCCTGGCCACCACAGATACAAGACGTAGAGCAGACATCAAGAACCGTGATGTCCCCCAAGCCTGGCCATCGCAGATACTAGACGTAGAGCAGACATCAAGAACCGTGATGTCCCCCAAGCCTGGCCACCGCAGATACTAGACGTAGAGCAGACATCAAGAACCGTGATGTCCCCCAAGCCTGGCCACCGCAGATACTAGACGTAGAGCAGACATCAAGAACCGTGATGTCCCCCAAGCCTGGCCACCGCAGATACTAGACGTAGAGCAGACATCAAGAACCGTGATGTCCCCCAAGCCTTGCCACCGCAGATAATAGACGTAGAGCAGAAATCAAGAACCGTGATGTCCCCCAAGCCTGGCCACCACAGATACAAGACGTAGAGCAGACATCAACAACCGTGATGTCCCCCAATCCTGGCCACAACATATACAACACGTAGAGCAGACATCAATAACCGCGATGTCCCCCAAGCCTGGCCACCGCAGATACAAGACGTAGAGCAGTCATCAAGAACCGTGATGTCCCCCAAGCCTGGCCACCACAGATACAAGACGTAGAGCAGACATCAAGGACCGTGATGTCCCCCAAGCCTGGCCACCGCAGATGCTAGACGTAGAGCAGACATAAAGAACCGTGATGTCCCCCAAGCCTGGCCACCGCAGATGCTAGACGTAGAGCAGACATCAAGAACCGTGATGTCCCCCAAGCCTGGCCACCGCAGATACTAGACGTAGAGCAGACATCAAGAACCGTGATGTCCCCCAAGCCTGGCCACCGCAGATACAAGACGTAGAGCAGACATCAAGAACCGCGATGTCCCCCAAGCCTGGCCACCACAGATACAACACGTAGAGCAGACATCAATAACCGCGATGTCCCCCAAGCCTGGCCACCACAGATATTAGACGCAGAGCAGACATCAAGAACCGTGATATCCCCCAAGCCTGGCCACCACAGATACTAGACGTAGAGCAGACATCAAGGACCGTGATGTCCCCCAAGCCTGGCCACCACAGATACAAGACGTAGAGCAGACATCAAGGACCATGATGTCCCCCAATCCTGGCCACCACATATACAACACTTAGAGCAGACATCAATAACCGCGATGTCCCCCAAGTCTGGCCACCGCAGATACAAGACGTAGAGCAGACATCAAGAACCGTGATGTCCCCCAAGCCTGGCCACCGCAGATACAAGACGTAGAGCAGACATCAAGAACCGTGATGTCCCCCAAGCCTGGCCACCACAGATACTAGACGTAGAGCAGACATCAATAACCGCGATGTCCCCCAAGCCTGGCCACCACAGATACTAGACGTAGAGCAGACATCAAGAACCGTGATGTCCCCCAAGCCTGGCCACCACAGATACTAGACGTAGAGCAGACATCAAGGAACATGATGTTCCCCAAGCCTGGCCACCACATATACAACACTTAGAGCAGACATCAATAACCGCGATGTCCCCCAAGCCTGGCCACCGCAGATACAAGACGTAGAGCAGACATCAAGAACCGTGATGTCCCCCAAGCCTGGCCACCACAGATACTAGACGTAGAGCAGACATCAGGGACCATGATGACCCCCAAGCCTGGCCACCACAGATACAAGACGTAGAGCAGACATCAAGGACCATGATGTCCCCCAAGCCTGGCCACCACAGATACTAGACGTAGAGCAGACATCAGGGACCATGATGACCCCCAAGCCTGGCCACCACAGATACAAGACGTAGAGCAGACATCAAGGACCATGATGTCCCCCAAGCCTTGCCACCGCAGATACAAGACGTAGAGCAGACATCAAGGACCATGATGTCCCCCAAGCCTGGCCACCACAGATACAAGACGTAGAGCAGACATCAAGAACCGTGATGTCCCCCAAACCTGGCCACCGCAGATACTAGACGTAGAGCAGACATCAAGAACCGTGATGTTCCCCAAGCCTGGCCACCGCAGATACTAGACGTAGAGCAGACATCAAGAACCGTGATGTCCCCCAAGCCTGGCCACCGCAGATACTAGACGTAGAGCAGACATCAAGAACCGTGATGTCCCCCAAGCCTGGCCACCGCAGATACTAGACGTAGAGCAGACATCAAGAACCGTGATGTCCCCCTAGCCTGGCCACCGCAGATACTAGACGTAGAGGAGACATCAAGAACCGTGATGTCCCCCAAGCCTTGCCACCTCAGATACTAGACGTAGAGCAGAAATCAAGAACCGTGATGTCCCCCAAGCCTGGCCACCACAGATACAAGACGTAGAGCAGACATCAAGAACCGTGATGTCCCCCAATCCTGGCCACCACATATACAACACGTAGAGCAGACATCAATAACCGCGATGTCCCCCAATCCTGGCCACCGCAGATACAAGACGTAAAGCAGACATCAAGAACCGTGATGTCCCCCAAGCCTGGCCACCACAGATACAAGATGTAGAGCAGACATCAATAACCGTGATGTCCCCCAATCCTGGCCAACGCAGATACAAGACGTAGAGCAGACATCAAGAACCGTGATGTCCCCCAAGCCTGGCCACCACAGATACTATACGTAGAGCAGACATCAAGAACCGTGATGTCCCCCAAGCCTGGCCACCACAGATACTAGACGTAGAGCAGACATCAAGAAACGTGATGTCCCCCAAGCCTGGCCACCGCAGATACTAGACGTAGAGCAGACATCAAGAACCGTGATGTTCCCCAAGCCTGGCCACCGCAGATACTAGACGTAGAGCAGACATTAAGAACCGTGATGTCCCCCAAGCCTTGCCACCGCAGATACTAGACGTAGAGCAGAAATCAAGAACCGTGATGTCCCCCAAGCCTGGCCACCACAGATACAAGACGTAGAGCAGACATCAAGAACCGTGATGTCCCCCAATCCTGGCCACCACACATACAACACGTAGAGCAGGCATCAATAACCGCGATGTCCCCCAAGCCTGGCCACCGCAGATACAACACGTAGAGCAGACATCAAGAACCGTGATGTCCCCCAAGCCTGGCCACCACAGACACAAGACGTAGAGCAGACATCAAGGACCATGATGTCCCCTAATCCTGGCCACCACATATACAACACGTAGAGCAGACATCGATAACCGCGATGTCCCCCAAGCCTGGCCACCACAGATACTAGACGTAGAACAGACATCAGGGACCATGATATCCCCCAAGCCTGGCCACCACAGATACAAGACGTAGAGCAGACATCAGGAACCGTGATGTCCCCCAAACCTGTCCACCACAGATACTATACGTAGAGCAGACATCAAGAACCGTGATGTCCCCCAAGCCTGGCCACCACAGATACTAGACGTAGAGCAGACATCAAGAACCGTGATGTCCCCCAAGCCTGGCCACCGCAGATACTAGACGTAGAGCAGACATCAAGAACCGTGATGTCCCCCAAGCCTGGCCACCGCAGATACTAGACGTAGAGCAGACATCAAGAACCGTGATGTCCCCCAAGCCTGGCCACCACAGATACTAGACGTAGAGCAGACATCAAGAACCGTGATGTCCCCCAAGCCTGGCCACCACAGATACTAGACGTAGAGCAGACATCAAGAACCGTGATGTCCCCCAATCCTGGCCACCGCAGATACAAGACGTAGAGCAGACATCAAGAACCGTGATGTCCCCCCAAGCCTGGCCACCACAGATACTAGACGTAGAGCAGACATCAAGAACCGTGATGTCCCCCAAGCCTGGCCACCGCAGATACTAGACGTAGAGCAGACATCAAGAACCGTGATGTCCCCCAAGCCTGGCCATCACAGATACTAGACGTAGAGCAAACATCAAGAACCGTGATGTCCCCCAAGCCTGGCCACCACAGATACAAGACGTAGAGCAGAGTTAAGCCATCATACCAAAGTTGGTCAGCCTCTTCCTGTGCTATCTCCTGACATGTTCCAAGGATGATGCTCATGCATCTAAAATAGTCCAACGGCTTGTAAGCTGGTTTGGTCAATACATAATCTATGCTATTACCTATGGTAAGACGAACCTCCCAAAGCACACCATTCTGCCACTTGGTCACAGTGTGTCCTATTCCCAGCTCGAAGAGATTGACACAGCCCTCTGTCTACAACAGGATACACTGTGACTTGGTCACAGTGTATCCTACTCCCAGCTCGAAGAGATTGAAACTCAATCCTTGAGTATTCACAATCTTGGCCTGGGACAACATTGACCGACTTGAAGAGACCATCAGTGGTGAGGGGACATCCCACAGAGTCAATGGAATTGCCTTCCATACCAAACTGGTCGACCCATAGCCATCCAAAGTCCTGCCTTCAGTTGACAAAACAAAGAAGATAAGTATTAGCACTCCACCACTAATGCTGTCCATGTACAACGTTGGACAACGAGAGGGGCCACCACAAGCCACACGTATAGAGGTTGACACTCCATCTGTGGTTCAGCCTGCCAGAGAGAAGAACCTTGTCTGGATCATAGCACGCATGTCAGAACAAGAAGATCAGTGAATCAGCAGCTGGACAGGCTTTAACATTCTGATGATGTCATTGTCGTTCCAGGCAATGTGGGGTACCTACCCACCATCAATGCTCCCGCGACGCGGTCTTTAGAGTTGACCAAGATCATGTGTGACCAGGCACTATACGCAAAGGCTGTTGATTTCAGATGGAAACATCCTGACAAGTTTAAGACGACCATCATCATCAGGCTTGGAGTATTCCACACTATATGCACACTGCTGGCAATTGTTGGGAAGCGATTCCAGTATGCTGGATTGCGGGATCTGTGCATAGAGTCAGTTGTGATTGCAGATGGCTCTATTTCTTGAGTGATGGATGGTCGCAAGTACAACGGGGCAGTCAGATGGATGAAACACTGAAGACCATCAGTAACCTCTGCAAAGATGTGTCACAAGCGTCGTTGAAGTAGGTCCTCGCTGAATTCCTTATGGCTGTCCTATCTGGACATGGTCGAGATTTTGCTAGGCCTGCTTCAAGCTTCAAGAGAGGGACACTGGATGCTACACCTGGCGTCTATTCGTGCAATGATCCCGTGGTGCTTTGCATATGACAGGCATAACTACGCACGCTGCCTCCCATACTACTATGCTCAGATGACCCACTGCTGGTCGAACACCCAGATGTCCATGCTGAATTTATGCAAGGTGGCTTTTCAGTTCACCTCGCCTCCAGAAACCCTTTTGGACGAATCCATGTCGACCAGACGATTGAGGAAACAGCTAACAAAGACACACAAACGCTGGGTGGAACAAAGGGGTTCAGTTTGAAGGAGCTGTGCGTAAGTACTACATAACAGCCGAGTACAGGACCATGTACTCGAGAGCTGTGAGACGTGATTGGTCTAGGCGGTTCCAAGCTGGCTCATCCAGATCTCATAAAGTCCCGCATCCGGAAAGACGAGGCAGATGTCGAATCCCTGGTTGATCTGATGGAGAACAGTTGGCTGAATCCAATATGTCCTGAAGATACTGAACTTGTCAGCCTATCCACTGGTACTGTGGCCCCAACAGACGTTGCCAAGGATCTTCTTGGAGCTCATCAAATAGGAGAAGAAGCATATCAGATGTTCAAGAAGAAACGCTTAGAAGAAGCTCCACCAATATTGATATTCCGTGACAAAATGACAAAGCAAAACTTGAAGACATTCTCCAATGTAAACGCAAAGAAAGCCAGTGGAAGAGGAACAGCGAAAGAGGTGGTCCTGAAGGCGGAGATAAATTTATTTGGCCACACAGCTGCATATGAGGGATGTCCTGGCTCACCCACTAGGTCCTCTACCCTAGGCACTAGCAAATGGTGATGGGTCTTTGCGAAAGATGAACAAGGCTGCACTTGCTGGAGAATTGGAGAGAAACGTTACTCCAGTAGAAGATATCCTCTGACCCATCAACTTGCATCATTGATGGAATGAGCTTGGTGAGGAAGATGAACGGCAAAAACAAGACGTTTGCACAGCTGGCAGAATCTGTCATGTCTCTAGTCCTATATGAAGGTTCACAGAGTCACAGGATTGACGTGGAATTCGACGTTTACCGGGAGACGTTAATCAAAAATGCTGAGAGGTGCAACCGGGGATCGAGCACAGCTATTCAGTACAAGAACATTGCAGGAGGCCACAATATCCAGCAGTGGAGGAAGTTCATGTGCAGCTCCTGCAACAAGTCCAGCCTGATCAAATTAATCGTCGAATAATGGAAACTGCTGAAGTACAGTGAGAAGCTACACGACAAGTCACTGTATGTAACCTGTGAGGATGTAATGATGTAATATGTAAAACCAAGGCAGCGAGCAACGAGACGAAGACAATTACGAACTTTTTCACGTGTATGATGACGTCATCCGATCAGTACGTTATTAGTACTGATGAAATCGCCTTGATAAGATGAAGACGAACTATCCTGAGAAATGTTCACTGTACCGAAGCATGTCCTCTCCGTGAGTTATCCTTTACCAGTGTTATACTATATATAAATGATCTTTGTAATATTTCTACATTACTAAAAGTCATTCTTTTCGCTGATAATACTAATATATTTTGCTCGGGGAAGGATCCAACCCAGCTCAGCAAAATTATCAATACTGAACTACGAAAGTTACATATCCGGTTTTCAGTAAATAGATTATCCTTAAATGTAGCTAAGACAAACTATATGTTGTTTGGCAACTATTGTAAAAAAAACAAGTATTGACATAAAAGTTATTTTAGATAGAGTATATCACTAAGTTTTTAGGAATCTTAATGGACGATAAGCTCAATTGGAAGGAACATATTGGTATGATCAAATCTAAATTATCAAAAACTATTACAGTTATATATAGGGCGAAATACTTACTAGACCAAAATTCGCTTTTTCAACTATATTGTACACTATTATGTCATTCTAATAAACTATTTTGTGATATAGGCATTCTTAAGAGCTTTGATTTAATAAAATTAAGAATTTCTATGATAATGTTTAAAGCCAACAATGAATTGTTGCCTGGTAACCTTCAACAATTCTTCAATGTAAAATATACCATATTGCATGTAACACGCCAAAGTAATAAATTAAAACGTGTATGCACGAACAACTTTAAAAGCTAAGTGTATATCTGTGTACGGTGTTAATCTAAGTGTACATACGTGTACGGTGTTAAACTAAGTGTACATATGTGTATGGTGTTAAACTAAGTGTACATCTGTGTATGGTGTTAAACTAAGTGTACATCTGTGTACGGTGTTAAACTGTGGAATTATTTAGGTGAGTTAATAAGAAGTTACTATCCAGAATCTTAAAAAAACGATATTCAATATATTTCCTTGAAGATTATAAATTACTTAAATAAATTGCTATGCGGTATAAAATAGTTGGAAGTATACATGTGTAAATGGGTTTCAGTTATTCGTTATTTACTAACAATGTTCTATAAATTTATGTTTACTATTAATATGTACATATTACTTTGATATTGGGGGAAAATAATTAATAAGTAATACACATCCACTTTCTCCCTTTCCATTTGAATTACAGATATTTGATGTGTATGTGTATATGTTGTAAATTTCTATTTTCATTTGGAAATAAAGAACTGATTTTATTTGATTTTGATTTGATTGGAACTGTAGTGTACAGATACGTTCCCATCTCATCATGGTCGAAAGTGTGTGAATGTGTCTCTGCCAACGGCATGATTGTTGGTATCATGACGGGATAGTTGATGTTGTCAGATGTGTATCATGACGGGAGAGTTGGTGTTGTAAGGTGTGTATCATGACGGGAGAGTTTATGTTGTTAGGTGGTTTCATGGCGGGAGAGGTGATGTTTTAAGGTGTGTATCATGAAGAGAGATAGATAGAGAGAGAGAGAGAGAGAGAGAGAGAGAGAGAGAGAGAGAGAGAGAGTTGATGTTGTAAAGTGTATATCATGAAGGGAGAGTTGATGTTCTAAGGTGTGTATCGTGATGAGAGAGTTGATGCTGTAAAGTGTGTATCATGACCGGAGAGTTGATGTTGTAAAGTGTGTATCATGACGGGAGAGTTGATGTTGTAAGGTGGGTATAACGAAGAGAGAGAGTTTATTTTGTAAAGTGTGTATCATGAGGGGAGAGTTAATGTTGTGAGGTGTTTATCATGAAGTGAGAGTTGATGTTGTAAGATGTGTATCATGCCGAGAGAGTTGGTGTTGTAAGGTGTGTATCATGACGGAAGAGCTGATGTTGTAAGGTGTGTATCATGACCGGAGAGTTAACGTTGTATCATGTGTGTGTATGTCATGACGGGAGAGTTGATGTTGTAAGGTGTGTATCATGAAGGGAGAGTTGATGTTGTAAGATGCGTATCATGAAGGGAGAGTTGATGTTGTAAGGTGTGTATCATGAAGGGAGAGTTGATGTTGTAAGATACGTATCATGAAGGGAGAGTTGATGTTGTAAGGTGTGTATCATGAAGGGAGAGTTGATGTTGTAAAGTGTGTATCATGTCGGGTCATGCACCAATCAGTACCAAACGTCTTCCGTAGAGTTGATTCCGTATGAAGCCCTCCACGAGCTATGCATCAATCAGTACTAGACGTCTTCCGAACAGTTGTCTCCGTATGAAGCCTTCCACGAGCCATGCATCAATCAGTACCAGACGTCTTCCAAAGAGTTGTCTCCGTATGAAGCCCTCCACGAGCCATGCATCAATCAGTACCAGACGTCTTCCAAAGAGTTGACTCCGTATGAAGCCCTCCACGAGCCATGTATCAAAGCATCAATCAGTACCAGACGTCTTCCGAAGATTGTCTCCGTATGAAGCCCTCCACGAGCCATGCATCAATTAGTACCAGACGTCTTCCGAAGAGTTGTCTCCGTATGAATCCCTCCACGAGCTATGCATCAATCAGTACCGGACGTCTTCCGAAGAGTTGTCTCCGTATGAATCCCTGCACGAGCCATGCAGCAATCAGTACCAGACGTCTTCCGAAGAGTTGTCTCCGTATGAATCCCTCCACGAGCCATGCATCAATCAGTACCAGACGTCTTCCGAAGAGTTGACTCCGTATGAAGCCCTCCACGAGCCATGCATAAATCAGTACCAGACGTCTTCCGAAGAGTTGTCTCCGTATGAATCCCTCCACTAGCCATGCATCAATCAGTACCAGACGTCTTCCGAAGAGTTGTCTCCGTATGAATCCCTCCACGAGCCATGCATCAATAGTACCAGACGTCTTCCGAAGAGTTGTCTCCGTATGGAGCCCTCCACGAGCTATGCATCAATCAGTACCAGACGTCTTCCGAAGAGTTGACTCCGTATGAAGCCCTCCACGAGCCATGCATCAATCAGTACCATACGTCTTCTGAAGAGTTGACTCCGTATGAAGCCCTCTACGAGCCATGCATCAATCAGTACCAGACGTCTTCCGAAGAGTTGTCTCCGTATGAAGCCCTCCACGAGCCATGCATCAATCAGTACCAGACGTCTTCCGAAGAGTTGTCTCCGTATGAATCCCTCCAAGAGTCATGCATCAATCAGTACCAGACGTCTTCCGAAGAGTTGACTCCATATGAATCCCTCCACGAGCTATGCATCAATCAGTACCAGACGTCTTCCGAAGAGTTGTCTCCGTATGAATCCCTCCACGAGCTATGCATCAATCAGTACCAGACGTCTTCCGAAGAGTTGTCTCCGTATGAATCCCTCCACGAGCTATGCACCAATCAGTACCAGACGTCTTCCGAAGAGTTGTCTCGGTATGAATCCCTCCACGAGCTATGCATCAATCAGTACCAGACGTCTTCCGAAGAGTTGTCTCCGTATGAAGCCCTCCACGAGCCATGCATCAATCAGTACCAGACGTCTTCCGAAGAGTTGTCTCCGTATGAATCCCTCCACGAGCCATGCATCAATCAGTACCAGACGTCTTCCGAAGAGTTGACTCCGTATGAAGCCCTCCACGAGCCATGCATCAATCAGTACCAGGAGTCTTCCGAAGAGTTGACTCCGTATGAAGCCCTCCACGAGCCGTGTTACGTAAAGCAGTTGTTGTTATGCATGCCACACTTACATATGTCGCCGTTTATATAGTGTCATAACCTTGGGATGGATTCCCTGATTATGACTATCTGGTTGATTCAGGCTGAACACCTCGTCTGAAATGCTTTTATTGACGCGTGTGTGCAAATGATTGGTGCTTTAATCTAACATCACATCATTCATTCATGCGCATAAATTAATATTTTTTATAGGTGGTAGCCAGGGCTTTGGACAGTGCTAAGGAATAGAGACAGTGATGTGTTAGATCAACGGGTAACCAGGGCTATGGACAGTGCTAGAGGCTCGAGACAGTGGTGTGCAAGAATAGTAGTTTTACCTTTACACGTTGTTGAAAATCGCTGCCTTGCCGGCCGAGATGATTTCTGCGAGTGCCCGGTCCGCTGCGTCGCTTTAACTGCTGCCACGGCGCTCCAAGTCAACATCACGGCCAGACTCACTTGCTGGCGTAATGGTCAATCTGGTTATGCCGGGCAGATTTACACTGCACGTAGCTGCATTCTGTTATCGGTGCTACTGTGCTTTGGTTTAACACATACTATTTCTTGTCGCCGTTTGACCTTCTCAGCCCCGACCAGCGTCGACTCGTCTGAGTGGAATTACAGTGCCGCCTGGTGGGATGTTGGCGTCGTGGCGCCAAGCAAGGGACGCCGCCTGTTTGTGGTTGCAGCTCTCTGCCCGGCCCACACCGCCTGACACAGGATGGGTTCGGCTGCTCCGACCTGGATCGATGTCTCAGCCACGTGATGAATATATCGTTATACCTAATCCGAAATCGACAGCCAATATATTGCGCACTGTTGGTTCGTGCGCGATGCCGGTCTGAAAGTGCACTAATCGATCAACACTGGCGCCTCACGTCTCTAATTCCGTCAGTACGCTGGCTGACTCCATTGATACCATGCGAAACAAAAAAAACCCACATTATCTGGAACTTAACTATTTTACTCACCCTAAATAATTTATTGGATGAACATGTTATAGCGAATAGGTGTAGGCTTACTAGCCTGAAAGCTGACAAATATATTTGAAACCCAGACTTATTATTTTGATATTATTCACTTACGTTTTAGATGCAATGGTATACACTTAGGACAAAATATCGCAACACCTAGATTATTTTGAAAAACAAATTGGTAAATAAGCCTGGAACCTAATTGACCGGTTGACAACATATACGATCTGTTTACATACAGATTAAAATGCGAATGTTGGTTTTGTCGTGGTTAGGCCTACTTTGTTTTGCAAAAGTTGAATTGCTTGTAAATTGTAATGACGAAAATTGCTCGTACAATCATCTGTATTGCGTATGCATCAGAAATTAGTCACGAAAAATCAATGACTAGCTTCGTATTCCACTGCTATCATGTTGTAATAAATCAAGTTTGCTATGTATAATTAATCGTATTTTATAATGGTGTTTTAATGCAACGGTGACACGAGGTAAACGGTAGGTGGCGAAAAGTAGATAAGGGGTGGGCACGTTACACCAGAGACTGAGGGGGTGAGAGACAGGCATGTTGCACCACAGACTGAAGGGAGGAGAGGCAGGCATGTCGCACCAGATATTAAGGGGGTGAAAGGCAGGCATGTCGCACCAGAGATCGAGAGGAGGAGAGGCAGGCATGTTGCACCACCTTCTGAGAGGAGAAGAGGCAGGCATGTCGCACCAGAGACTATGGGAGGAGAGGCAGACATGTCGCACTAGAAACTGAGAGGAGGAGAAGCAGGCATGTCACACCATAGACAAAGGGAGGAGAGACAGGCATGTCGCACCAGAGACAAAGAGGAGGAGAGGCAGGCATGTCGCACCAGAAACTACAGGAAGAGAGGCGGTCATTTCGCACTAGAAACTAAGAGGAGGACAGGTAGGCATGTTGCACTAGAATCTCTGCGAATGCAAGATATTGACCGCACCAGTTTCACATCGGGGGTGAACTGAGAAAGAAAGACCCACCCGCATTCCATTAAGAACTATGCCATGAAGTAATAAGAGGTCAAAGATGACGACGAAAGAATTCACCCATGTCAAGTCCTGATGAGGGAAGGATCACAATTGCAGAATAGTTAGGTGAGGCACCCAACAACGGTGGTGACGCTGACTTGCTAGCATGCAGGGCACCGGAGATATATTGGTTAGTTCCGTTACCTATCCACCAAAATCGCTTCGATACCCCCGCCCCATTTCCAACCATTTTATTCTACCGTGTAAGCCTGAATGAATTATTTAATATATGAAATAACGACTGATCTCCACCCTCCCTTGCCTAAACATTCAGACCCCGTCAGCATCTATTGTATTGTCTGTGTTAGTCTGATTCAGTGGGGTATCGATTCAGTATGCCGATTACATGTTCGTGTCAATATCATCTACGATGACACATCACTCGTTTTGTTTGCAGTACATTTAAGCACACTAACAAAAATGCCTATCCCCGTACGGAATAACTTGGTAGTTCGTACGTACGGGATAACCTGGTAGTTCGTACGTACGGGATAACTTGGTAGTTGGTACGCGACTGTAAAATGTTAGGATACACAACATAGTCACATAAATACCCATCAATGCTTTGGTACATGGTGCTGTCAGTACATGGTGCTGTTAGTGCATGGTGCTGTCAGTACATGGTGCTGTCAGTACATGGTGCTGTCAGTACATGGTGCTGTCAGTACATGGTGCTGCCAGTACATATATTGATGGCTTCGTGAAATTGGGACGTTATAATAACGTCTAGCCTCACCGTTGTGTTACTTCAGACAATCGAAGACAAGTGTACGTTCGCACAACGTTGCAGACAGTTGTACGTAACTACAAAGGGTAATTCGATTGTTCGTAAAAAGTGAAACAGCGGAGTGAATGTCACACTCGCAGTGACGCACTCGCAGTGATAGTGAAGCACTCAGCGGTGACAGGCAAGCATATATATATATATATATATATATATATATATATATATATATATATATATATACCGGGTATATATTAGTCTGCGTGCGTGCGTGCGTGCGTGCGTGCGAGCGTGCGTGCGTGCGTGCGTGCGTGCGTGCGTGCGTGCGTGCGTGCGTGCGTGCGTGCGTGCGTGCGTGCGTGCGTGCGTATCATGTACACAATTTGATAAATAGAAGTCCTGCCATCTATTGTTTTTTAACCTGGGCACCACCCGCCAAGCGTAAGATAAAGAGAAAAAGGCCGTGACGCCGACGCATGGGTTAATAAGTAGGCAGGTTAATTGGGTTATTTTAGGCCATCGGCCTTTGTTGGTACCCATATCCCAGCTATTCCAGTGCTGATCTAGTCTGGCTTTGAACTGAGCGACTGTCTTGGCATCCACCACATTTTGCGGGAGTCCGTTCCACAGATCGATTACTCTGATCGAAATAAGGTGCTCTGGGAATTGTTAATCATTTCAAGGCTCTTTCTGCGAAAAATATGTCTGATCCATTATCACGACGACTAAACGCACAAGGTCCAAGGCATCATTTTGTTAAGTCTGGTGTTGCAAAACGTGATCGTCCTCCAAAATTCTATGATTAAGAAAGTTAATTCCAATTAACGTGAACAGTTATGTCAATAAATACATTACTGATTTTACAGACCTAAACTTAACAATTACTTGATTAGCATTGTCAATATTGGTCGGGTGGATGACACCGCCAATGGAGACAAACTTGAAGAGTATGTCGCTCTGGGCACGGACCACAGTCACTTTTCCCATAGACGACCATTAACGTTCTTGCGCCTACATTGAAAATTGTTCCTACAATTTTGTTTTTAATTCACAGAAAATGACAGACCCACTAAGAAACCTGGTGTGTGAAATTCGTTAAAATGACCTACCTCCTTTTCGCACAAATTGCTTCAATGCATGACACCCCTGCATTTCTGCCATGAAATTCCCCGGTTTCCAAAATATGAGTGCATCTTGCCTGATGCAGTGATGGCCATCGTGTCCCTAAGCAACAGGTATACCAACTGACAAATTGCATCATTTCAAAGCTTAGATGCTACTGTGCACAAAAACATCACTACAACTCACTCATCCAAACAATTTCTGCTCTCACAAATAAACCCTAACTGCACAATTAATTTTTTCCTTGGGACTCTTTATCGTTGTAATGGCGGACGGATTTTGACTGTGGTCCGTGCCCCTCTGTTTTAAGTTTGTAGGCTGTGGTTACCGTTGGTTACCGATTGGTGGCGTTGGCGTTGCCCGATATACCAGATGGAAATGCTCTCCTCGTCACCAAGGTTCAGGTCTCGATCACGCATCTATTATTAATAATTAATTAATAAGAAAGACCACTGTGAGTTGGAAAATACTGGAGTAGGGGAACGACCTCAAGTATCTTGGTAGTTTCATCTAAGCAGAAAACAACATCAAAAAAGAAATGTTCTCAAGGATCGACGTGGCAGCACAAGCCTACAACAGCCTTACCAACATCTGGAAATCCACTATTCTCCACAAATGGGAAACATTTTTAATATACAGATCCAACAGTACTACTGTACCTACGCTTCAAAAATATGGAGGACAAACAAGAAGGTAGAGAGCCGAGTGAATATATATATATATATTTATATATATATATATATATATATATATATATATATATATATATATATATATATATATATATATATATATATATATATATATATATATATATATATATATATATATACATATAATTCCAACACAGAGCCACTCGGACCACTCCATAAAAAGCTCAGCATGTTAAAAATAGATGACATTCTTAAATTACAAAAAAAATTATTATAAACATTTACATAACAATTTAGCAGTTTATTTACAAACCTGGAGGATAATCTTCAACTATTACATATATATATAATTATGACACACAAATCAAGAATGAATTTACCATTTTTACTTAATAATATTCGCACTATTGTTAACGAAAAGCTTAATACACACAGCTTACAGGGATTTGCTCAGTACATTAACTTTACTTTTTCCAAAATTAGTTTGATTTTAGTTTGTAAGGTGGCTCCTCCATAGTGACTAGCAAAGTCTAAGAGGAGTCTCCTGACCCTATTTGTTTATTTACCTTAATATATACCATGTTTACTTACAATCGTATACACCTGTGTTATGTAAAATTATAATTCAACATGGATATATATATGTACCTGTATTATGTCAAGTGTATGACGGGTCAAATAAAACATTCTTCTTCATCTGAAATAAAGGTTTCTAAATTTTTTAATGTATAATAATAACATTAAACAAGAAAAAGTTTTAATTGGACATACTGCTGATTGAACGCGGGATTATCCAAACATAAAGTGACCGTTCTACCGCTAAGCCACGACAGATCACATGTAATGCTGCACTGAATTCGTTATGTATTCTGCAGGCCGTCTCGTGGCATTGTCGTTTTAAATTTAGCTTTTAAGTACATTTACGTTTGTAGCATTTACAGGATTTTTTCCATTTGTCGTTTTTTGTGAGAATGACTTTGTAAGTGATTCATGAAAATATATTAATATAAATTACTCTGTTATGGTAACTTTTAGTCACGTTTAAGTGGGTTGTATATTATGTTTTTGCGGCATTAAGTCACTGCACATCCTACAATGCTGCTCAGTGGTAACCAGACCTAACAGTTCTTGCAGAGCTCAACTAGGTACATTACATTCCGCTTAGTGCGCTGCTTAAAATTTGTCTATTGAGAATTGACCCAGAATGTGTGACCTCCATCTTTATTTTTGATGGTCTTGAATATGTATTTCATAACATTATGCAAATTATGCCTCAACGGTTCTTGCAGAAGTCGCTGGTTCTTGCAGAAATCGACGGTTCTTGCAGAACTCGACGGTTCTTGCTGAACATGACGGTTCTTGCAGAACTCAACGGTTCTTGCAGAACTCGATGGATCTTGCAGAACTTGATGGTTCTTGCAGAACTAGACGGTTCTCGCAGACAGAACTCGACGGTTCTTGCAGGACAAGTTTTGCCGTTTCATCACCCTTTTGGCCGCTACAGTGCTTCATACATACACATAGTCAATTCTGCATGAAGAGTCAAGCAAACGATAATAATTATTAAGCATCACAAACCTGATAAATTACAGCCCAGACTTCAACAAATTTATTACAAAAAAGTATCCCTAGGATGCTTCCGACAGTGGGAAGATATACTAGGGTATCTCCCCACTATGGATATTTTCCTCCATCATAAAGAAAGTTCCAAAAACAAACATTTAGACTCCCGAGTTAATGAAAATCTGCTGCCTCCACATCCACAGCTGTCTTCACAAGGCACTGCAATGAGGATCAGCTGCCTCCACATCCGCAGCTGTCTTCACAAGGCACTGCAATGAGGATCAGCTGATTCCACATCCACAGCTGCCTCCACATCCACATCTGTCTTCACAATGCACTGCAATGAGGGTCAGCTGCCTCCACATCCACAGCTGTCTTCACAATGTACTGCAATGAGGATCAGCTGTCTCCACATCCACAGCTGTCTTCACAAGGAACTGCAATTAGGATTAGCTGCCTCCACACCCACAGCTGTCTTCACAAGGCATGCAATGAGGATCAGCTGCCTCCACATCCACAGCTATCTTCACAAGGCACTGCAATGAGGATCAGCTTCCTCCACATCCACAGCTGTCTTCACAAGGCACTGCAATGAGGATCAACTGCCTCCACATCCACAGCTGCCTCCACATCCACAGCTGTCTTCACAAGGCACTGCAATGAGGATCAGCTGCCTCCACATCCACAGCTGTCTTCACAAGGCATGCAATGAGGATCAGCTGCCTCCATATCTACAGCTGTCTTCACAAGGCACTGCAATGCCTGATCCTCCAATAGCTCCACACAGTAACTGGGGGGAGGGGGAGATGTGCTGATGCACCACCTTAAACAAACCCAATTTTTTCAAAATATTGACTTATTTTGGAAATGTAGAGCTGTGTCTTTAAAAAGGTCAATGATGTAAAAGCTGACTTCTACGCTGACTTATTGGATCAACTTTGCTCCCAGTACGGGTAATGTGGAAAACATGATCTGCCTTTTAAAAAAGGTTATTTTCATACTCGAGTTTGAATATAATTATATGAGTTATTATAGCAACATTTTTGACTGGTATGTCCTATATCCTCAAAGAAGTTAATTCAGCATGCCACTATTCTGAATCATCAGTGAACTTGGCAGTACACATTTTTTAATAGTAAAGTATTGATATATTATATATACATACAGTATGAGGCTCTGAAACACTGATTCATTCGGTTTCAGTGTTCTGAAACGGTTAATGTAATGTTCTTCAAAACATGGGTGCCAACATGAATATATAAACCTCATTGATGTTGGATTTTTCGTAGAGCCATGTTCAAAAATGATTACACATGTATAATGTTGATTTGTCAATAGTTTTGTCTATTTCACTGCCTGGTACCAATATAGTCTTAAAAACATATCATGTAGATACGTAGCCTGTATCAAATAACAGTAGTATTGTATAAGTATAGAATACAGCAGAATATACAGACCATAGCATATAGCACTCTATTTAGGACCTTTTTAAAGGAATAAAATCCAACAAAAAAGGCTGCTTGTCATTTCTTCAGCAATGCAGTAAATTGATGGAGATTTAATATATTTAATATTTTAACATGATATTTTTGAATGGTCCATAATGCAAATCGCTAATTGAAGCATGACTATTATTTTCCATTCATAGGCCTATTAGTTCAGTACATCGTCATTCCATAACGGTATACATACATGTATTTTATTCAGTTAACGATTAAACAGGGTGTGACATTTAAAAATAATACACATTGATGCTAGTTGACTTGTTTAATAAGCTCTATAAATTGCATGTTGCTATATAAGACAGTGCTGCAAGCACACAGTGGCTTCGACAGCATTCTTGGACTTGGTCTTACTGCAGCGGGCGGCGGTCGCTGTTGTTTAGTGGCTCCCTGGTGGCAGACATGGGAACACTTAACGCGCCTTATTTGTAGTATATGTACCTCAGTTATATCCTTAATTTACAGCCTGTTTATGTATTATTAAGTTAATTGATAACATCTGTCATCCGCACATATGTCTACCTCCACTCCAGCATGCCTGTCCCTCCGATGAGGGGACACCTGTCATGTAGGGACACTTTTGCTTGGATACAGAAGCATCTGTTCAAGGCAGGTACTACTGTACTATAAAAATACCTCCATCTATTGAGTAACAACCAAAACATGAGAACACTACAGTGGTTTTGCTTTTAAATTGAGACCACCCTCTAAAGTGAGCAACCTTTTAAAATAGAGACCACCCTCTAAAGTGAGCAATCTTTTAAAACAGAGACCACCCTTTAAAGTGAGCAATCTTTTAAAATAGAGGCCACCCTCTAAAGTTAGCAATCTTTTAAAATAGAGACCACCCTCTAATGTGAGCAATCTTTTAAAATAGAGACCACCCTCTAAAGTGAGCAATCTTTTACAATGAACACTGTGGTGTACACCTTGTTGGTCCCTGTGTACAGACACTGCACACATTTCTTTCTAAAACTTTCAACTATAGCATTGGTACATGTTGAATGTGATTCTAAAGAGTTCTCTTTATGGCTACAGTATCATATTTACCATTTATAAAATACCTTTTTAAATTATAATCTTATTTCTGGTTACACTTATAGTAAGTTTAGATAGACACACACCATTGTTGAGTTGACCGATGACCATTGTTTGGTTCTGGCAGTACTCCGTGCCATCAAGTCAAACTTGTGAACACCCTTCAGCTACAACACTGAGGCTAACCATTAACTTTTTACAGATCATTTAGTGCGACGTGTTATATTGTGACAGCAACAATGGTCACAATGTCAAATAATGTAAAACAAAGTAATAGGCATGGTGGAGTATTCTGTCCACTGTTCATTAGCTACTGTTTCAAGGCACTTGGGTGTGACAGTATGAGCACTGGCAGTTCGTCACTGTCCCTTTATGTGCCATCACTTTCACTCTCCTTCATTATCTTCATCCCCTGCAATAACACAACAGTCAACGTAAACGATAACCCAGCAGTACACAATAAATACATGGAAGCTGGGAGTGAATTATATATTCCTTATGCCATTTACAAGAAATGTAGTGTTCTTATACAGCAGAGTAATTGGTAGGACTACTCCAAACACTAACAACATGCCACCAGCAACTGAACTGGGGTAAAGGGCACAGACCACAACTGCCTTTAAATGACAGTATTGAAAGGCAGTATCTCAACTGTGTGACAAGTTTTATCTACAGGCCCTTGTAGAGCAACCATCTAAGTACTTGCTGACTGTGTGTTAAGTATTCAGTCATTCACCCTCTGTTAGGCGACCAACTAAGTACTTGCCAACTGTGTTTCAAGTATTCAGTCACTCACCCTCCGTAGGGCAACCAACGAAGTACTTGCTGACTGTGTGTCAAGTATTCAGTCACTTACCCGCAGTAGGGTGACCATCTGAGTTCTTGCTGACTGTGTGTCAAATATTCAGTCATTTACCCTAAGTGGGGCAACAATCTATGTACTTGCTGACTGTGTGTCAAGTATTCAGTCATTCACCCTCCGTAGGGTGACCATCTAAGTACTTGCTGACTGTGTCAAGTATTCAGTCATTTATCCTCCATAGGGTGACCGTCAAAGTACTTGCTGACTGTATTTCAAGTAGTCAGTCACTTACCCTCCATAGGGCTACCATCTCTAAGTACTTGCTGACTGTGTGTCAAGTATTCAGTCACTTACCCTCCGTAGGGCAACTATCCACATCATTGCCTGTTTCTTGAGTGCCCCTTCTGGCACGGTCAGTTGGACATGCTGGTCCTCACTGCTGTCGTCTCTGTAATGCAGCTCAATGCTAGTTGCAACCTGGTTACCTGCAATGTTCAGTCAATTCAATGCTTATCACGACATGCCTTAAATCATTGTTTCATAACGAATCCTAACCTAAAATGCTATCAAACTGTTATATGATATATAACCATCAATGTTAATGTGAGCTACAGAAACTAATAAATGGCTGATAGAACTACAACTCCCCCGTCTACAAGTACTCATGTGGACTAAGACATTACAGTAATACACATACATATTTAGGGTCTCAGAAAGGAGGGCCAAGAAATCACTTACCTTAGTCGCCCATTAGCAAAAGGTTAGTCAGGAAAAAATTCCTGGTAATATGATTGGATGAGCTACATACTTAAGTGAACAAAAGTATTACAGTAATGTACATCACTGAATACTGATGATGTGACAAGACGCAATGACTGAGTTATTCATCCCATCTGTTAACTTATTAGATAAGTTGTCTGTGTAACTTTCTGCCACTGGTGTTGCACATTGCACATGCACTTAGATACTAGAAGATCATGCGATGTCAACCACACTACTTTCTGCCACTGGTGCTGCACATTGCACATGCACTTAGATACTAGAAGATCATGCGATGTCAACCACACTACTTTCTGCCACTGGTGCTGCACATTGCACATGCACTTAGATGCTAGAAGATCATGCGATGTCAACCACACTACTTACCTTCCTCCACTGGGCAGCAGCAAGAAGATAAGGGAAAGATTCTTAGAAGTTTGCTCCATTTAAAATACAAACAAATACCATCCCGGACGGAATTTTCCTAGATTCACATTATTAAAGATTTATGACTTTCTATCAATTGGTAACCTACAAATCCCTTATTTGTCCTTTTCTCCTTAACACATATAAACCCTGTTTGTATAACTTAAGAGGGTTGAAGAGAACCAAGTATTGTAGGATACATTTCACAGCAACTTTATAGAGCATAGTGACACTGTCTGTAACATTCAAATTATTCTATTTGTTACTGTTGTTGGCATGAGATGGCAGCAGGCTCTGGTATGTAGGGAAGATGAAGTTGGATTTGTGGATGTGTGGGGATGTTTTGTTGGGAGGGGTGACATGTTCATGAGGGATGGGCTTCATCTTAGTGGAAAGGGTACAGCAATGTTTGTAGATGACCTCTCAGCACCAGTCGACAGTGGCAGGGGTAGCATAAAAATATTTTTGGTAGCAAACATTGTTTAAATTAGAAGTGCAAGGGGGTTACTTAGAGGTGTCTCAAACAGGACAAGAGGCCACTATTACACACAAACCAGTAACAAAATGTCCGGAAAACATTTCTGAAGCTGGTTATAAATGTGTGTGTTTAAATGCAAGGAGCATAGTAAATAAGAAAAACGAATTAAACATTATGGTAGAAGATACTGACCCTCACATAACTGATGTAACCGAATCATGGGCCAACACAGACATAGCAGATGCTGAATTAGGACTGACAAGATACGTAATGTTTAGGAGAGATCAAATAGGAAGAAGGGGAGGGGGAGTTAATTAAAAAATTTCACCAAGGAAGAAAATTGTGATTTTTCAGCATTTCGATTTTCACTTCAGTTAATGCTTGAACAAGCATTAACTAATTTAACAGTTTGTCTGATGATTTCACAAAAAAACTACATACAAAAGTTGCACAAACGAGCTAGCATGTTGCAGAGGATTTTAGGTAGGTTTGGTTTTTCGCAAAATTTATATGAAATGAGACTAGCAAAAATTGTTAACTGATTAAGCACCTTTAACTACTGGATTAGTTTACCAAAGTCCAAACATAAACAAAGAGGATAACACAAATATACAAAATGCTATAAAGGAAGTGAGCAATGGGGAATGTATCATAATGGGAGGTTTTACAATGGAAATCTCTAGAGAGTAGGATTGAAATGGGGGCAAGAGGATGAGGACCAACAGTTTCTATATGTAATACAGGATAGCTTCCTTACTC
This sequence comes from Lamellibrachia columna, assembly GCA_963662155.1. NCBI lineage: Eukaryota > Metazoa > Annelida > Polychaeta > Sabellida > Siboglinidae > Lamellibrachia > Lamellibrachia columna. The sequence continues at coordinate 42,729,975 of OY759262.1, read as the reverse complement.
AACACATGCTAGAACCAACCAGGGGAGAGTTGCAAACTGGAACAGTTTCTATTTGTAATACAGGATAGCTTCCTTACTCAACACATGCTAGAACCAACCAGGGGAGAGTTGCAAACTGGAAATCAGGTTTGAGTGGGTTACCACAAGGATCAGTATTAGGACCTTTATTATTCTTAATATATATCAACTCGGATGATAATAAAACAAGCAACATAATTACATTTGTGGAAGACACAAAAATGTTTAGAAAGGTTAACAATGATGGTGATAAACAACATTTACAAAACGATCTAAACAAATTAGTTAAATGCCTACATACAGGACACAGGAACTTGGATGTAAACTATAATATGAAAGATACTGTTCTAAGTACTATCATAAAAGAAAGGGACTTAGGAGTAACAACAAGTGCTGATATGAAAGCTTCAGAGCAGTGTCATATTGCAGCTTCAAAGGGTAATCAAATTATTGGGTTGATTAGGAGAAATATAACATACAAGGAAAAAAGCTAATTATACCTCTGTACAAAGCAATAATTAGGCCTCATGTAGGATACTGTATACAAGCTTGAAAACCATATCGTAAGAAGGATATAGATACACTTGAACAATTACAGAGGAGAGTAACTAAAATTATTCCAGAACTGAGAGACCTTAGTTATGAAGAATGCCTAAAAGAATGTGGTTTAGCAACCCTAGAGACAAGGAGGTTAAGAGGAGATGAAACTGAACGTTTTCAAGATATTGAATGGGCATGAAAATATTGATAGAACTATTTTTTTCTCACTCAAGAAATATACCGGGTAGTAGAACTAGAGGACATGAGGTAACATAAGTAAAGGATCAATGTTGATTAGATATCAGGAAGTACTTGTTTTCACAAAGGACAATAAATTAATAGAATAAATTATTTACAGGTTGTGTAACTGCTAGTGGTGTGGATGTGTTTAAAAACAAGGTTGACACATATCTCAGGAGGACGGGTTACAAACAGATGGAAAAATGTTGGACTCTCGATAAGCCAATGGCTTCCTTGTCCACTTGTCATCTGGGCATTTGCCTTGGATGGCAATCTTGTTAAACCTTGTTAAATCCTGTTGATAGTATATTGTAGGGCAGGTACTAAATGTGTAGTTGTCCGCTGGGGCAGACAGAACGTTTTATCGGTTTCAAATGTCTGTCGTGGGGAGGGTGCGGGTAAGGCAGGGCTCTAGGCTCTAGTGTTTATCTTACTTTAAGGGTCACAACTAGAAGTCAGCTGTGTGAACTAGGTAGCCTACCTTGAGGTTTGGGGGTAATAACCAGAAACAAGCCATATGAAACAGGTAGCCTACCTTGGGGGTCACATCCAGATGTGAGGATATTCAAAGTGTGAATTGTCTCTACTTCAGCAGGTTCCAATTCTGTGGTGTTGCTGCAGAACTCAAACTTGAGAAACCTGCACAAGGAACAGCAATATAAACAGGGTGATGGGAATGTCTTCATACCTCAATCCTTCACCCTACTTCACCAATTCACCAGACCTGTTCATTCCACCACCATCCCCACTTCTCAGTGACTGCATGAAAGAGTGTTGTTCACACAGTAAGTCTATAACCATATACATCTACAACTGACTGAACGCACCAAGAAGATTCATGCCCCAGGCCTCTCAATTGAATGTTCAATGTTCTAACCACTATGTTGACACACTCCACAGTGGCAGCATCCAGCATAGCAACCAACAGGGCAGGAAAGTAGACTGGTATCTAGGAAGCCAGACTCGCATTTCAAAAGCATTCAAATACATTGCAAATTTTGAAAACAATATTTGAATATGACTACTTTTAATAATATATTAATATGAATATGTAACCATAAACAAAACCACATATGTAATGAATGACTAATAATTACAACTTTTACTACATTAAACAATAAAGTTACACAGTTAATTTGCAATAAGCTTACAAGATTGTTTATCCACAGGAGTTCTGGGATGTTCAATCACTTCGCTAGCCCTGATAAATATCAAGCCACCTGTTTATCTGCCCATTTGGGAGAATCTCTGTTGAGCAAATATCGTTACTCTGAAACATATCTAAACTTCCTTTAGTAGTCAACTACATATGTATTTGAAAACAAGTATTCAGTGATTTATGCCTGCCTGGCACATTAAAATGAAAAGATGATATACCTGTTGTCTGTGGCTAGCTTACACAGACACATTGATGTGGCTTCACTACCAATGACGGAACTTGTCAGGATGAACTGACCACCTGTAAAGTAAGTTCATCAAACTAGTATAATACAAAGGTAAACAAGTGTTACAGGAATGAGTAGAAATTAACTTTTTCCCACATGTCCACAGGACTAGTGGCCAAACCTCAACAGTCCACCACAACAATCAACTATTTCCACTATGGCATATATTATTCTGCTTTGAAAGATACTGCATACATACATAACAGGTATATATATACTGACAAAATGTAGCTTGTTTGATGACAAATTAAAATCTTCTTGCATTGCAAGTGGGGAGAAGTGGTGTAATGGTTAGAGCACAGGCCTGTCAATCAAGAGGAAGGTGGTTCAATTCCACCTCCAGTTTCAAAGCTTGGACAATTTCGTTCATCTTTTCACTTTGCCTGTGTCTTTCGGAAGAAACACTAAAAGCCGTTGGTCCAAATTCCTGCATTAGCACAAGATTGGGCTATTTGGAGTATAATTACTTGACGACTTGAGACTGCCCACAGTTTATGTGACAAGGCTGGAGGGGATCATGGAGACAGATGGGAATACAGTGAAGCACTGACCTGTCATAAGTATCTTGAGGTGTTTGTCAAAGAACTCGTTCTCTCTCACCGTCACCTGCAGACATGAGTCGCACTGCCGTACGGGGTCGATGAAGCACATGCGGGGCAGCGCCATCTTACCATTGCAGCAGGAACTACAGAAGACCCGGCCACATCGGCGACAGTGATGCTGCAATTTTAATACACCCTGCACATCACATACTTAATAACTCATATTTATAACAAGTTGAGTGGCTATGTTTAAAACATATTTAACAGGTTATGTTCGAGAGGATAATGGTCACCTAATAGGTGAAATGATGTGTGTCAACCACTTAAAGCAATGCAGTTTTCTACTTTTCTACTTGCCGGAAGACATTATTCCACCAGCAAACATTAACAATCTAATTGTGCATAAAGCACTATGAGCAACGTTGGCAATTGGTAAAATTGTAATGATCGTTCAGAGGTTTATCTAACTGATTGATGACCGATCAATGAATGATCAAAGAAGTTAATGAAAATTTTGATAACTGTCACTTTTTCTATTTGTATTTCTGTAATAATATATATCAATGAAAGAGAAACAATTGATTGATTTCTTGATCAGAAGCATAGACCAATCAATCGTCAATGAAATTGATTAATCGGAACAGCACTAACAATCTATTTTATATCCAATCTTCACCATTCATTTACTAGTGCTACTTCCCTAGTCTTCAACCTTCTTCAACTTTGAAGCAAAAATATTTGTATCAATATTTTCATAAAATTTTTTATCTTCTATTTAGTCTGTTAAACTTAATTTTAAGAATTAAAGGAATGGACCAATCTAAGCCAACCGACCCTGCTACGTACAGCAGACCAGGCTGGCGAAAACTCTGTGCAAATGGCATCCCTACGACCATCCTGGTCAAGGGAAGAAGGTGGAGGTAATTTCCTTGCTGAGCTATATTGTTAAACCACATTCTCTTATGCATTAAAATGGCAATTCCAATTCCAGAATTAGAATTGGTGTTTTGATTTTAAAGTAATTGGAATTGCAACAATCGGTACCTGAAATGTCATGGTTTTGATCGCTAAATGGTGCAAGTGGATAAACAGTATGAATTGTGGGATTGATTGTCGACGGAAATACAACCTGTACTCCAAATTAGAGAGTCTGAAAGAATTAGTTTCAACAAAGAATACAATGGAATGCAACGGAACAGCAAAAATCAGCTGATCTGGCTCGACATGGTGAAACCGCAAATACGACAAAAAACTGTTTTGTTTCTCTTTCATTTCTATATATTAAAAATATTACAGAATTTCAGAAATATAAACAGAAATAGTCACATTTATCAAACATAGCATTGATTACTTATATGATCGAATACTGATCGATCGTCCATTGATCAGTTAAATAAACCAATAAATAATCATGAACATTTTACAAATTCCCATCACTAGTTCTTATATAGTGCGGTATCACATTCACATAAACTCTCAAAGCTGCTCTAAAAATAGATGTTATTTTTTGGCACTGAGTATGTCTATGGTTGTTCTGTTCAATTACTCTTATTTCAATATGGAATTGACAATTAGAAATTAATTTTGGAATCGGTATTGGTAATTTTTCGAGGTTTTTAATATTCTCTTTATGTTTGGACTTTGGTAAGCTAAGCCAATGTCAATAGAGGTCATACAGCAAAGGATGGACACTGCATCAACTTACCCGCCTACGGAGGATGTCAAATTTTTGTTGGCAAATGATGCAATACTTGCACTGCAAATAAACCTTATAATAATGATATACGTATGTACATGTAAACATTTTTAAACATGTACATACAATATGCATATATTTACATTTATCTACACAAATTATGTTATGAATGCCACTTAAACTACTCATTCGATGTTTACAATGTTCACACCATCAGAAAGTATTTGAATACTTTTAACTGTGACAGAACTGAAATAAATATCACATAATTGATATCACAAAAGCATAAAGTGGTGAAAAAATTTCATAAAGGCAAAAAACGCATGTGTTACTGCAGGCAAGAACTCACTTGTTTTAATAAGAAGTGAGGATCCATGCCACTGAACACTCGTCTAGGCTGTTTGGAACACGTATTTTGTGTATATAATCATTGTTATATATTATATCACTAAAGTTACTTGACAATAATCTTGCATAAATATAAAATTATTATAATTTTGTGATAAAACCGTAAATTCAGACGACATCGTGCATGGGTTGAGTTAGAGAAATATCGCCCACTAGTCATGTATAAACATACTCCTAGTCAACTATTTGGAGCATATTTCTTCAACTCCTTGATGCTATTGTGCTGCCTCTGGTGGTAGGTAACAGAATTCACATGTGAAGCAGTTAGTGTGTGTCTGTTTAAAATTTTAAAGTTATTTAGTTCTGAACTGGTTTTTGCCACGAAGTCCTCGAAATACGTAAGAGAGTAGAATGAGGCGACGAACACTGCCTACCATAAATGCTACTAGTAGCTAAGCTAGCGTTACCAGTGGCCGTTTGGGACATAGGCCACATGGCATTGGGTTTGGCTAAACAAAAGTTACTCATTTGAGCCAATTTGGCCACCAGCATTTTCGTTAAAAAGCATGCAGAATACATGAGCGTTTGTTGTTGTCTTGTAACAAATTTAGCTAAAGCAATTTGTATTTGGCTAAAAAAAATTAGGAGGCTTTAGCCAAGATGGCTAAACAGTTTACAACATCAGAGCTAGTCTAGAGTAATATACTAGTTGGTGTGGTTTTTGCCTTACATAATATAATGTGCTGTTTTGACGCAAAAATCTTAAGACACTTTTGCGCGTGGGATCAATATTCGAAACAACTACCAGTTATTTCATCTATTGAGTGCAAACAAATTGGTTTGAGTGAACTGGAATTTGCCTTAAAAGAAAGAGTACCTTCGAGAACGCCTCACTGTACGGTAATATGCAACGTATTAAATGTATATAAATCACGAGGCCGTTCAATTACTTTCCTGTAGTGATTATTGTGAACAGTTGCATACGTTTTTGTCCAATAAAGTGAAATATGGTGTATTTACAAAACGCACCGATGTGTCATAACAGTAAGGCCACCTGGTGATTAATGTTGAACTAGATATACAAAAATATGCATAATTTTTCTTCGAAGAAGTTAACATTTATAATACTCCAAGTGACTGATACATGATTTTATATTGGACTAATGACGTATCTAGAGATCCAGCGAGATCACAAAATGGGGCAAAATCCGGCAAGGTGAAAACAACGCCAGTGACTATTGTATATTATACTATTAGTACTGACAGTGTTTACTACTAGTACTAGTGTTAGTGTCACCTTTTGTATAGTACGTGGCAGTGCAGTTCTGATTACCCGGGTACTGCAGAAACAAATCTACTGGACAGAGCTCATTGAAACTGTGCACACCAGTTCCTCTATAGGGGACAGACCACAGTGCAAAATTGCATTGGTGGACACGCTGACCAAGTTTTGTCAAAATCACATACCTCCAGCTCTTTTAAAACGTCCCCACGTCACAATTTAATATGCCCTACATTCATGTGAAACAATAAACAAGATGGTCAACTATGGTCTTACCCAGACATGCCAAGTCTACTGGTTTTCCTGGTAGACAACCGGTTTTTCACCTCTTCAACCGGTCTACTGGTCGGTAGAACATTTCTACCGGTTGTTGCGATTTTGAGAGAAAATTTATTTCATTTTATCGGTAAAATCGGCATCATTGAGCGAAAAATCTTGACTTTCCGGTAGATCCCGTTTGAATCTGAATCTCAGCCTCAATTCCGGCCAATGATTGCCAAAGCATACAAGGTTGCCTTCGAGGCCAATTTTCTGTGGGTCGGAAAAAGTTCGTGATCGACGAACCAAGCATTTTGAAGTTCGTGCAAGCTACTCCTCCAGCTATGAATTTCTTTTGCCTTGAACTTGGCCACTGGAATTTCACCCGCACCCTTGGTACCGGTACTTTGTACTCTGTCAGCACTGCTGAAGTGCAAGTTGAATAAGGACACTATCTGTACCGAGTTCGCTCCCTGTGAGCGCACACTGTGGCTGGCAGGTGTCGCGTGCCCGTCATAGAACGACATGTGCACTAGCTCGGCACAGGAGCGAGTGTGAATTTTATTTAGAGCATTTTGTTGTACAGCTGTATCTATATGTTGTTTGTATTTTGTGTATTTATACATTAGTGTATTTTTTATTTATGTTATTTGCACATTCCAGCCAGTTTTACATTTATATTTATCAATCTCAGTCAGAATTGTGTATAGCTTCGTATATATTTTTATTTTATTGATCAGTATTGCCTTATTTAACAGTATTTTTCTGTAATTTGTACTTTATTAAGTGCCCTTTTATCAACATGTTTCATGCTGATTTGTGCTTGTTTTTTACATTGCTGCAGCCTGTTTGTAATTATTGTTGTATAATTTTTATCATTTGAACATTTCAGTAAAATAAAAATACTTAGCAAAGCTAGATTGGAATAACATGCTGATGAATAAGACCGCAATTGAATGTTGGAATATTCTAAAATATGAAATTGAGAGTATCATCGATAAATTTGTTTCCTTGAAAAAACAAGGAAAACGGTCTAGAAAGAAACACTTGTCAAAAGAAGCTATTAGAAAAATAGTGTTTAAGCAAACTATGTGGAGGGTTTATAGGCGTACCAGAAAGGATGAAGACTATGCAAATTACAAAGAGGCACTTAACCTAGCTACAACTGAAATTAGAAAATCTAAAAGAACCTTTGAAAAAAAATTGGCAGGTAATATAAAAAATGACAGCAAGAGTTTCTATGCTTATGTAAGGAGTAAACAGAACGTTCGAGATAAGGTCGGACCACTGGAAAACAACAGGGGAAACATAATTTCAGAGGGGTTTCAAATGGCAGAGGTCCTGAATGAGTATTTCAGCTCAGTATTTACCACAGAAGATATCGGCTCACTTCCAGTTCCATTTACTAAATTTGAGGGAAATAAATCAGAACATTTAGGGCAGTTATTTGTAACTCCTGTAATGATAGCAAACAAAATTAAGAAGATGAAAGATAATAAATCACCTGGAGTTGATGGGATACCACCACAACTGCTTAAGGAAATTGTTGAGCAAATTAGTACACCACTTGCAAAATTGTTTAACTTGTCACTAGAAGAAGGAATAGTTCCATCAGAATGGAAAGAAGCAAACGTTACGCCACTATTTAAGAAGGGATCGAGGAACAAGCCAGAAAATTACAGACCAGTGAGTTTAACATCAGTTATATGTAAATTACTCGAAACATTAATTAGAGACCACATGGTGGAATTCCTTGTAAAACATAATTTAATAAATACATCTCAACATGGGTTCCTAAAAGCAAGGTCATGTCTAACCAATCTCTTGTGTTTTTTTGAAGAAATTACAAAGTGCGTAGATGACGGGTCACCAGTGGATGTTGTCTACTTAGATTTTCAGAAAGCTTTCGATAAAGTGCCACACCAAAGATTGATACTTAAACTAAAAGCCCATGGTATACGTAATGATGTAATCAACTGGATAGAAAAGTGGCTTACACACAGAAGACAGAGAGTAATAGTAGACGGTGCGATTTCAAACTGGAAATCGGTTTTGAGTGGGGTACCACAGGGATCAGTATTAGGCCCTATACTGTTTTTAATATATATAAATGATCTAGAAGATGACATATCTAGCAAAGTACTCAAATTTGCAGATGACACAAAAGTATTCAGAAAGGTTACAAATGATACAGATAAACAAAGTTTACAGGATGATCTAGATAAATTAGTTAAATGGTCAGATAAATGGCAAATGTTATTCAATTTTGGGAAGTGCAAATGTATACACATAGGGCATGGAAACATGGACGAAGAATATAAAATGAGGGATGCTGTACTAGGTAGAACCACACAAGAAAAGGACTTAGGAGTAACATTTAGTGCTGACATGAAAGTTTCAGAGCAATGTGGGATTGCTGCTTCAAAAGGAAATCAAATTCTAGGGCTAATTAGGAGAACTATCATGTATAAGGAGAAACAGCTAATTGTACCCCTGTACAAAGCAATAGTTAGACCACATTTGGAATATTGTATTCAAGCATGGAGGCCGTATCGTAAAAAGGATATAGACAAGCTAGAAAGAATACAACGAAGAGCAACCAAAATGATTCCAGAATTGAGAGACCTTAGTTATGAAAGTCGCTTATTACAATGTGGTTTGACAACACTAGAGACCAGGAGACTAAGAGGAGACCAAATAGAAGTATTTAAAATAGTGAACGGTTATGAGGATGTTGATAGGAATATGTTCTTCAAACTTAAAGAAGGCAGTAGAACCAGAGGACACAAAGCAGCATTAGTTAAGGAGCAGTGTAGGTTGGACATGAGAAAGTACTCTTTCTCACAAAGGGTGATAAATGAATGGAACAAACTGCCAAATGATTGCGTTAATGCTAGTAGTGTGAATATGTTTAAAAATAGAATTGACAGATATTTGATAAGGGTGGGCTACACGTAGATGAGAAAATTGTTGGACTCTCGATAAGCCAATGGCTTCCTTGTCCACTTTGCCATCTGGAACTTGTTGTTTGGGGTGGAAATCTTGTTAAATCTTGTATAGAATGTGCATGTTTTAATTGAAATGTGGAGCATTTTATTGTTTTCACTGCTGTGTTTTTGTCCATTACCTTAATTTCTTCGTTCTTAGTATTTTTTATATGATTTATAATTTTTGGCAATGCATTTTGTATATATTATTAATTACTTCTATTGTATATAATTGTAATTTCTTGTGTATTAGAAGTATATGCGTATGTGTATGTAATTGAAAAGTGGAGCATCTAGCTATTTTCACTGCTATTTCACTTCTATGTTTTTTATCCATTACCTTAATTTTTTATGCACCTTTCATTATGCTCAGTATTTTTTACCTGCATTTTAGCCTGTTGTATAATTATGTTATTTATGTACTTATATATACCTTATTTAAATTGCATATGATTACCATTTCTTGTGTGTATTAAAATAATGTGTTTAACCATTGTGGTAAATAGTGTTTGTTGTGCTGTGTCTCGAGTGTGGCGATGTCGCGACCCCAAATTTTTGTCGTACGCGCTAATCTACCCCTTTCGGGCCTTCCGAACTTGGCATGTCTGGTCATACCCCTATATATGAATCCCATGGTAAGTAGGAAGCAGTGTCTCAAAATTAGGTCAATCCGGTCCACCGTGGCTAAGCCTATAACTATGTGACTGAGTCACATAGGGTCATAGCCAGGACTTTCATTACGCTTAAGTCATGTAGGTAAAAGCTGTCAATTGTGTCGTGGTGTGCAGAGACGGGCATGGACCACAGTCACGTTTCCCATAGACGACCATTATAACGTTCTTGCGCCTACATTGAAAATTTATCCTACAATTTTTTTTATTTCACAGTACATGACAGACCCATTAAGACACCTGGTGTGTGAAATTCGTGAAAATGCCATACCTCATTTTCACACAAATTGCTTCAACAAATGACACCCCTGCATTTCTGCCATGAAATTCCCTGGTTTCCAAAATACGAGTACATCCTGCCTAACGGCCACTGTGTCCTTACGCAACAGGTACACCAACTGACAAATGGCATCATTTCAAAGCTTAGATGCTACTGTGCACAAAAACATCACTTACACTCATTTACACGATTTCTGCTCTCACTAATACACCCAAACTGCACAATTAATTTTTTCCTAGGGACTATTTATTGTTATAATGGTGGGCAGATTTTGACTGTGGTCCGTGCCCAGACTCCGCCCTGTGGCAATGACTATGTGACTGAGTAACATAGGCTAGGGCAGACCTGCCAACCCTGAGTGGCTCACACCTGTAAGGATTCTTACAAAAATCCATAAGATCTGCACAAAATCCTTACAAATATATCCCGTCAATATGACGCAATACATCGACAAGATATATACTTTACCTTTAGAGAAAACAATACAAATTTCAACTCATCTCATTTATTCACCAAACAGCAACACAACTGATGGTGCTCCAACAATATACGCTTCCTTTTGCGACCTGATACAGCTGATTTAATCAGCAGACAGATTCTCCAGCTTGTTCTCGTACGCTACTCCCTTTGCCAAATGACGCACCAAGCATAATCTCACCGAACTTCGATGGAGCGATCATTCCTTCAAACATTCGCCCCCAGTCTGCCTGGTAAACACCAGCATACTGTTTTTGTTTTTTCGCTGGCGGTGGGCGAACATCCATCTCGTTTGAAACGAAAAACTGGTCTGATTTCAAATTCGCTCACTCCTCTGATATGCCACATGAATTACCGTTGTACTCTCATGCCTGCGAGAGTTTACATGCTTAAGCAGTGCGCACTCTGACCTACATTGACATGTGCTTACAGCAATAATACACTGATTGTTCGATCGTTTTTCGCAATCATTGAACAATTCCTCATAAATTTAGCATATAAAACGACCTAGAGCACCCAAACTTCTCCTCATATATCTACTATACATATACACGTCACGTAGCAAAAAAAGTACATTTACTTTCTCAAAACTTACAAATTTGACAAAAGAGTGCCAAGACTACCGTAAAATCGATGCATATGATAAGGTGTCGTTCAGTTTCACCAAAACTCTGTGCAGGGGCGCTGCTGATTGAAATCAAACATAGTACAATTGTGTATTCCTGTTTTAATTGTGCGTGGGTGCATGCTTCATTGCTTGTAATTATGTATATCTCAGTATTATTTGTATTTTTGCTATATGTCACGTCATGTTCTTAGATAATTAGTTTTATTCATATTATCATCAGATTGTGTTAAATTTTTTAGATGTATTTTAAGTATCTCTGAATGGACTTTGTCCAGAGTTACGGTGCTATTTTAAATACAGTAATTACGTTGGTACCAGTATTAACATATAATTTAAAGCGTACTGTCGAATCTAATACAAATGACCTCAACAAAAAATATTATTATTACTTTGTCACAAAATGTGTTATTAGTATGTATCTGTTGATACCACTGATTTTTTTAAAGAGATCAGCGGTTGTTAACTTCCATAATCAGTATGAAGTTAAACACAAAATAAGACACATGCGCGTAGATTGCAGCATATAACGCATTCTTCAGGAAAAGTAGCATGTTTTTATTCAGCATGTAGATGTTTTGTACATAAAAAATTTATTATTAAAAGAGTATAACACCCAGACATCACTCAATATTAATACATGTAATCATCACCATTTATTTAATATACAATAACTTCAACTTATAACATTTTATTAGTTGCAGAACGCACGCACGCGCACACACATAATAATAATAAGTACACTTATATAGCGCACATGCTTAAAATACATAGTTTATGAAATTAATAAGTTAAATAATCTAGGTAAATATGATGCACGTGTGTGTGTGCATATATATATATATATATATATATATATATATATATATATGATATAATTTTATTCATATATAATATGAATAAAACTAATTATCTAAGAATATGACATGTCATATATAGCACACAGAAAAAATACAATACTGAAACATATACATAATTACACACAATGAGGCATGCTCGCACGCACTCACAATTAAAACACAGAAAATTATAATTGTAATATCAGCGCCACTGGCACTGCAAGGAGTTTCGGTGAAATTGAACAACGCCTTGTCATAATGAGTTTGGTCGAGGCGCTGTAGGAGGTGGCGATGTTTTGGTTTAATTATTTTTTAAATTTTGATCGTTTTGAGAAAGTAAATGTACCTTTTTGACCACGTGACATGTATATATGTATAGTAGATATGTGAGAAGTTTGGGTGTTCTAGTCTAGCCTCTAGTCTAGGTGGTCGTTTTCATGGTTAGGTCAGCAAGTAAAATATCGCCAAAATATTTGTTTCTTAAAGACAACAATCCGTAAGGAAACACTCTTACGCCCATAAAATTATGAAAAATCCGTACAACGTACGGCTAATCCGTAAGGGTTGGCAGGTCTGTCATAGCCCAGCACAGGGCCGGAGTCTCTGCATACGACGACACAAGTCGACAGCTTTTAGTTACATGACTTAAGCGTAATGACAGTCCTTTAAACAGTTGCAAGAAGTGCATCACTTCTGAGAACAAACCTCACTATCTGGAATCCATGGCGGTTCTACAGCACAAAAGGGACTAGTTGTCGCCTGGCTAGACGCTACCATCTTCAACCCACTTTTTGAGCGAACCAACTTCTTTCCACATGAAGCCATGTTGTTTATTTACAGATTATTGCACAACGCAAACTTGGAAACGAGTAGACGGAACTGAATCTCAAGTGGTTTACGCCAAATAGCCCGTTCTTCGGCAAACGCAGACATTTGGCTGGTTGTGCGCACACGTTGGTGCGTTTTGGCTATGTTTTGATGTTGGGCGTGTAGTAGTCTGGCCGTTGGGAAAGATCTTATCAGTTGACTCTCAAGTGTCATGCAAGCAGCTCACTACCATGCCACCAGCATTCCAAACCCAACAGGGACCATCAAGTATTTCTGATGTACAACGTACGGCTAATCCGTAAGGGATTACATCTCCCTTGTTAACTTGAGAAAATAGCAGTCTCATTAGCAACTTTACAATAAAAACGTGCAACAATATATATATATATATATATATATATATATATATATATATATATATATATATATATATATATATATATATATATATATATATTGTTGCACGTTTTTATTGTAAAGTTGCTAATGAGACTGCTATTTTCTCAAGTTAACAAGGGAGATGTAATCCCTTACGGATTAGCCGTACGTTGTACATCAGAAATACTGGATGGTCTATATATATATATATATATATATATATATATATATATATATATATATATATATATATATATATATATAATTATATATATATATATATATATATATATTGTTGCACGTTTTTATTGTAAAGTTGCTAATGAGACTGCTATTTTCTATATATATATATATATATATATATATATATATATATATATATATATATATATATATATATATATTGTTGCACGTTTTTATTGTAAAGTTGCTAATGAGACTGCTATTTTCTCAAGTTAACAAGGGAGATGTAATCCCTTACGGATTAGCCGTACGTTGTACATCAGAAATACTGGATGGTCTATATATATATATATATATATATATATATATATATATATATATATATATATATATATATATATATATAATTATATATATATATATATATATATATATATATATATATATATATATATATATATATATATATATATATATATATATATATATATATATATATATATATATATATATATATATATATATATATATATTGTTGCACGTTTGTATTGTAAAGTTGCTAATGAGACTGCTATTTTCTCAAGTTAACAAGGGAGATGTAATCCCTTACGGATTAGCCGTACGTTGTACATCAGAAATACTGGATGGTCCCTGTTGGGTTTGGAATGCTGGTGGCATGGTAGTGAGCTGCTTGCATGACACTTGAGAGTCAACTGATAAGATCTTTCCCAACGGCCAGACTACTACACGCCCAACATCAAAACATAGCCAAAACGCACCAACGTTATATATATTATAATGTCGGAGTAAGCCTAATTATACATCCTGGCCTTGCTAATTAGAACAGTGTCATTATAGTATAATGTTTGTTCACTAGTAAGCGTAATTACTCGCATAATATATCGATGCTACACATTAAGTGTTCATATATTAAGCTTGTGTGTCTTCTTAAGTCGACTCGACGTCCGTAGCGACTGAACCCGTCTCTGCTTGCATCTGCCGGGGCGGTGGTCGTTTCTCTTGCTCTCATCGCATCTGGCGGTGCCGATTCTGGCACTGCACCCGCTTCGGTGACTGTTGTTGCTCAACGACCGGTGCTCGCTGCGGCGGTGTCTCTGCGATATGGTGACGACTCCGTCGCAGTAAACTTCCGTTGGAGGTTTCCAGCAGGTAAGACCTCGTGTCGTCAGTTTCACGAACGATTCTTGCAGGCATCCAGTTGCCGCTAGGGTGGTACTGGAAGCGGACGTGCTGACCAGCGTAGAGTTGCGGCAACTCTGCGCCCGCTCGCGAGTCATAGTTCGACTTTTGTGACACTTGGCGATCACGTAATACTGCATTGATCTGCTCAGAATCAACAAGTTGATTGCGCGTGCTTTTTGGCAGATTAGCCTTGGCTTTCCTGCCCACCAGCATCTCATTTGGCGACCTGATTTTATCGCTGATCGGAGTGGTACGAAGACACAAGAGTGCTAATTCGGGGTCAAGCTCGTCCATCTTGGCTTTCCGGATTGTGTTCTTTACAGTCTGCACTGTGCGCTCGACAAAACCGTTGGACTGTGCGTACCTCGGCGAAGAGGTTGTGTGAACGAATGACCATTGTTTGGCGAACTGCTTGAAAGCGTACGAGTCAAACTGTGGACAGTTGTCCGTGAAGAGCAGCTCAGAAATTCCATGAATCCCAAACAGTTTTCTGAAGTACGTGATGGCACCCTTGCTAGTGCATGAACGTCCCATGGCTCTCACGAATGGAAATTTGCTGTAGTGGTCCACTACCAGTAAGTTCTCTTCTCCTTCCAGCTCAGTGTGTGCCATGGATACAGGAGGTACGTCCTTTTGCAGCAAAGGCTCTTTCTGCTGAGAACGTGCATGTTGTTGGCATACAGAGCAGCTGGCAACATACGCTTCGATGTCGGCTGCCATGCCGTTCCAATACACACTCGCTTTCGCTCTGAGACGATATTTGTCTCAACCCTGGTGTCCTGCATGCAAAGCTGTCAGGACGTATTGTTGTATTGCAGCTGGCACGAGTACTTCTCCATCATTTCAAGCGGTTTGTGATCAGATTGGACCACGAACGGTTTCCCGTACAGATACGTGTGAAAGTGTTCACAAGCGTACACTACCGCAAGCAGTTCGCGTTCAATGTTGGCGCACCTGGATTCAGTGTCAGTGAGCGATTTGCTGGCGAATGCAATTGGTTGTAAGTCCTGCATGAGGACTGCTCCCAGTCCTTTCTGTGAACTGTCCACTGGAGCAGACTCTCCTTGTTGGGGTCGAGGTATGCCAGGGTTGTTGTATTAGCGATTTGATCGTCGAGAACGCTTTGTCATGTTGTGGCAACCACGCGTATTCAGTGTCATGCTTGAGGAGTTCTCACATGATTGCAGAGTGATGCGACAGACACGGCACGAACGATGCTATATACGTGGCAATGCCGAGGAACTCTTGAAGCTCCTGCACGCTCTTGGGCGTCGGCAATGCTCTGATCGTGTCGACTCAATCGGGATCTGGCTTGACGCCGTCTGCGGTGTACATCAACCCAAAGAATGGAATCTCATTTGTTTTGATGATGCACTTTCCCGAGTTGAACATGAGCCCGTTCTCTTGCGCTACCTTCATGAGGTTCATGAGGTTGTCATCATGTTCTTCCTCGGTGCGACCATATACAGCGACGTCATCTGCAATGCCGGTGCAGCCGGGGCACTTCTCCAAGATGGCATCCATGCGCTGCTGGAAAACTTCCTGTGACACCACTAGTCCGAAAGGTAGTCGAAGAAAGCGAAACCTCCCGAAGGGTGTGTTAAAAGTCGTCAACGTGGAACTTGGATCATCGAGTCTGATTGACCAATACCCGTTCTTTGCATCGACCTTACTGAAAAACTTGGCTTTACTGAAGTGATGTGTGATTTCCTCCAGTGTTGGAGTTTTGTGATGAGGTCTCTTAAGAGCCCCATTGAGATCCTTTGGGTCCAAACACAAGCGCAAGGTCCCGTCTCGCTTCTCTGTGAATGTCAGACTTGACACCCAGTCGGTGGGCTCTGTCTTTTTCACAATCACCCCCATCGCATCCATCTTCTTCAGTTCGTTCTGTATCGCTTCGCGACGTTGTATGACATACTTGCGGCACGATTGCACAACTGGCGCGACTGCAGGGTCTACAGTGAGGTGGTATTCCTCTTTGAAGTTTCCGAGGGCGTCTAAGGACCGAGGGAACGCACTCTTCAGATCTTCGACGATGCGAATCTTGTTCGACCTGCATTCTGCACTTCTGTTGACGGCAGACACTTGCATGCCTATGCCATCGCACAGCAGTGTTACAATGTTCATCAGTTTGCAGCTAGCCAGTTCAAGAATAGCAGGTCCTTCTGACTTAGCAATGTAGAAGTTCAGCGTGTGTCATCCCGAATTCTTGTACCTGCATCTCAACAATATGGCGTCATTCACCACAGTTGTAGCACTTGGCAGGCGACGTGTCTCCCTTTTGGACAATGCTGTTGGCAACGGGTATGTACAGAGAATAAATAGTACGAATTAAAATTATTGAATAATAATTATAGTTGCAACAATACATTACCACAACACTGTATAAGGCAAAGCCCTGTGTAATATGCAGTCTAATACCGTCAGGCCTATGACGTGTGGATCTTTTAAAACGGAACAAAAGTCATAGTTTGGGGCCCGTGCACTTATAAGAGTCAATAAAACATAACCATTTGCAACTACACTCAATAATATCAAGTCAATGGTTTATTAAGAAAACCTTGTTGAACACGTGACATCTTTATTTTATGGGCCGCGCCATACTGTTACATAACCCTACGTCACGAGTGCTTGTAGTCTGGCAGTATTCGATCACCAAATGAAAATCTATTTGAAAACACCTGGTCCTATGCTTGTCAATTAATACTGTTTGCGTCTAAACCCAACTTCTGCAACATATATGTTGGCCTTTATTTACTAAACTTCTCCCGTCCTGACTTATCCGCTAGCTTGATTGAGAGCTTGCGTTACGATCAGTGTACACCCATGGGACCTGAAGTTGATTAAAAAAAATTATTCGTCGCAGTGGTCAACATGTCAACAGGTCAACATGTTAACAGGGCAACATGTCAGCCTCCAGGAAAATTGAGATTTGGCCAAAATCTCCCACTTTTATTAAAAAAAATGGACAATACCACTACTGTGATATTCTTGATTGTAATTGTAACTTTAGGTGTATATTGCCCTAAACCCATGATTTTTGTTTAGCTTTAATTTACTTAACATATACAGGTATACTGCCTGCGTGTGCCAGTTTGGTTGTTCTTTTAATGGAAAAATATAACTTACTTGACTTAAATGAATAGGCATTTTGACCCCTCGCTGCCCTCCTCCGTCCTGTCCTATTTACGGCATGCCGCTTTACTGTCAACAACGGGAGCCAAGTGTCACTTCTTATCAGGATTCAGAATTCTGATGCCCGCATTGTCTTATTGGAACAGTGGCGACGCTACCAACTAGAATGGGAACTGGTTGACCAATTGAATAGAACATAGAGGGTAGTGGTCGATGGTGAATCGTCAGAGGATGTCATTGTACTCGACCCACTCCTGTTCCTGCTATATGTCAATGACATAGGAGAGGGCGTTCGTTTCCTCGGGCATCAGGCTCTTTGCGGGTGACTGAAGATCTATATAGAAACCCTCCAGTCTGACATGCAGATGCTAGTTGGTTGGTCGAAAACCTGGCAGACGCGTTTTAACGTTAAAAATGCATGCTTAGTTATGTACATCATCGAGAAGAGGGTTGTCCATCGGTTCCAGTATTCCACCAATGGAGATAGCTTAGGGGTTGCCCAACAGTTGAGTTCTCGGACGACCTCATATATAGAATTTCATGAGTGAAAAATTAATAACAGCCGAAAAGCAGTGTCACAGAGGTGATGAAAGATCTTAAATAGGAGTCTCTGTGGCACCGGAGAGTGATCAGCCGCTTCGTAATGTTTTACAAATCATACACGTGACCACATTGACCAATTTATACAGGTGCAGCTAGGTCAAGGCACAGATTTTTTTCAACAGAACTGTAAACAACTGGAACCGACTATCAGAAACAGTTGTGTATGCAGCCACTGTGAAAACCATTAAAATTAAATTAGACAGGCAGATCTCATTTTTTTTAATTGGCGTACTAACCATCGAGTTGTTGCCGATTATATAGACATGGGGATGAGCCAAGGCAGACCGACTTAGGTCTATATTGCCTATGTCTTATTTTATCCTAAGTAAAAATAATGTAATGATGTCATTATAAATGTTTGGCGTGTAATATGACGGAGCTGTCACGTTCTTTGCTACGTCAGTCAAATGCCTGTACATTAGAACGCGGTAATGAAGTTCGTTTATTCGCGATATATCGTACAGACACACACAGTCGCTGTCAGCCGACAACGCCCACAGCAGATCAACACCGAACCAACCCAGGGAGGGCTCATTAACGTTACATCCCTTTCCTTTTACAAATGTCAAGTGCAAATTAGTGCCAATTAGAAAAGTTGTCTTCACATTAGGAAAGTTATCTGCTTTACTGATAGTCTGCTGGTGGTTTCCTGGTACGTGTGCCTCTGCGCACTGGTGTCGAGTCCACACGTGGCGGTGGTGTATCCTGCATCGGCACTGGCTCTCGCTTGGTGGTAACTCCGATATCGGCATTCTCGTTTCTGCACGAGGCGGTGTACGAAACATCGAACCAGTTTCTAGTGGCGGTGGATTTGAACTCACTTCCCACGGCTCACTGTCGGGTAGCGGAAGATTCTCGTATACAACACGCAGATGACGTCGGTTGCGTCTGTACGTGTGCCTTGAACGAGAACCACGTACGATCTTTTGGAGAGCTTCTTTGTACATTTTCCCAGCGTCCACGTGTCCTGTCCAGGCAGCTTCATACGAATCGCATCGCCTGGTGCTAACGGGTTCAGGTGATGCGCTGATTTGTTGTATTGTGCAATTTGCGCATTCTTGGCAATCTTCTTGTCACGATACACGTCATTTGCAAGTTTCGGAATCAGTCTGCTCCGCTGAATTGGAAGCAGTGTTCGGCATCTACGACCGAACAACAGCTGTGCTGGGGATGCACTGTAACCCTTACGCACAGTGTTTCTAAAGTTCAACAACGCCAGCTGGACGTCGTTGCCATCCTCCATCGCTTTCTTCACGAGGTTCTTCACCGTCCCAATGGCTCGCTCAACTTGGCCATTGCTCTGGGGGTATCTCGGACTGCTCGTGATATTCTCGAAGTCCCATCTCTGCGCGAACTCTCTGAACTCGCCGCAAGAGAACTGTGGACCATTGTCCGACATCACTATTTCGGGCACTCCATGACGCGCAAACTGTGACCTCATTGCATCGATCACACACTTCGTTCGAGTACTCGAACTTAGTCGCATCAGCTCGAAAAAAATTGAGAAATAGTTGACCAACAGTAGGTAGTGCTGTCCCTGCAGCTCGAACAAGTCAGCAGCAACTTTCGCTCAAGGCCTGCCTGGAACATCATGAGGCAACATGGGCTCCTTGCACTGTTCTGGTATGTGTATGTTGCACACACTACACTGACTCACATAATCGGTGATCTCTTGGTTCATGAGTGGCCAGTATACAGCATCCTTGGCGAGACGTATACCCTGATGCGAGCGATGTACCGTGGCGATGATGTTCTTGCGTAAACTGGTCGGCACTACGATCCTGCAGTATTTGAACACGAGTCCATTCTGCACGGTCAGTTCATGTCGCACATTGTAAGATGCACGGACGTCCAGGTCACTTTCTGACTTCTGTGCAGGCCAGCCTTTCGTAGTCACCTGCATCAGTTTCTGGAGAGCACAGTCACTAGCGGTGGCTGCTCGCAGCTTTTCCAATCTCCTGGGAGACACCGACAGTCCCTCTGTCATATCCATCTTAGCGAGTGCAACAGCGTGAACACTTGGTTCACCCGGAATGTACGCACGGCTCAACGTGTCCGCGATGTACATCTCTGACCCACGCGTGTATGTCACATCCAGACTGTAGCGTTGGAGACGCAGTAGCATGCGCTGCAATCTCTTGGGTGCTGTCACGAGTTGTTTCCTGAAGATCACTTCTAACGGCTTGTGATCACTCTGCACATGCACCTTCTCTCTTCCATACACATATTGATCAAACTTATCGCAGGCAAATACGATAGCGAGTAACTCCTTCTCGGTTTGCGCATAGTTTCTCTCAGTGGTTGTAAGTGCACGGGATGCATACACTACAGGGAGTCCGTCCTGCAACAACCCTGCGCCAAGACCTCCGTCTGACGTGTCGCACTGGATGCACACGGGTTTCTTGACGTCATAGTACTGCAGTACTGGTGTGCTCGTGAGAGTATATCTGACAGGTGTGGGACGAACTTTGCCAGATAGTTCACCGACCCAAGCAGTCTCTGTACAGCTTTGGCGTCCCCTGGCTCAGGCATTTTCTCGATTGCCTCTACTTTCTTCGGGTCCACACGGAGTCCTTCACGTGTGAGTAGATGACCCCCAACGTACGGGACTTCCGTCATCTTTAGCTTCATCTTCTCTGCATTCAGTCGAAGATTGCGCTCTCGAGCACGATCCAAGAACGTTCGCAGGTTCTTGTCGTGGTCTTTCTCTGCCTCTTTGTCAGTTGTATCACAACCTACTATCAGGGAGTCATCGTGGATCACCTCTGTGCCTGTCAGGCCCTCTACAAGTTGATTCATCGTGCGTTGCCAGATCTCGGGTGCAGAGTTAATCCCGAAAGGCATCCGCAGCCACCGACACCGACCAAATGGCGTGTTGAAACATGTCAACATACTGGACTTCTCATCCAGCGGGATTTGCCAAAACCCGTTCTTGGCGTCTAACATAGTGAACTTTTGCATTCTTCAGCCGAGTACTGACCTATTCGATGGTTGGCATCGGGTAGTACTCACGTCTGATTGCTGTATTCAGATATTTGGGATCTATGCATATCCTGATCTGTCCGCTTGGTTTCTGGACAATCACCATACTTGATACCCAGTCGGTTGCCTCTGTGACTGGCGTCAATACTCCATCACACTCTAGCTCGTCAAGTTTCTTGCGTACCTTTCCACCCACTGGTACGGGTACACGTCTCGGTGCGTGCACCACTGGTCTTACAGATTCATCGATCTCGATGGAATAGCTGTCCTTCAGTCTTCCCAGGCCCTGGAACACGTCTGGGTATTCGGCTTTCACAGCACAAGCAGTTAGTTTCTTCGCTTGTACAGCCTCGTGTGTGTTGTACACATAGTCCAGGGGATTCGAATCCTTGATTTTCAGCACTCTCATGCCCTCTGATGCGTCCAGGCTAAGTATTGGCGTGTACTTGCCTTGCAAGACGTTGAAAACTAGTCTGTGTTTCACTCCTTTCCTGACCACAGACAGCTTACACTGACCCAGCGATTTCTCGCGTGTTCCGTTGTACGTCACAATGACAGTTTTCACTGGCCGCGGCATTGCTAGCGATCTGTCTCCAGTCACTTTCACGTACTCGTTATGTGGCAGCACGCAACACTCAGATCCACTGTCGATCTGGAATTGTACTGGCACGCCGTTGCCACCCAGATTCAGTGTTATCATAGCACGGCATCTATTCCCCACACTGAATACAGACAGTGTTCCAACATTGTATTCACTGTCACAAACAGCAGCCTGTACTTGCTTCACGTACTTATGCTGCTTGCACTTACTCTGGAAGTGGTTCATCTTACCACACTTACGACATTCCCTGCCGTAGGCTGGACACTGTTTTGGTGCATGCTCGTATGAGCAAAATTTGCACTCAGTGGTTGGTTTCTTTCGTTTGTTCGCATAGTCACGTAATTGACCGGGTCCGCCGCGTCCCTTGTGTCCTTGACCTCGTCCGCTATTTGCTTTCACAGCACAGACTGCCTGCTCGCCTGACATGGCATGCGTCTGTTCTGCGGTTGCCTCTGCTGCTTGTACCATCTCGTAGGCTCTTTCCAGAGTTAGATTTTTCTCTCGAAGTAGCCATGCACGAAACGGTCCCTGATTATCTGACTGGTTGTGATATTTGCGAAATCGCAGCTTTCTGCGGCGCGTCGTAACTCCGTCAGGTAGTGTGAACCAGTTTCACCAGCCTCTTGGTCCCTGCACTGGAACCTGTACCTTTCACATATCGTGTCCTGTCTAGGATTACAATGTTCCTCGAACTTCTTAAGCACGTCAGCTAACTTATCGTCACTTTCCCCTTCCGCATACTGAAAAGTTTCAAACACTTTAACTGCGTCCTCGCCAATGACAGACAAAAATGTACACACTCGCTTTTTCTCAGCAGCTTCATAAATTCCAGTTGCTACCTCGAACCTAGTCCATGTTTTCCTCCAGGATTTCCATAGACTAGACGCTGACTTGTCGTTAATATTCAGGGGCTTGGGCGGAGGAATATTCGATATCGCCATTTGCAATGTTATCGTTAGCGTAACAATGTCAATGACAATGCGGCTACAATTTCACTTCAATCGTGAAATTTATAAGTTCGATAATACTTCCTTACACCATGTCACGTTCTTTGCTACGTTAGTCAAATATCTGTACATTAGAACGCGGTAATGAAGTTCGTTTATTAGCGATATATCATACAGACACACACAGTCGCTGTCAGCCGACAACGCCCACAGCAGATCAACACCGAGCCAACCCAGGGAGGGCTCATTAACGTTACAGGAGCAACGTCAACACTTCCAAACGTGTCAGTTCAACACAAAGTCTAAGTGAATGGGTACCGTTGGACACTGAAAATGTGCCGCTTTCGGGATGTTCTGGCTTACGATCTTTCAATGACTTCGGTCATGCGATCTCAGTCAGTCTAGATATCATTGGTTTTTCGAAGGCGCTTGCTGACTTCCTGCAGATCTTTATCGAGGGCAGTTGGGAGTATTGTTCGTGGTCGCCCTCGCCATCCTTGTCAGTGGGTGTGAAATATTGGTATATGGCCAGCTGTGCAGGACTTCACGTGGTATGCGTGTCCAAACAGACTCCACCGAGCTTTGGTGGCAGACAAGCTCCGTGGGCTGAACGCTCATTTTCAGTAGAGGGTGTTCGAGATTCGCTGTGGGTATCTGATGCCGATGACTTGTCTCAGCAGACGAGTGCATAAAACCTGGCCCAAGCGCATCCGCAGGTCTTGGTATCGGACCCAGACAGACCGCAGCTTTCGGAAAGCCACAGCCACAAGTTGCTTTCTCCGTGCCATATATGCGTAAAATTAAATAATCTGCGCTTGTAGCAGAGAGTCATACAATATTTGTTATATATATATATATACTAACATAATAAAAATCTAAAATAAATTGAACATGAAATAATAGGCTGATGGATGCGATTCCACTAGACCGGGGCTAGTTGTTATAATATAATTATATATATATATATTGTAACAACTAGTTATATATATATATATATATATATATACACACACACATACATAGACCGGGGCTAGTTGTTACAATATATATATATTGTAACAACTAGCCCCGATCTATGTGTGTGTGTGTGTGTGTGTGTGTGTGTGTGTGTGTGTGTGTGTGTGTGTGTGTGTGTGTGTGTGTGTGTGTGTGTGTGTGTGTGTGTGTGTGTGTGTGTGTGTGTGTGTGTGTGTGTGTGTGTACATACATACATAATGCGACTTCTACTTGATTGAATGATACACACACGTACGAACTCGCAAGAACATCCACAATTCAATTTATCGTGCAATATTTATTAATTACTCAAATAGGGCTGTGTCATGACACGTTAACAAGATTTAGCAAGATTGCCAACCAAGGCAAAACAGCCAGATGGCAAGTGGACAAGGAAGCCATTGGCTTATCGAGAGTCCAACAATGTTTCATCTATGTGTAACCCGTCCTTCTGAGATATGTGTTAATTTTGTTTGTAATTCACACGTCGCGGTTAAATAAATGTTGTTCTTTCAGTTATTAATTGTCAGCACACAACTCAACAGCTGAGCCACCTGTACGAGCCGCCCGAGCGTTGTTACAGTTGTAACAACTTGCCCCAAACACAATTTTCGCAGTTGAACGTTCGTGGACGATAACAAATCCTGAATTTGAAGTGAATTTCTACTTGGCATAACTCCTTATCCTACATAGATGACATATTTCGAGTTTCATTCACGAAACATAGAAAGTGGCTGCGTGAGATGATATTATGTGGGCATTCCAAAACCGTTTTAGGTGGTTAGAAAGACTTTTTGGCCACGCCTCGTTAATTTCGTACGTATTTGAACTATACTGAAAATGTGCCTTTCGTTTACTCGACTTGAATTCATACTTTCCCCAGACCTGGAAGTGTTGAGATCAGGAAGTGTTGTAGTTTTGCTCGTATCTTCGGTCGCAGGCATTCTGAAAAGAATGACCTACAATTTTTTCCCTACTACATGTACGAGAATACCTGATAGAAATACCATGCATGTGAATCAGTTCGCCATGGAACGGTTAACTCGGTTTTGATGCGAGCTCGGTATAACTTGCGTCTGGCATCACTGGCACTGCTACACTGCATACCGGCGTAGAGTCGGTAGACGTAGTCGATACTAGACGATATACAACGATCGTTGCCCCGGTGGCAACTGACATTAGAGCAGGTTTCATGATTCCACTGACTCGGAGTGACTCCGTAGCTACAGTGATCCTGTTGTTGACGTGGATCCTGCCGTTGCATGTTTCCATTGTATCAACTGCCAGTAAAGTTGAAGAACCATCCGATATCTCTCGGACACGACGTAACTGGACCGGTGGCGATGAGGCTTACGGTAAGCTAGGCCAGTTATTAAGCTATTTATTATATTGAACTGAGAGACCTTGTTATATTATTGAACTGAGAGACCTAAGTTATGAAGAACGCCTGAAAGAATGTGGTTTAACAACTATAGAGACAAGGACGGAGGTTAAGAGGAGATCAGATTGAAGTTTTTAAGATATTGAATGGGTAAGAAAATATTGATAGAAATATGTTTTTGTCACTCAAGAAGGATAGCAGAACTAGAGGACATGAGGTAAAATTAGTAAAGGATCAATGTAGATTGGACATCAGGAAACACTCGTTCTCACAGAGGACAATAAATGAATGGAACAAATTGTCTGCAGATTGTGTAACTGCTAGCAGCGTGAATATGTTTAAAAACAAGGTTGACACATATCTCAGGAGGGCGGGCTATAAGTAGATGAACATTGTTGGACTCTCGATAAGCCAATGGCTTCCTTGTCCACTTGCCATCTGGGCCTTTGGCTTGGATGGCATATCTTGTTAAATCTTGTTAAATTATGTTAGCTGTTTTGTCTGGCTCTTAATCTGATCCGGAGTTACAATCATATTAGCTGTTAGAGGTTTTTTTATTAGTGTATTGTCGTTTTTTCCTCTACGTATTCTTCGGTTTGTTCAGAACACCGAATATTAGCCCTAGACTTGTTTTATGAGAATAATATAATAACAGTGTATACAATGACCTGGCATATGTATATATTAATTTAATACACTTGGCCAGTGTCAGTGATGTATGTTGTACAAGCCTATGAATGAATGAATGGACTATTCAGAAATAGCTACAGCCTAAAGTATCTTGTATTAAACCAAATAACATTATTTGTCTTACAGAATGGATTTGGATGAATGGACCCAATATTGGAGATCAGCATTCCAACCTATCCAGCTCCACTCCCCAGTATCCAGGTTCCAGGGCTGAGACAGCTTCATGGCGAGATATTAACGGCAATGTGTGGACATTTGGAGGGTTTGGCTATGATGGTAAAACAACAAGAACGCCCCGTGTTCTCAACGACCTGTGGCTGTGGAATGCTACCACTAAAGTATGGACTGTGGTGAGACAGGAACATGGTGATAAAGGCAAGGTTCGTCTGATGCCCCAGGCACGGCACGGGGCTGCAGCATGTGGAGTTACAGGTATTATGTTTATACTGTTTGGTGGAATGGAACTACAAGGGAAGACACTTTATGATACATGGATATATAACATCAAATCATCTAGATGGCTTCCACTATATATCCATTCATCAAGACAGCGTGTGAAAGTGACGCATCCACCAAGGAGATCACACGCTGCTACCTGGTGTACCAAGGATAGTCTTGTGGTATTCGGTGGGCAAGATGGCATCAGTGGACACCTACTAAATGACATGTGGATGTTGTCTCTACGAAAGTTAACATGGGCACAAACTCTTGATACATCTATTTTCCATGGTGCACCTGTAGATCATCTTTTTCCTGTGCCTCGCTCAGGAGCTACAACATGGGCTGGCTCAGATGAATCACTCTACTTGTTTGGTGGAAATAAGAATCCAAAGCAGCTACAAGGTCACCTGTTCCATGCTGCTACTCACTTAGCTGATACAGCTGCTCTTTTGGCTGACCTTTGGCTGTTTTCTTTACATAACACCTCATGGACTTTAATACACACAGGTTTACCTTTGAAGCCTGACGTACATAATGATGTTGGTGTAATGGAATTTCCAGGTCAGAGACAACATTCTACAAGTTGGGATGATGAGGACAATAATTTATGGTTATTTGGTGGTGAAGGTATCAGGGACATATTTGCTGATATGCCAAGAAGCCAATTGTTATCTGACTTGTGGGTGTACAATGTGACACTGAGGCAGTGGGTGTGCTGCAGACGTGGTACCTCTTATGGTGACACCTACAACCACAGAGGACAACGTCAAACTGTGTCGCCAACTGGCAGACGTGAAGCAACTGTGTGGCAATACAACAACATTGTGTATATTACAGGTGGCTTTGGATATGACGGACGTCACAAACTAGCTTACCTGAATGACATGTGGTTGCACCTGCGAGTCAACTCAAGCATTCCTTTATATGTAAACAGAAAGATTGAAAGTGAACATAGGAAGCACCATGGGCTGTCAGGAGGCATTGTCTTTGCTATCAGCTTGTCTACATTTGGTGGGGCCGTTCTCATAATGGGACTTTACTGTTTTGTAAAGAACATCGGAAATCTGCCAAGTTTTCATCATAATTCAAGCAGATACAATGTTAAATATTCCAAAATTTTTGATGAAGCTAATGTAGAAACATGAAGATCTTCTTGGCAACTTGTTGCATTTGCCCTGTCACTGATGGTGGCTTCATCTTTCAGGATATGAAGATGGTGTAGTCTACATGCATTGTAGAATTTCATATGGGCAAACATTTTGACAACTGGTTTACCTTAAGATGGTCACCAACAGCCCTTTACACCACGCAGAGCTTGCAGTAAAATGAATATATCCCAACAGCCACGTTTGTTTTGTCCTCTAAAACAGTTATCCAGTTCTCGTGTTTACATTTTGTCAACATGCATGAAAACAAACATTAGCATTTTCAGGATGGCTACCAATTGTTTTTTTAATTCAGGCTGGAATGTTTTTGTTTCAATTAAAAATTATATAAAACCAACATGCGAAAGATTGCAAACTCTTTCATGCTGTGTGCTTAGCAATATGATCATACTAACAAAATACAATTTAAATAAATAAAGACAGTTTCAAACTGATGACAGAAGATGGCACAATCAACAACAGGGTTGCCTCATTGTCTGTACCTCATTATGTTCGAGATTTGAACCTGATCGGGTTATAAATAGCTGGATGGCAGCATTGCAAAGCAACGGTCGACAGGCTGGCTGGCCGCTCCGAACACATATGGGGATGGGCATTTTGGGCTGCTGTGCCCATAGAAGTTTTAAAACTAATTAAGATTATTGTTAGTTTACAGATGACATTGTTCTTTTTTAGTTTATATTTAATATTATATATTAAAATTAAAGATAAACAAATCTTATACGGGCAGAACAGGTCTTTCATATGGGCATTTTACCCATATGAGAGGCCTTAAAAAAGCCAGGGTGTAGACATACATTCTTGTGTCACAGATAGGCTTTTTCCTACCAACTTCCACACCATGTCTTATACCAAAGGATCATGGCAGATGATGCTTACATGTGATATGAGTGTTTTATTAACATTTATTTTAACTACATAAATCATGTTTTAAATATAATAATCCATATTCAGTGTTTATGTCATTCTGTTTGGAGATGTCCTTGTATGCACAGTGATTACAACATTTTATTATATAACATTAATATTATAAGCAAAACGGTGTAGTTTAAAGAGCAATGTTGTACTGGTAGTAGTTCAGGCCCGTCCTCAGGATTTTGAAAAGGGGGGTTCGAGTATACACACACAGCCAGGGATTTCTGAGATGATTTCTGAATTTTTTTTAAGTTAAATAAAATTCTCTTACAAAACAGGGTTCGTTCGAACCCCCAAACCCCCTCTGAGGACGGGCATGTAGTTGCATGGCAATGATCCATGTAAGTGACCAATATTTTAAAAGAAAACAATGAAATCCTACAAAAACTGTCGAAGGCCAATTTGTTTAAAGTAAGGACTGTCGACTGGCCAGTTATTGCTGTTGTGTGGCTATTATTGTCTTATAATTTGTTAAGAGTTCTCATTTGATACATCTACTGTCATATGTTGTAATATGTGTATGTGACATTAGCATTGTTTATAATATTAAAACTGCACACAGGATAAAGTATTACAATCGCCTCATTGTTGATTTGATTACTACTTCGTTATTACTCATCTTTGTTATTACTCTCTGCACATTAAATTCAAGCAGTTTGTGAGTCCATCAACTGTCAATAGCTGTTATGCAAGCATCAGTTTACATGCTGTAGTAGTGTACTTCATCCAACATGCCCAGTAGAAGTCCAGGACAGCCATCTGTCATCACTGTGCCCAACGTGCTGTAGTAGCACAGACTGGGAATGCTTGTCCTTGAGGCCGGATGGGGCGGGGGCAGTGTGCACAGCAACTCTGATGTCTTCAGGTTCCATAGCCTGGAGTAGCAGTCCTGCCCAGCTAAAAGAAAAATATACGTGATACAACGAAAGATGTCCATGTATGACGCCTTGGACAGGCCTGGCCTTGAACAACAACAAAATGTCATCAAATGACACACTGGATACTTTTGGTAAAACGTTAACCACTTCCTCAAGCCATTGGCTTATCGAGAGTCCAACATTTTTCATCTATGTGTAACCCGCCCTCCTGAGATATGTGTCAACCTTGTTTTAGACATATTCACGCTGCTAGCAGTTACACAATCTGTAGATAATTTGTTCCATTCATTGATTGTCCTATGTGAGAATGAGTACTTCATGACATCCAATCTACACTGATCCTTCACTAATGTTACTTCATGTCTTCTAGTTCTACTATCTTTCTTGAATGAGAAAAATATTTCTAACAATATTTTCATACCCATTTAATATCTTAAAAACTTCAATTTGATTTCCTCTTAACCTCCTTGTCTCTATAGTTGTTAAACCCACATTCTTTTAGATGTTCTTCATAACTAAGGTCTCTCAGTTATGGAATCATCTTAGTTGCTCTCCTCTGTATTTGTTCAAGCGTATCTATATCCTTACGATATGGTCTCCATGCTTGTATATGGTATTCTAATCAACCCAATAAATTGATTACCCTCTGAAGCTGCAATACCACACTGCTAAACATTTTAATGAACACAGTTTCAACGAACCTGTATACAATAGAGTTTCATGTTGGTCCACATGGAATGGAATGCGTGAGTATTCATTGCAGTTTCCTTCGTAGTTCTGTGCCACAGCCTGTGCCCTCACATCCCACAACGCGATCTGAAGAACACAACTCTTATTGTTCAACATGTCACAAATCTAATATGACAAATAACTTAAATAAGGCAATTGTGGTTTTTTGTGTGCAAGCAACAACATTAAGGGTGTTAAGGTACAGTAGAGCAGTGAGTAGAATGTTGTGGGCTTCTAATTCAGAGAACCCGGGTTGAAATCCACCTGTTGCCATTTTGAGAGCAATTTGGTTCACTCTGCATTGGCCAAGTTCACTAGGGCGTAAACATAACTGGTTGGATGAAGGTTTCCAGATAAGACGAGTCAGTGTAAGAATGGACAAAGCGCTTCGAGTGGTCCTAAAGATTGGGTACCACAGTGTATACACTAAACATACATTTTTACCTTTACACTGCCAGTTTAGATACACTGCCCAGGTGCTGGAGACTACTTATTTGAAACATTGGAAGCAAATTAGCACAAGTGCATTGCTTTTGATTGCATTTTCATCAGGTTTGCTAATTTTACAAATTATCCTTGCCTCTCAACCAGAAGCCTGACTATGGGCGTCTGCAGGGGGGCATTTGCCCCCCCCAGATCTGGAATTTTTTTTCAGACATACCGGGGTATATTCGTGAGCTCAAAGTATATGTTAACTTTATATCTTATATATATGTAAATAAATAAATTATATCTTTCTTCTTTCTTGCCCTCCCTTGAAAAATTCATGCGGACGCCCCTGAGCCTGACCTACATCTGACTTGTGAAGTGAAGGTGGATTTTCATATATACTATACTGTGGTATCCAATCTTTAGGATCACTCAAAGCACTTTGTTCATTCCTACACCAACTCAACTTATCTGGGAAAACTTTATCCACAATTACTGTGTGAAATCTATTCATTCACACAAATCCACCAATGTTTACAGCCAAGCAGTTATTTTCACACCCATTACCTTTCCTGAGAAGTCTGCAGCGAGGAGGTAGTTTTCATCCATCATCAGGTGGAGATGTGAGACGCTGGTAGAGTGCTTCAGACGACTCACACAGCGGCTCATGGAGGTCCTCAAGTCATGGGTGCACACGTGGCCTCGCCTAGTGCCACTGCACAAGCTGCTGCCCTACACACAAGTCATGGGTGCACAAGTGGCCTCGCCTAATGCCACTACACAAACTGCAGCCCTACACACAAGTCATGGGTGCACAAGTGGCCTCGTCTAGTGCCACTGCACAAACTGCCACCCTACACACAAGTCATGGGTGCACAAGTTGCCTCGCCTAGTGCCACTGCACAAACTGCCACCCTACACACAAGTCATGGGTGCACACGTGGCCTCGCCTAGTGCCACTGCACAAGCTGCTGCCCTACACACAAGTCATGGGTGCACACGTGGCCTCGCCTAGTGCCATTGCACTAGCTGCTGCCCTACACACAATTCATGGGTGCACACGTGGCCTCGCCTAGTGCCATTGCACAAGCTGCTGCCCTACACACAATTCATGGGTGCAGACGTGGCCTCGCCTAGTGCCACTGCACAAGCTGCTGCCCTACACACAATTCATGGGTGCACACGTGGCCTCGCCTAGTGCCACTGCACAAGCTGCTGCCCTACACACAAGTCATGGGTGCACACGTGGCCTCGCTTAGTGCCACTGCACAAGCTACTGCCCTACACACAAGTCATGGGTGCACACGTGGCCTCGCCTAGTGCCACTGCACAAGCTGCTGCCCTACACACAATTCATGGGTGAACACGTGGCCTCGCCTAGTGCCACTGCACAAGCTACTGCCCTACACACAAGTCATGGGTGCACACGTGGCCTCGCCTAGTGCCACTGCACAAGCTGCTGCCCTACACACAAGTCATGGGTGCACAAGTGGCCTCGCCTAATGCCACTGCACAAACTGCCGCCCTACACAAAAGTCATGGGTGCACAAGTTGCCTCGCCTAGTGCCACTGCACAAACTGCCACCCTACACACAAGTCATGGGTGCACACGTGGCCTCGCCTAGTGCCACTGCACAAGCTGCTGCCCTACACACAAGTCATGGGTGCACACGTGGCCTCGCCTAGTGCCATTGCACTAGCTGCTGCCCTACACACAATTCATGGGTGCAGACGTGGCCTCGCCTAGTGCCACTGCACAAGCTACTGCCCTACACACAAGTCATGGGTGCACACGTGGCCTCACCTAGAGCCACTGCACGAACAACTGCCCTACACACAAGTCATGGGTGCACACGTGGCCTCGCCTAGTGCCACTGCATAAGCTGCTGCCCTACACACAAGTCATGGGTGCACACGCGGCCTCACCTAGAGCCACTGCACGAACAACTGCCCTACACACAAGTCATGGGTGCACACGCGGCCTCACCTAGAGCCACTGCACGAACAACTGCCCTACACACAAGTCATGGGTGTACACATGGCCTCGCCTAATGCCAGTGCACAAGCTACTGCCCTACACACAAGTCATGGGTGCACACATGGCCTCGCTTAGTGCCACTGTGCAAGCTACTGCCCTACTCACAAGTCATGGGTGCACACGTGGCCTCGTCTAGTGCCACCGCACAAGCTACTGCCCTACACACAAGTCATGGGTGCACACGTGGCCTCGTCTAGTGCCACTGCACAAGCTACTGCCCTACACACAAGTCATGGGTGCACACGTGGCCTCGCCTAGTGCCATTGCACTAGCTGCTGCCCTACACACAATTCATGGGTGCAGACGTGGCCTCGCCTAGTGCCACTGCACAAGCTACTGCCCTACACACAAGTCATGGGTGCACACGTGGCCTCGTCTAGTGCCACTGCACAAGCTACTGCCCTACACACAAGTCATGGGTGCACACGTGGCCTCGCCTAGTGCCACTGCACAAGCTGCCGCCCTACACACAAGTCATGGGTGCACACGTGGCCTCGCCTAGTGCCACTGCACAAGCTGCCGCCCTACACACAAGTCATGGGTGCACACATGGCCTCGCCTAGTGCCACTGCACAAGCTACTGTCCTACACACAAGTCATGGGTGCACACGCGGCCTCGTCTAGTGCCACTGCACAAGCTACTGCCCTACACACAAGTCATGGGTGCACAAGTGGCCTCGCCTAATGCCACTGCACAAACTGCCGCCCTACACAAAAGTCATGGGTGCACAAGTTGCCTCGCCTAGTGCCACTGCACAAACTGCCACCCTACACACAAGTCATGGGTGCACACGTGGCCTCGCCTAGTGCCACTGCACAAGCTGCTGCCTTACACACAAGTCATGGGTGCACACGTGGCCTCGCCTAGTGCCATTGCACTAGCTGCTGCCCTACACACAATTCATGGGTGCAGACGTGGCCTCGCCTAGTGCCACTGCACAAGCTACTGCCCTACACACAAGTCATGGGTGCACACGTGGCCTCACCTAGAGCCACTGCACGAACAACTGCCCTACACACAAGTCATGGGTGCACACGTGGCCTCGCCTAGTGCCACTGCATAAGCTGCTGCCCTACACACAAGTCATGGGTGCACACGCGGCCTCACCTAGAGCCACTGCACGAACAACTGCCCTACACACAAGTCATGGGTGCACACGTGGCCTCGCCTAGTGCCACTGCACAAGCTACTGCCCTACACACAAGTCATGGGTGCACACGCGGCCTCACCTAGAGCCACTGCACGAACAACTGCCCTACACACAAGTCATGGGTGTACACATGGCCTCGCCTAATGCCAGTGCACAAGCTACTGCCCTACACACAAGTCATGGGTGCACACATGGCCTCGCTTAGTGCCACTGTGCAAGCTACTGCCCTACACACAAGTCATGGGTGCACACGTGGCCTCGTCTAGTGCCACCGCACAAGCTACTGCCCTACACACAAGTCATGGGTGCACACGTGGCCTCGTCTAGTGCCACTGCACAAGCTACTGCCCTACACACAAGTCATGGGTGCACACGTGGCCTCGCCTAGTGCCACTGCACAAGCTGCCGCCCTACACACAAGTCATGGGTGCACACTTGGCCTCGCCTAGTGCCACTGCACAAGCTGCCGCCCTACACACAAGTCATGGGTGCACACATGGCCTCGCCTAGTGCCACTGCACAAGCTACTGTCCTACACACAAGTCATGGGTGCACACGCGGCCTCGTCTAGTGCCACTGCACAAGCTACTGCCCTACACACAAGTCATGGGTGCACACGTGGCCTCACCTAGTGCCAGTGCACAAGCTACTGGCATACTGCCATATATACGAGTCATGGGTGCACATGTGGCCTCGTCTAGTGCCACTGCATAAGCTACTGCCCTACATACAAGTCATCGGTGCACACATGGCCTTGCCTAGTGCCACTGCACAAGCTACTGCCCTACACACAAGTCATGGGTGCACATGTGACCTCGTCTAGTGCGACTGCACGAGCTACTGCCCTACACACGTCATGGGTGCCCTACCTGCGCAGCTCTATAAAATCGGGGTAACCTAGACTACAAGTGGCATATTAAGGGAGGCTGGCATACATAGAACCAATAGTCTCAAACAAACTTGTTATTTTGCCAGGAAGAGGACTAGTTTAGTAAACAAAGGCCAAAACATGTTACATATGTTGAGTTCAGAACGAGGGACAACCAGATATATGGTGGAAATGCAATTTGGAATAAATGTCTTGAGTTTTTTCGGAAAATAGCTATAGTTTCAGATATTTTCAAAGTAATGGGGAGTTCATTCTAGACCCTATGCGCAGCGACAGAGAAAGCACATTTACCCAAGTTAAGTTTTGTTTTAAGAATAAGTGTATACGAATATATTTTCATTTGGCGAGCAAATATTGCCAGAATACCACACTCGTGACGTAGGGTTATCTAACAGTATGGCACGGCCCATGAAATTAAGATGCGTGTTCAACAAGTTTTTCCTAGTTAACCACTGGTGTGATATTCTTGATTGTAGTTACAAATGGTTATATATTAGTAACTCTTATAGGTATATAGGCCAAAACCATGAGTTTTGTTTTGTTTTAAGATGTTACCTGATGAGAGAAGACCTGGCTGAGAACATCACTCTTGTCAACATGTAGCTGCCACATCCGCCTCGTCTCCACATCCACTAACAGTGCCATCTTCTCGCAGCCAATGCTAATTTGTTTTGTTTGTCTGTTCCACGCACATGACCATGTAGCCTTCATACCCAGGTTAAACTCATTGCAGTGGAAATCACGTTCATCAGAACTATCAAGGCGTCGAACAATTGCAAGACTTGGGTTATTTCCGATGAAACATGTTGTTGTGTAGAGAATATAATCACTTTGATCATTATCTCCAGAGAACTGGGGCACCCATGTAAGGCCAGTGACTTTATAGGATGACTGCAAGATAACTACATCACCTAGTTGTACATCAATTTTGATTTTGTTTGTATCCTCCTCATGACACCTTGTGAAGGATTTAACATTGAGGAGTTGGATACGCTGCCCAATGATATCTTTGAGAGACCAGAGACACAAGAGTTTACTCTGATCTTTGTTGGGTTCCATGTAAGACATATGTTCTAGTCGGCAGTAAGCATCAACTGCTTCAACTCGCTCCAGTATCTTCCTTGAACCACATGGATACAATCCATGAAAGAAAGACTCGGTAATCTTCTGCTGCACTGTCCGCGGGTACTGTATCTGCCCCAGCCTGGTATTGAAGATCATGTCTGTGATGTTGTAGGAATGCTGCTTATCTGGTTTGCTGGGTGGAATGCCACGAACATGTGACAAGTGTTTTCTGTTAGGGGTACACAAATGTGTCAGTTGCAACACCCGTTTCTCTTCAGCTGCTTTCTCTCTCACAGTTTCTGCTGTAACAGCATTTGCAATGTTGTTGCTCTGACCCGGAAGGATTCTAAAATATTTTTTCTTTGTGTTGTCATAATAAAAACCTGGAATTTGTAAGATTAATTAAGGATGAATAATCCTTAGAAAAAATGTACAATTAAAGTCACATGCAGTAGATTTTTTAAAAGTATGCCAACATTTATTTTTATAAAATTTATTTCAAATCAGACCTGGGTCCGAGTACATTTTCATGAGTATGAGTACATTGGTGATGGCTGTATACGAGCACATTACTAAAAGCTGAGTACGAGTACATTTACATGAGTATGAGTACAAGAACATATTGTATGATTATAGTAAATTATTAGTAATTGCATATAAATAAAACTTGTTAATTTATACAATTCAGGAACAACTGATTATGCAAAGGCAGTTGATCAGACTTTTTTTATGAAGAAAACCATAAAAACATCTTTATTTCATGAACAATTAACATAATTACAGAGCATTAAGTGTAAGGTAAAACTTGGAAAGTCAAGACAAAGACATTAAAACTACGATGTTCACTGGCGTCCTCATTTATTTTCCATATTTCCCATTGCACCTAATGAACATCAGCTGTTCTAATATGCTCAGGGTGGAACACTTTCCCAGCAATGCTGAATAGTCTCTCTACCAGGGCTGACGAGACTGGGATACTAAGGTGATGAGGGACTAACTGGGACAGAGTTTTTGTACTTTGGTTCTTGCAACAAACAATGCTCAAATCAACTCAGTCTGACATAGACATGTGGCATGATATATATATATATATATATATCTATGGTGACTGAGTCACATAGCACCAGATATATATATATATATATATATATATATATATATATATATATATATAGGGGCACTCTGATTAACCCACCTTTGAGTCACCAACATAATTGGCACATGTACACTCACTTAAACCAATCATTACCTAGGGCCAATAAACTTCAACTATTTCTGTAATGATCTCAAATGAGTGGGAGCCAAATCTGCTCAGTGTTAAGCTAGTTATAAAATAAAGCAATTAGCAGGAGGTCTGAGACACCAAAGGGTGTCTCACCTGAAACCTCTAGCACTGCTTTTCTTTGTTTAGCACTTTTCTTATCTCTGCTCTCTCAGACCCTAGATGTAATTTTTCTAGCTGCTGACTGTTAATTGCACTTATCATCAGACCACCTTCTGATTTGTAGACAATGCAGAGGGCCAAGATCTGCTCACTACAAAACACTTTTTACCAAGAACATGTTGTGCAACTGGATTCACAAATCAGACAATGTAAATGTAGGCTTACTATGCATAGTACACAATATAAGGCTTAATAAGCAATGATATAAAACAGTACATCAGGTGCATAATCTAACAATAATTTATTTATTACAATAAACAAATATAACCATTAGACAAGTACTTTAACAGACTGCATTTATTGGTTTCGCCCCAGAAATACCTATGTAATCAATGTAGTGAGTCTACTAGTGAGAACATTTGTCCACACTGGAACAAAGGGATTGTGTGACAATTTGAATAAAGACTACTGGTGCTATGTGACTCAGTCACCATAGAAATAGACTCAGCTGATTCTTAACACTGTCTCTTGTATGAGCAACAAATGCATGTAAGGCTAACTGATGAATGGCCCTTCATTATGGACTTCCTGGCTTAATTGAACAAACACAAGGATTATAGCCTGAACTAGTTACTAACACAACTGTATGCTTAAGGCTAACTAAATTAACTATGGGTTTCTGACTGGGAAAATATGCTGCCTTTAGTTAATTTTGTTATATCAATCAGAAATAATGTATCTGAACATTTCAGATACTTTGTGGAAGTATTTATTAATTCTGTTAACTACAAATACTTGATAAAACCGTATTTAAAATAAAATCATAACAAATTATCACAGCATCATAATTAAAAAAAGTACTCAGATGTACTCATATTCATAATAAAATTTTAGTACACTGAGCATGAGTATGAGTACATGACCCATAATTTCCATGAGTACGAGAACTTAAAAATTGTACTCGAATACACGAGTACATCGGCCTCAGGTTTGTTTCAAATTATGTTCTTGTATTCAGTTATAACATCAACTATCATTGGTGTCAGCAGAATATCTTAGCTTCATTATAACTTATATAAAAAGGATATGAATCACATCTTGAGCAGTGGGTTCATTTGTTGAGTGAGCACTTTGCCGAAGTGACTGCTGTTTCTGCACTTGGTTATCTGTTGAAATTGCACCATCTCTCAAGGTAGTCTTTCTCTTTACATTCTTTTTTTTTGTTCTTGTATTCCTCTGAGACATTACTTATGAGGGAACTGCCCCACACTGTGAAGCTACAAAATGAAAAGTAAATAATGTTTCACGTTGTAAAAAACATTTGGGGGGAAATCTTGGTGGGTGCATTAACTGAGTTTGTTCTCTCTTCAACACCACGGTAAGAACTACATCTGCTGTCACATGGATACAAGGTGTTACCCATCTTCATCATGCGACAACTCGTCAAGGTGCTGGGCGACCAACTCCAGGATTGGCAACAAGGATTCCGAGCTCAGTGAGGATTCCGCGATAACCTCAACATTCTCTGAGAATGCATGACTGATATAATCTTCTTCTTCCATTTGAGCTCATAACTCTATGTTAGCCACATATAAACGTGACTAGAGTATTTCCGAGCCGTGATCACTATTGCGTGGGAGCGGGTGATGTAGTGCTGGTGTCATCGCTGTTATGTTAAAACTTCTGATGATGTTACAAGCTCTGGTGATGTTAAAAGCTCTGATCGTTTCTCTACCAATATCATCGCTGTTATGGTAACCCCTCTGTTGAAGTTAAAAGCTCTGATTTTTCTTTCTATATCTGGCATGCATAAAAGTTAGCATTTGCTAGTGACACAATTTTTAGGTTTTTGGCTTTATTGGGTTCATTTACATCCAAATGGATAAAATAAGGCATAAAAACGTTGGAATAGCTGCTCCACTCTGGGTTTAATAATCAGCAGAGCTCCATTTTATCAATACATGTTTATAGTTTGGTCCGCTCCATGTGAGCAGTGTCAAGCCTACAGCCAATAAGCGTAGAGTAAATTGCTTCCTATTGAACACTGTTATACATCTATCAATTGCATGACACACCACGACCCCTGGGCAATAC
Organism: Lamellibrachia columna; assembly: GCA_963662155.1. Lineage (NCBI taxonomy): Eukaryota > Metazoa > Annelida > Polychaeta > Sabellida > Siboglinidae > Lamellibrachia > Lamellibrachia columna. The sequence goes on along the minus strand of OY759262.1, from coordinate 42,690,621 downwards.
GCGTCATTTTTGACCAATGACATACCAGGTATTTTAAAGACAGACATCTTATCGATTATGTCACAAGATACTTCACAGGCTTTTTGCAGACAAATTCAGTTGTTTGCAGATTACAATAATTGTTAAAACTAACAGTCATATATCGTCCAACATGGTCGTTCACTGCCCTGGGTGTAACAAAACGTTAGAATCAATTAAGTTGCTGATTGCCGTTATTCTAATCGTTATGTGGCGTAGCGGACCTTGACGCACTCCTCGTACATATTTGTGACCCACTAGAGTTGAAATTTGACTTACTACTGTGTCATTATTTTATGGAAATCACACAGCTTTGATGCACATTGGCGTGGGTCGCGTCATGCAACTGATGGTGATGGGCATATCAGGACTAGTAAACAATTAATAAATTACCCTCCAGCGTGCAGGTCAGCCAGGTCTACAGTATAAATTTGGATCGCTCAAAGTTGGCAACTCTTTCGGGTTATAACTTAGGTGATTATTAGTTAGTACTCGGACCATTAACAGTGATACTCCCCGGTGTCGGATGTTTCGGCCCAAGGGCATTTTTGCACACTTTACCTGGCGGTGAGTGATAATAAGGCAATTTGGCATTTATGCCTAAGTTATGGTGGATAAGAAAATCACAAGAGAAAAACAGAATGTGGTCATATGTCAACTAGACGGTGAAAACTCGGAACATGTTAACTGAATTTACAAAATATTGAGTAGCCTTTGGCAATGTAATGTTAATAGTAACGGATACCCACATTTAGGCTCCTACTCCTAGGCTAGGCTAGGTAAAGATGCGTATCCGATTGTCTACCCTCCATCTACGAGGTGGCACCACCGTTTGTCGCTCTCTCTCTATTTGGGAGGCAATTTTTTTAAGTTTATTTACGTACGATTTAATGTAATGACTTATAGAGATGTAAATAAACTTAGTGAAGCCAAAAACCTGAAATAATATCACATGCAAATATTCATTTGGCGGCCAGTTGTACTGGTACTTTCTTTGTTGGACTCTCGACAAGCCAATGCCAATGGGCAATGGCTTCCTTGTCCACTTGATATCTGTAATCTGGGCCTTTGCCTTTGGCTTGGATGCCAAATCTAGTTAAATCTGTAATTCTGGTAAAATACATTCGGTAGGCGGTGCCACCAACGACAAAAATGGTTAAATAGGCATGATAAGGCTGCGTATCCCATTTGAGGGATATGGCAGAGGTGTCAACCTCCGATCTTCCACCTGTTTGGTGGGCTAACCTCCCAACATCCACCTGTTTTTTAGTGCCAACCTCCCACTTCCTGCCACGTTTAGGATATGACTCCCACTATTTGCTTGTGCCAACTTGGAAGGTCTGGTAATGTTGATTAGAGGTCACTGTAATGCCTATAACACGTATAACTTACAATCGCGCGAACTCATATCCCAAGTAACAGAGAAAGACTAACCCACACTACACTAGTTTACTGGGACTCTTGTGATATTAGATCCAAAGTAATTAGAGAATGAGGCAGCGCCATGGCTTATCATGGTAACATAATTTAAAGTGTACCACCCAGCAAACACATAACATTTTTATAACATTTTATAAAGGTTATATACATGTTATAACGAAAACATTTTTCAATAACATTTTGTAAATGTAAATAAAATGTTATGTAAAATTTCAGAAACATCATACAGATGTTTTTAAGATAACGTAATTTTACATTTTTCAGTGATGTTTTTAAAACATCATTAAAACATTCCCAGCAAACACAATAATGTTTTAAAAACATCAGAAAAATGTTTCCTCAAATGTCATAATAATGTTTTTTTTAATGTTATAATGATATAAAAATGTGCCATCTTGGAAACATTTGAGAAACATTTTTGAACAATGTTTTATTAAAACATATATATAACATCATGAAAACATGTTTGACAAAGGAACATAAACATCAGAAAAATGTTATTTTAATGTTACATTAAAACATTTCACTTTGAAAGATATCAGAAAAGCTTTGATTTTATGGCTGAGCCCAGCACACACAATACTGTTTTAAAAACATCAGAAAAATGTTTTCTAAAATGTCATAAAAAAAATTTTTTAATGTTATAATGATATCAAAATGTGCCATCTTGGAAACATTTGAAAAACATTTTTGAACAATGTTTTATTAAAACATATATATAATATCATGAAAACATTTTTGACAAAGGAACAAAACATCACAAAAATGTTATTTGAATGTTTTATTTAAAACATTTCACTTTGAAAGGTATCAGAAAAGCTTTGATTTTATGGCTGAGCCCAGCACACACAATACTGTTTTAAAAACATCAGAAAAATGTTTTCTAAAATGTCATAAAAATGTTTTTTTTAATGTTATAATGATATCAAAATGTGCCATCTTGGAAACATTTGAAAAACATTTTTGAACAATGTTTTATTAAAACATATATATAACATCATAAAAACATGTTTGACAAAGGAACATAAACATCACAAAAATGTTATTTTAATGTTTTATTGAAACATTTCACTTTGAAAGGTATCAGAAAAGCTTTGATTTTATGGCTGAGCCCAGCACACACAATACTGTTTTAAAAACATCAGAAAAATGTTTTCTAAAATGTCATAAAAATGTTTTCTTTTAATGTTATAATAATATCAAAATGTGTCATCTTGGAAACATTTGAAAAACATTGTTGAACAATGTTTTATTAAAACATATATATAACATCATGAAAACATGTTTGACAAAGGAACATAAACATCACAAAAATTTTATTTTAATGTTTTATTAAAACATTTCACTTTGAAAGGTATCAGAAAAGCTTTGATTTTATGGCTGAGCCCAGCACACACAATACTGTTTTAAAAACATCAGAAAAATGTTTTCTAAAATGTCATAAAAATGTTTTTTTTAATGTTATAATGATATCAAAATGTGCCATCTTGGAAACATTTGAAAAACATTTTTGAACAATGTTTTATTAAAACATATATATAATATCATGAAAACATTTTTGACAAAGGAACAAAAACATCACAAAAATGTTATTTGAATGTTTTATTTAAAACATTTCACTTTGAAAGGTATCAGAAAAGCTTTGATTTTATGGCTGAGCCCAGCACACACAATACTGTTTTAAAAACATAAGAAAAATGTTTTCTAAAATGTCCCAACAATTTTTTTTTAATGTTATAATGATATCAAAATGTGCCATCTTGGAAACATTTAAAAAACATTTTTGAACAATGTTTTATTAAAACATATATATAACATCATGAAAACATGTTTGACAAAGGAACATAAACATCACAAAATTGTTATTTTAATGTTTTATTGAAACATTTCACTTTGAAAGGTATCAGAAAAGCTTTGATTTTATGGCTGAGCCCAGCACACACAATACTGTTTTAAAAACATCAGAAAAATGTTTTCTAAAATGTCATAAAAATGTTTTTTTTTAATGTTATAATGATATCAAAATGTGCCATCTTGGAAACATTTGAAAAACATTTTTGAACAATGTTTTATTAAAACATATATATAACATCATGAAAAGATGTTTGACAAAGGAACATAAACATCACAAAAATGTTATTTGAATGTTTTATTTAAAACATTTCACTTTGAAAGGTATCAGAAAAGCTTTGATTTTATGGCTGAGCCCAGCAAACACAATACTGTTTTAAAAACATCAGAAAAATGTTTTCTAAAATGTCATAAAAATGTTTTCTTTTAATGTTATAATAATATCAAAATGTGTCATCTTGGAAACATTTGAAAAACATTGTTGAACAATGTTTTATTAAAACATATATATAACATCATGAAAACATGTTTGACAAAGGAACATAAACATCACAAAAATTTTATTTTAATGTTTTATTAAAACATTTCACTTTGAAAGGTATCAGAAAAGCTTTGATTTTATGGTTGAACCCAGCAAACACAATACTGTTTTAAAAACATCAGATAAATGTTTTCTAAAATGTCATAAAAATGTTTTTTTTTAATGTTATAATGATATCAAAATGTGCCATCTTGGAAACATTTGAAAAACATTTTTGAACAATGTTTTATTAAAACATATATATAACATCATGAAAACATGTTTGACAAAGGAACATAAACATCAGAAAAATTTTATTTTAATGTTTTATTGAAACATTTCACTTTGAAAGGTATCAGAAAAGCTTTGATTTTATGGCTGAGCCCAGCACACACAATACTGTTTTAAAAACATCAGAAAAATGTTTTCTAAAATGTCATAAAAATGTGTTTTTTAATGTTATAATGATATCAAAATGTGCCATCTTGGAAACATTTGAGAAACATTTTTGAACAATGTTTTATTAAAACATATATATAACATCATGAAAACATGTTTGACAAAGGAACATAAACATCACAAAAATGTTATTTTAATGTTTTATTAAAACATTTCACTTTGAAAGGTAGCAGAAAAGCTTTGATTTTATGGCTGAGCCCAGCACACACAATACTGTTTTAAAAACATCAGAAAAATGTTTTCTAAAATGTCATAAAAATGTTTTTTTTAATGTTATAATGGTATCAAAATGTGCCATCTTGGAAACATTTGAAAAACATTTTTGAACAATGTTTTATTAAAACATATATATAACATCATGAAAAGATGTTTGACAAAGGAACATAAACATCACAAAAATGTTATTTGAATGTTTTATTTAAAACATTTCACTTTGAAAGGTATCAGAAAAAGCTTTGATTTTATGGCTGAGCCCAGCAAACACAATACTGTTTTAAAAACATCAGAAAAATGTTTTCTAAAATGTCATAAAAATGTTTTTTTTAATGTTATAATGATATCAAAATGTGCCATCTTGGAAACATTTGAAAAACATTTTTGAACAATGTTTTATTAAAACATATATATAACATCATGAAAACATGTTTGACAAAGGAACATAAACATCACAAAAATGTTATTTTAATGTTTTATTAAAACATTTCACTTTGAAAGGTATCAGAAAAGCTTTGATTTTATGGCTGAGCCCAGCACACACAATACTGTTTTAAAAACATCAGAAAAATGTTTTCTAAAATGTAATAAAAATGTTTTTTTTACTGTTATAATGATATCAAAATGTTCCATCTTGGAAACATTTGAAAAACATTTTTGAACAATGTTTTATTAAAACATATATATAACATCATGAAAAGATGTTTGACAAAGGAACATAAACATCACAAAAATGTTATTTGAATGTTTTATTTAAAACATTTCACTTTGAAAGGTATCAGAAAAGCTTTGATTTTATGGCTGAGCCCAGCAAACAAAATACTGTTTTAAAAACATCAGAAAAATGTTTTCTAAAATGTCAAAAAAAAATTTTTTTAATGTTATAATGATATCAAAATGTGCCATCTTGGAAACATTTGAAAAACATTTTTGAACAATGTTTTATTAAAACATATATATAATATCATGAAAACATGTTTGACAAAGGAACATAAACATCACAAAAATGTTATTTTAATGTTTTATTAAAACATTTCACTTTGAAAGGTATCAGAAAAGCTTTGATTTTATGGCTGAGCCCAGCACACACAATACTGTTTTAAAAACATCAGAAAAATGTTTTCTAAAATGTAATAAAAATGTTTTTTTTACTGTTATAATGATATCAAAATGTTCCATCTTGGAAACATTTGAAAAACATTTTTGAACAATGTTTTATTAAAACATATATATAACATCATGAAAAGATGTTTGACAAAGGAACATAAACATCACAAAAATGTTATTTGAATGTTTTATTTAAAACATTTCACTTTGAAAGGTATCAGAAAAGCTTTGATTTTATGGCTGAGCCCAGCAAACAAAATACTGTTTTAAAAACATCAGAAAAATGTTTTCTAAAATGTCAAAAAAAAATTTTTTTAATGTTATAATGATATCAAAATGTGCCATCTTGGAAACATTTGAAAAACATTTTTGAACAATGTTTTATTAAAACATATATATAATATCATGAAAACATGTTTGACAAAGGAACATAAACATCACAAAAATGTTATTTTAATGTTTTATTAAAACATTTCACTTTGAAAGGTATCAGAAAAGCTTTGATTTTATGGCTGAGCCCAGCAAACACAATACTGTTTTAAAAACATAAGAAAAATGTTTTCTAAAATGTCATACAAATTTTTTTTTAATGTTATAATGATATCAAAATGTGCCATCTTGGAAACATTTGAAAAACATTTTTGAACAATGTTTTATTAAAACATATATATAACATCATAAAAAACATGTTTGACAAAGGAACATAAACATCACAAAAATGTTATTTTAATGTGTTATTAAAACATTTCACTTTGAAAGGTATCAGAAAAGCTTTGATTTTATGGCTGAACCCAGCAAACACAATACTGTTTTAAAAACATCAGAAAAATGTTTTCTAAAATGTCATAAAAATGTTTTCTTTTAATGTTATAATAATATCAAAATGTGTCATCTTGGAAACATTTGAAAAACATTGTAGAACAATGTTTTATTAAAACATACATATAACATCATAAAAACATTTTTGACAAAGGAACAAAACATCACAAAAATGTTATTTTAATGTTTTATTAAAACATTTCACTTTGAAAGGTATCAGAAAAGCTTCGATTTTATGGCTGAGCCCAGCAAACACAATACTGTTTTAAAAACATAAGAAAAATGTTTTCTAAAATGTCATAAAAAAAATTTTTTTTACTGTTATAATGATATCAAAATGTTCCATCTTGGAAACATTTGAAAAACATTGTTGAACAATGTTTTATTAAAACATATATATATAACATCATAAAAACACTTTTGACAAAGGAACATAAACATCACAATAATGTTATTTTAATGTTTTTTTATTACAACATTTCACTTTGAAAATAAGGTATCAGAAAAGGTTTGATTTTATGGCTGTGCACAGCTTGTGGCTGATTCTAGCCTTACGAAGCAGGGCAATCAAACCAAGAAGGCCACATATTTGGAGAGATCAATCCACAAGCTGACGTTGTTGGTGGAAAACGGAGCAGATGTAGACTCCAAATAGTTGTACTCTGCCTTACATAGACTCCAAATAGTTGCACTCTGCCTTACATAGACTCCAAATAGTTGTACTCTGCCTTACATAGACTCCAAATAGTTGTACTCTGCCTTAATTTTACATAGACTCTAAATAGTTGTACTCTGCCTTACATAGACTCCAAATAGTTGTACTCTGCCTACATAGACTCCAAATAGTTGTACTCTGCCTACATAGACTCCAAATAGTTGTACTCTGCCTTACATAGACTCCAAATAGTTGTACTCTGCCTACGGGTGGGAGTAAAGAACTGACTATTTCGTTTCTGAGAAAAATCACATAATCTGCACGAAACCAGTCGCATGTCGCAAGAGATCGTTTTCTGCTACAGCCCAAAATGCATGGGACGGCTTAGATTTACGATTTTTGTATTATTGTACTTCTTGCTTCTAAAATGTATTTACTTTCATATGCCAAACTATCATATGTGAAAGGTTTATTTAAATAGCTTAATAAAATCCGTATTTAGAAGCTGGTAATTAAACATGCGCCGCTGAACAAGAACAATGTCGCGACATAACCCATTTTCGAGGACCGCGCGCCATTGCTGCTCTTGGAATTTCCCCAACATAATGGGTATCCCCAGAAAGCGCTTCATCTCTGCTATACGTCAGAGGAAACTGAATTAGCGGGTCTTTTGAATTCAACCAATCACGAACGTCTGAAAGGGTGCCCCCGTAGTAAACAACCAAGCGCAGTTGCTATCACGTGACCAGACTGCCGTTAGTCATAGGCTGATCATTGCTCGAGCATGCGCACCGCGCCGTTTTATCGGCTTACGCGTCATCGCGTACAAGTCAACTTTTCAACAATGGCAACGGGAATCGCTCAACTTTTGAACACTTCGGGTGGGGATGCAGACAAATTGCACGATTTGCTACTTGACTACGTACTGGACTTTGACAGTGGAGACGATGACTCGATACTTGACGACGACGACAGGGACTGTCCTACAGACGATGACGACGACTTTGAGTTTGACATGACAAGGGGAGACTTCGACTCGGCTATGCCTATCCCTATGGTATGGACGTAGCGATGGCATTGCCTGAAGTTGTGATGGGCGAGGAGGAGGAACGCCAAAACGTGTCAGCTTATCGGTACGTATAGTTGAATAACAAATCACTTATTGTTTATATGTGACAAATAAACTCAATCTAGCCATTGCTATTAATATCAACCGTAGTGACAACGGGTCTGCGAAGCCGAAGACTGGCAACTGTTGTTTACGTTTTTCACGGACAGCTGTCAGTGCCCGAGCTGTCATCCGTCGATGCGACGACGGCACGTATACACTTCACCGTTGCTTTCACATTAATTAAAATTACAATATAATTATAACTGTACATATTTGAAACATTGAACATTCATTTTGTTATCCCAGTATTTAATTATAAAAACAACTACTGTCACTGCCGTTTGTGTTGCAGCTGTCAATGTAAAAAAGTAAAAAAACTACCTTTTTATTGTGCCATAAAAAGTCAAATACTTAACTTGGATCATTATTCTTTCAGTATGATTGACAACTAGTGTGTTACAACAACTCTGTGAAATTTAATTGAGATCGGGTAATAAGTAGTGGTGGTAACCAAGGACTAAGTCCAATTTATGTCATGAAAAAAGCACGCTGTCATATGTACTTTCCCAAATGTTATCCTTGTCAAATATAAGGCTAATCTACCAACTTAACACTGTGTAGATCTGAGACAGTTGTGTCCAGTGACATTACTTATTTTGTGTAATCATCACTATAGCAAGGGGTGGTAGTAGTACTACACTACCCCTAGCAGCAACACTAATTAAGTTCCAAGTTTCAACAGGGTTATCTGCCAGCTAGGGGTACTGTTGTACAACTGTCCATTTAGTAGGGGATTGGCCAACATATAACATCTGCCATGACTTATCTTCTTTATCATTAGTTATAGAGGAATTTTTTTTGAGCAGGATATAGACGATGAGTGCCCATATGAAAAGAGCACGGAAACGGGATTACTGGAGAAGATGGATGTCGGAAAAGACAAAAAAGTCCAAAATAGATGCAGATGCACATGAATTAATTGGAGACATTTCTGAAAATGAAACATCAGAAGATGTAACAGAATTTCAAGAAAGCAATAATGACCAAGTTGAGCATGACACAAATGCTGAACATGACCACAGTGATGAACATGACCACAGTGTTGAACATGACCACATTGATGAACATGACCACAGTGATGAACATGACCACAGTGATGAACATGTCCACAGTGATGAACATGACCACAGTGATGAACATGACCACAGTGTTGAACATGACCACAGTGATGAACATGACCACAGTGATGAACATGACCACAGTGATGAACATGACCACAGTGATGAACATGACCACAGTGATGAACATGACCACAGTGATGAACATGACCACAGTGTTGAACATGACCACAGTGTTGAACATGACCACAGTGATGAACATGACCACAGTGATGAACATGACCACAGTGTTGAACATGACCACAGTGATGAACATGACCACAGTGATGAACATGACCACAGTGATGAACATGACCACAGTGTTGAACATGACCACAGTGATGAACATGACCACAGTGATGAACATGACCACAGTGTTGAACATGACCACAGTGATGAACATGACCACAGTGATGAACATGACCACAGTGATGAACATGACCACAGTGTTGAACATGACCACAGTGATGAACATGACCACAGTGATGAACATGACCACAGTGATGAACATGACCACAGTGATGAACATGACCACAGTGTTGAACATGACCACAGTGATGAACATGACCACAGTGATGAACATGACCACAGTGTTGAACATGACCACAGTGATGAACATGACCACAGTGATGAACATGGCCACAGAGTTTCTGCAAGTGCATACATACAAACATATGTATGTGCGTGCGTGCATGCATGAATGCAAACAACCTTATAATATAGAAATGATCAAACTTTGTTCTTTTAAAATAGAGTTTCATTTTATATAAAATATATATTTATTTTACACAGATTCAAATTCTTTCGTCACTAGAGGGTGCAAGCCTTGCTAGATCCTGCAGGGCCATTATGCGGTCACTGATGACTCATGGCCTTATGAGTTTGTTCAGTGTTATGGGGCAAAAGGGAAAACTACACTTTCGAGACCATCTGCTGTGCAAAGTGGTCTCAAGTAAGTATATTTCCATTGAACTGTGTGCTTATTATATTATCATGATCTTACTATAAGCAATAGTTGTTTATTGATTACTAAAAAAAAAAATTTCTAACAAATTGCCTTAACTTACAAAATCTTATTAAAATAAATAAATATAATACCTTTCAGAATCTATTATTCAAATCGACAGAGCTTGCATGACTTTCTCAGTCAATTCTTCAGCATCAAAATGCAAAGTTCTCTGATATCATGTGACTTTGTTGGTAGTCATCACATGACAGCAGTTCATTGTGATGCTGAAGAAGTGACCGAGAGGGTCACAAATGCTCCGTCTAGCGTATCAGTAGACTCTGAAAGGTATCTCAACTTACTTTAAATCTTGTACGTAATAATTTACGTGCTGGTTAAGGAATATTTGTTTGTTTTCTAATGGTTGTCCATAAATTTGTCTGGAAAAAGCATCTTTAAAATGTGTTAGATATATATATATATATGTATATATATATATATACACACATATATATACATATATATGTATATATATGTGTGTGTGTATATATTTATATATATATATATAATATATTTATCCATGTGTAAACGTTTTCATTCAGTCTCACTGTACAATTAATGTTTTACTTTTGTCTTATTTTATGACACAATTGAATACGTAGACAAAGTACTTGTGGCGTCCTCTGCATTGTGTGAATATGACCCGCACATGAACTTGTGGTGTCCCTGGAATCTGTATTAGGAAAATGTGAACCCCCGTTGTGAAAAGCTGGCTACGGTCCTGCAGAAGATAATGTATGTGTTTATGTCTCCAGAGGCAAGGGCTGCAAGGCAGGAAGAGGATGGCACCTGCAGTTGACACTACCAGTAGTACTCAAGATAAAAGACCATGAGTAGATTCTTCTTCTGAGTCGGATGATTAACATATTTGTAATTCGATTTTAAGTGCAATGAGGAGTAATTAATTTTCTTTGTAATTCGATTTTGAACATTGTAAATGTGTTAAATATTATAATAAAACATTATCAACTTACACTGTTTTGATGTTTATGGACGTTTTGTCAAAACTGTTTTATAATTTTTTTATGTATGTTTTAATACATTAAAAACATGTATTTAGAACGTTTTCAAGCTCCAATATTTTGATATAATTTTAACATTTTATAATTTTTTTCATATTTTAGGGAAATGTTTTTATGATGTTATATATATGTTATAATAAAACATTTTTCAACAATGTTTTTACAATGTTTCCAAGAGTCAACATTTTGATATCATTATAACATTTTCAAAAACATTTTCATGATATTTTATGGAAATGTTTTTATGATGTTATATATATGTTATAATAAAACATTTTTGAAAAACGTTTTTACAATGTTTCCAAGAGTCAACATTTTGATATCATTATAACATTTTCAAAAACATTTTCATGATATTTTATGGAAATGTTTTTATGATGTTATATATATGTTATAATAAAACATTTTTGAAAAACGTTTTTACAATGTTTCCAAGAGTCAACATTTTGATATCATTATAACATTTTCAAAAACATTTTCATGATATTTTATGGAAATGTTTTTATGATGTTATATATATGTTATAATAAAACATTTTTGAAAAACGTTTTTACAATGTTTCCAAGAGTCAACATTTTGATATCATTATAACATTTTGTAAAACATTTTCATGATATTTTATGGAAATGTTTTTAAGATGTTATATATATGTTATAATAAAACATTTTTGAAAAACGTTTTTACAATGTTTCCAAGAGTCAACATTTTGATATCATTATAACATTTTCAAAAACATTTTCATGATATTTTATGGAAATGTTTTTATGATGTTATATATATGTTATAATAAAACATTTTTGAAAAACGTTTTTACAATGTTTCCAAGAGTCAACATTTTGATATCATTATAACATTTTGTAAAACATTTTCATGATATTTTATGGAAATATTTTTATGATGTTAGATATATGTTTTAATAAAACATTTTTTAATAACGTTTTTACAATGTTTCCAAGAGTCAACATTTTAACATCAATATAACATTTTCAAAAACATTTTTATAACATTTGAAGAAACATTTTTCTGATGTTTTTAAAACATTATTGTGTTTGCTGGGCAGTACCAAAATGTTGTCAATAGGCATCTTTTAGATTTTCAACAATACCACTATTGCAATATCATTGCCATACTAGTACACACCCTTTACTTACATATATACTTGTTGCTTCTTCTTCTTCCATTTAAGCTCAGGACTCGATGCTTGCATGCTTACTTAATTATTTCGGAGAATGGATGTATTGTGTCCAAGTATCTTTAGAACAATTCAAAAGCCTGAACCCGACCCTTGTACACCGAACATGAATCATAAATGACAATTGTTAACTCCTGAACCTGACTTATGACGAATAATTTCAGTCCTTTTGGGTATAGATGACGACCACGTTAACTAAATAATGTTCAAAATGTTATTGTCTACCTAATGTTAAGAACCGAAATGATCAGAGCTATTTAATCCTACTTAATTTAATATATGTTATTACCCACGAACGCGCGCGCGTGCACGCACGCACGCATACTTTGAGGATGGAGACCCTACACCGGCGGCCCACGGGTCAACCACGGCCAACGAAGCTATTTCGTGCGACCCGCGGTCGCAACCTGCGTTAATGTGAACGCAGCTAACAGACAAACACTTGGGTAATATATATACACACACATATATATATATATATATATACATATAAATATACACACGTACGCACGCACATATACATATATACACATATATATGTATACATATGTATATATATATATGTATATATATATATATATATATATATATATATATATATATATATATATATATATATATATATAGTGAGAGAAACGTACGCGTGCGTGGCTAACTGGCCTATTCCAAGTAACTAATTTGGCCCTCCATTCAAAAAGGTTGCTGACCCTGCCCAACACAATGTGGCACAAATGAGAATGGTGATGCTCTTGATGGGAGAAATTGGCGTAGATTGTAGAGTGGTGGTACTGCTCACAAGTTCGATTTGTTATTAATATGATAATTATACTAAATATGTAATCATGAAAAAAACATAAACAGTTGCGTGGGGCAACCTCACAAGTGTGCAAATATCCATAAGACAGTTATGCTGCGTATGAAAAACAACTATCCTATCTTAATTCAGGAAGGGCTACCAACCAGCAAAGCTATACTAGGCAGTACTGCTGGGCCTCAGCTACTTCATCTGTTAATCACCACCTTGGTATCTCAAGCCGATTAAAGTGTAAATCCTAAAATCTTCGTAAGACCCTCTAGATACGTGTTCCTACATACCTCACACCTACATACAGTAGTGTTACTGTCTAAATCACACTACGTTCTGGTTTTGTTGGCCAGTTTGGTGTCCAACAATACCCAATCACCGACGTCAGCGTTATACAGACGCCCACACCACAGTTTGGTGGACAGTGGGTACCATGTTATATTATTCATAGTTTACCAACGATCACAAATTTCTAGAACTCTATTTATTATATGATATTATAATGTGACATAATATTGGGTCGAACATTTGACTGCACAATGGCTCGCTAGTCCAATGTGCTCTTCACATGAGTCCAGATATTGCCTAGACTGTCACGGTCGTCTTCACACTCATTTGCATCAGTATCCAGTTCAGATGTTCTCTACACCATTCAAGCCCTTGTTTTCGATGTTTGTCTACAGTAGAACTGAATCTTCTCGCTCTTGGGCCAGCTTCATGGAGTCAGTTACTCACTGTCTGGGTGGTGACAGTAACTCCACAAGAATTTCTTACGTATCTTTGAAGTGTTGTAGCATTCAAAGTTCGATTTCTGCTTACTTACGTAATCAGATGTCGGTCCCATTGACGTGCTGTTGCCTTTTGCCAACCACCGCCATGTCATGTGTTCACTCGTTCTGTCTCTTAAAAGTTATTCCATGCCAAGGAGATCACCCACGACTCGCTTCCAGTGCACCGGCAAACATTTCCGGGGACAACCCTCCCTGGAGCATCCATATTTCTTCCCGAAAGCTCCTGCACACTTAAATGGCTTCTCCGTGCATTAATATGCACTGAATAAATCAGAATAGCTACTAAATGTATATTGACAGTCTTGAAATATTCTACGACTGCTCCAGTCAAAAAACAACACAATGGCACACCTTGAAATCTGCAAAATAGAGAGTGATCCCTTTCTGCTATGATATGATGGTCAAGAATAACAGCACATACAGAAAAAACGTTTGATAACACGCCAAACAAAACATGTAATAAATATATTACTAGAGGATTGTAATCCTAAACAAAATGTGAGTAGTAGGCACAATGACACACATGGCTATGATACTGGGAAATATTGGTCTATGGCCAGCTGTGCATGCAAAGCACATTATATATATATATATATATATATATATATATATATATAGCATTGGCTAATTAATGCGCAACCTGAACAGGCCAACACCTTTTAATAAAAGGCCATAACTTCCATGATTATGAAGGTATTTGTATAATTTGTTCATGGTTTACAAACTCCTTAAACTGGGTCATAAAATATACATAACCCAATTGATGCAATTAATAAATCAATATTGGCTAATTAATGCGCAAACGCAACAGGTCAACACCTTTTTTATAAAAGGCTATAACCATCATTATGAAGATATTTGTATAACTTTTTGGCAGAGCCTGGACTTTCATTCCCTACCAAATATATATATATACATATATATATATTATATTTATATATATATATATATACATGCGCACGTACACACATAAAGAACACCAAAATAATCTTGCATAGTGACAATGGTGAAATAATTGTTTGAGAAATAGATACTAATTGGTGTTCCATATAGAGTGCTAAATGTTTTTTTTTTTGAAGAAGAGTTTGTAAACCATGAACAAATTATACAAATATCTTCATAATCATGGAAGTTATGGCCTTTTATCAAAATGTGGCGGTCAGTTGACTTTACGCACTAATTAGCCAATATTGCCTTATTAATTGCATTAACTGAGTTACTGTTAATGATACATGACTGTACTATGTATATTTATGACCCTACTTGATGTGCTTGCAACTCCTGAAGAAATTATTAAAATATATATACAAACAAAAAAGTTATGCCATTTTAATCATACATTTATTGAAAAATAACACAAAAATGAGAGACTTTTGCCTCTATACAAGACACAAAAAATTTTCGGATGTTAACCGCATTAAAATCGCAATATCTTTGGATCTAACAAAGATATATTTATAAAATAAACAGGTTCCTTTGCATGTCACCTTTCATTTAAATCAATTGCCAATGTCCTACCATGATATCTAATTTTTTTAAAGTGCCTACGCTTGAGGTTAAGACAACACCTAGAAATGTCAATCAATAATATTCATATTAGTTACGCATTGCACACACTGACATGAATTTATATGAATATTGTCAAGAAAACATGTTATGCTCTTTACTGATTTGCAGAAATCAAATCAATCTATAATATTGACTATGATCAGGGTAGGAGTCATTATAATGAAATATACCGAATGTGTTCATAATTGAAGGAGGAATCGAGGTGGGCTCAGGTTTTAGTGCACAACATTTGGGGGTGGGTCGATTTGTGTTGATTTTGGGTGGGTTAATTTTAAGCATCCAGAATTATGCCAACTACATTTTTTATTAAAAAATTGGGGTCAGGTTTCAGAGCCCCTGAAATGTGGGTCACATTCTAGCACAATGGGGTGGGCTTGATTTCAAATCAGTGTGTGCCCCATGATTCCTTTAGACTAACCCCTGATGAATAATGAGCGCTCCCTAGATATCCACAGGCAGCTATCTAGAAAATAGTTTGCTACCTTTTCCCCTGTAACTAATGAAAAATTATTTTGCAAGTACTGATTATGATAATGAACACTCCGTAATGACTCCACTTAATGACTCCAATCCTGCTATGATGCTTGATTTTTTGTGGAAAACATGTTTTCCCTTTCAGGAGATAGATATTGTGTGCCTGGAACCAATTACTGTTCTTCAAGTTAATATGGCATACTGGGCAGACATATTTGCCCAGGACCCCAGACATGACTCAGCAGCCATGTGACATGCCGCTTACAGACAATTTGTGCCTGTGGTGGCATGGCAGACTAGGGGTGAATATAAGGTGTCATCCCCAGCTGTGTGGTCTAATGCATCCGTGACAGGTTCCCCAGTGTCAGTGGGATGTACAGTTTGTATTTCGATGGTGCAACAATAATTATGTCTTTACTTTCTTAACTGGTACTGTGTACCAGTTTCCCGACTTCTTGCTGTACATCCGCCTGTACCTACAACGCAGACAAAGTAACTGTTATCATGGCTTAAATGATATATTTATAGATAAATGTGACAACACATTCTTCAAAAGTCAATACATAACGTCTTTCTCTCCAATTATAAAAACGTTGCTACATTCGTTATTTCTTACTATGTCAATGGCACTCTTATAATATAATACATAAACATTGTTTATGTATTATGTTGAAGAGTTTTATTTATTTTTCATATAATGTATAATTTATTTTTCAACATTATCACTTTTTTCCGACAGGTTTATATTTTTACTTTTATAAGTTATTTACATTACATTTTCATTTTGTATGACAATACAAATTGTACTTACTATGTCATACACAACACTTGTGTGCAGTGATTGTACCTGTAATTCCTGTGTGCATGTTGTAATTGTCTAGTCACTAATTGTTGTGCATTGTACACAGAGAGACAAGGCATGACACAAACCACAATTGGCACTTAATATGACACCTATGTTGTTGTTTTAACAAAGAACCATAACATTTAATTGCTTGTATTTTCATGATATGATTTCATATTTTTTTCAAGTAAACATAATTTTACATTATAATATTTTTCTCATTGGTTTAATTTTTTTTACAAATAATTTACATAACATTTTCAGTGCATAATGATATCAAATTGTTTTATGTCATACACATCTAGTGCAATTATTGTACACATAATTATCTTGTACATATCTTTGTTATCTAGTAAATGAAATCATAAATGTCAGTAAAATTTTATTTATTTCATATGACTGGACAGTGTTTTTACTTCACATCTATTGGCTTTTTATTAATAAGAATATGCAATTTCATGAGGACAGCCATTACAATAAAATCCTCATGCAGACAAACACAATTATCACACATTTTTATTTACCTTGATAAAAGGTTTGGTGACTGACAATGATAATATGTACCACAATATTCTTTTACCTGATTGTGTAGCTTTGCCGCATACATCAGCATGTGGTGGTAAAATACCCCAAGTTCACCAGTGTGCCTAAAAATATAGTATGTGTATTAATGGTGCAATGTAAAATTATTTTGGCTTACCCTTCTCTTGGGCAACCATCCATTTTGGGCGACCACAATTTTAGGCATGGGTTGTTTCTAACAATAATGTACCTGCAATGTGCAGCCAAACGTGAACAACGACCACATAAACTGGTCGCATGACCATTATCTGTACATGATATGAGTGATCACAACATACTGATGGCCAATATTTGATGGAGTGATAATAGATAAGTTATGAAGTTCACAGTTGAAGTTGTTTTTTATTAAAGATCAATGCACAGGAATTTCTTGTAGAAACATGTCATATTAGTTATGCATAAAATTGTTTTGTTATTTTTTGTAGGTGCTACACATTTATTAGTTATTGTGTTGAAGTTATATGTAGTGCACAATTCTGAATCTTAAAATACCCACCTGAACATTCCTCAAGAACTGAATGTTAGGGACAACTTCCACCAAGGCTTTGTGCGCTGGCAACCCTTCCTCCAATCAGGCCTTATCGTGATCACCCTGCAGCAGACCATGTGAGCATTGGCCAGCAGACACCCCACCACCAACTTGCCATTCATGCTTGTTGACGGTGTGGTGAATTGTAGCATTATCAGAACATCACAATGCACACTTTGATGATGTTACATATATGTCGATACACTATATCAAATAAATGCAATAGCCAACTTGTCTCCCCACCCCCTTGTAATGAATGGAATCAATAATGTATCAACAGCTACACAAGCCAAACTGTTTTCTTTGTGAATTGTTATGTAATGGTCACCAAGACACCACCAACCTCCATGTAACACTCCATATCGATTGATGATTACCCAGAAACCTAAAAAAAAATCAATTCCAATTCTGCCTTGCAAAAATTAATTCCAATTCCAAATTATCAATTCCAATTTTTAAATCCTAGGTAAGGAAAAATTATAATCCAATTCATTTTAACAATGTTTTATTTGTACTTGAAATAATATGTGCACAATCATATTTAATCAGATATGATTAACTATTGTTCATTCAACGCATCTGCATATATATATATATATATTCAATGCATCTGCATATATATATATATATATATATATATATATATATATATATATATATATATGTATAAACGTATATATGTATATACGTATATATATATATATATATATATATATATATATATATATATATATATATATGTATATATGTATATATATATATATATATATATATATGTATATATGTCAGGTTTGCTATAAAAAACTTCAAAAATGGCATTCAGCCATTTGATATATACTTTCTG
This sequence comes from Lamellibrachia columna, assembly GCA_963662155.1. Taxonomy (NCBI): domain Eukaryota; kingdom Metazoa; phylum Annelida; class Polychaeta; order Sabellida; family Siboglinidae; genus Lamellibrachia; species Lamellibrachia columna. The sequence continues at coordinate 42,671,613 of OY759262.1, read as the reverse complement.
CTGCAACACCTCGCCTGGATGTTTGCTAACCAGACATTTTGGACAGCCCTGGACAGTTGGGTCATTACTCTGAGTTTTGAACAGTTTTCCCCTGTTTATATCAGTTGTGGTATCATTGATATTTCATCAAATTTACTGTAAACTTTGAGTCTTCAACATCCTAATCACCAACATGTATTCTCCAAGGGGAAATAAACCTGGTCCACTGAGAAAGAAAATGAGATAAGGCCTGAATGATCTGACTTTGGTTTTACTGTCTGTTACAGTAATTTAGTATTTGTTTTTGATGCTAATAGCAGACAAATATGATTTTAATAGTACAATACTATGGTGAGTACAATACCACGGCGACTACAATACTGTGGTGAGTACAATACCACGGCGACTACAATACTGTGGTGAGTACAATACCACAGCGAGTACAATACTATGGTGAGTACAATACCATGGCGACTACAATACCACGGCAAGTGCAATACTATGGTGAGTACAATACCACAGCGAGTACAATACTATGGTGAGTACAATACCATGGCGACTACAATACTGTGGCGAGTACAATACTGTGGTGAGTACAATACCACGGCGACTACAATACTGTAGTGAGTACAATACCACAGCGAATACAATAATATGGTGAGTACAATACCACGGCGAGTACAATACTACGTATTTACAATGTTATAGGAGGACCTGGGGTAGTTGTTACAATGTTCAGTTAGTAATTTTTTTTAAAGTATGTTAGATGCATTATCTATGTCAACGTACGCATTAGATGTATTATTCATATTGATAACATGTTCCATACCAATTATATTCCATATTATAGTTAGGTAGATGTGTGAAGCTTCCCAGGCGTGGTCGACTGTAACATATATAGGCCTCCCTGTCTCGAAAGACAATAGGTTCTGCGCCTGAAGAGTCAGTGGTTGGTGGTACAGCGCCTGCTGTGACTGTGCAGACCAATTCTGGAGTGACCGATGTAGGCCGATGGTAGAACTGGTGCGTTGTTTTCACGATCCTTTCGTTGTTGTCTCCTCACAGGGCTTCACTCCCTCACGCGCTCTCATGCGCCATATCCCGCGTTCTATGGTAGTTGTCTCCCATGATGTGTTGATGTTGCAGGCCTTCATATCACGTCAGCACACATCCTTGAAAGCATCGGATGGCCTGGTGAAGTGAAGTGAAGTTTATTTGTTTAGATCATACATACAGAGTAAAAAAAAAGTTGGTACATATTTTACATAGTTTTGATGATCCAGGGAGGCCTGCACTAAGACCTGAGAGATCGCTATCGTACAAGCCTCCCTATGACTACATATGGTGCAATAATCATTATTACTGTTGTAAATAGATGTGGAGTTGCTAAATTTGCCTACAAATATAACAGTGCTAATAATAATAACAAATAATACTAGCAAAAATACATATAGTGCAAATAATGTGAATACTATTTTTTTCGTGTGTATAAATGTGAATAAAATGTGAATCGAATATAATTCTCAATATTATCCTATAATAATTACAGAGAAGTTAAATAATACAGAAAGGATAAATACATTAATCTTGTAAAATACAATTAAAATCTTGACAGTAAAAATAATACATTAGTTCCAAATTTATTAGTTACAAATTATATTGTGAGGAACTAAAAAACCAGCTGTTTTTATAATAAAAAAATTATAGTGATAATATAATACTGAATGAATATTCAGTATAATATTATATTACATAGCTATGAATTATTAAGTAATGGAGTTTATCATGATAATGATGATGAAGGCATACCATACATTTCTAGGCTTCAGCTGGCATATTCTTTTTGCAGATGTAGCAATTATTAACATTACATTCCAAGTCATATTTACTTATGATATATTTTTTGGAGTAATTCACAAAGCCTTGATACGAATGGGTGCTAATTTTCTCCATGGCAATTTGTGGAAGAAAGTTTTCTTGAAGTAATTTTGGTATTGTATGTCTGATAAAAAGGCGGCAGTATATTGTATTAGTTTGTTCAATCTGGATGTTAAAATCATGGTTTTGGGGAAAATTATTTATTATATCGGTAAAGCGTTGTCTTTTTGGTCTAGATGATAAATTTCCATTACCAGTGAACATGTCTTTAAAATATTCTGGAATGGTTCCATTTTTGTATCTGTAGAAAAGCATGTAGCATGACAGCTTAAAGAGGTCGTCTGCTTTTAACAGTTTTAGTTCTTTGAATAAAGGTGTACTCACCATAGTATTGTACTCGCCGTGGTATTGTACTCACCACAGTATTGTACTCGCCGAGGTATTGTACTCACCATAGTATTGTACTCGCCGTGGTATTGTACTCACCATAGTATTGTACTCGTCGTGGTATTGTACTCACCACAGTATTGTACTCGCCACAGTATTGTAGTCGCAGTGGTATTGTACTCACCACAGTATTGTACTCACCATAGTATTGTACTCGCCGTGGTATTGTACTCACCATAATATTTTACTCGCCATGGTATTGTACTCACCATAGTATTGTACTCGCCGTGGTATTGTACTCACCACAGTATTGTAGTCGCTGTGGTATTGTACTCACCTTAGTATTGTACTCGTTGTGGTATTGTACTCACCACAGTATTGTACTCACCACAGTATTGTAGTCGCCATGGTATTGTACTCACCATAGTGAGATACCTTTTGATACAAGAAAGATTATGCAGTCAATCAATGAACACATAAATAGACCATTCACGCAAGATGAAGTAGTAATTTTAATTAAAAAACTGAAAAACAAAAAGGCATGTGGTATTGATAATGTTATAAATGAATACTTGAAAAACAGCCCCACAGACCTAATTGTGCTTATTGTTAAAATGTTTAATCTAGTTCTATTATCTGGCATTGTGCCAACTGACTGGTGCATTGGGATCATTAAGCCAATTTACAAAAAGAAGGGGTCAATAGATGACCCAGACAACTATCGTGGCATTACATTATTAAGCTGCATAGGCAAGTTGTTTACAGCCTCCATTAATACGAGACTGACGACATACCTAGATGAAGCAAGTATCATAGGTGAAGAACAGGCAGGGTTCAGAGAAGGGTATTCTACCCTTGATCATATATTCGCTTTACACTCATTGGTTGAATTTTATTTGACTCGCCGCAAAAGGCTTTATTGTGCCTTCATCGATTATAAAAATGCATTTGATCTAGTGGACAGATCCTCACTGTGGTCCAAGCTAATTGCTTGTGGTATTAATGGCAATGTGTTGAAGGTTATATACAACATGTATGAAAATGCTAAGTCATGTGTAAAACAGGGCCAAGCCCTGTCAGATTTCTTTTCATGTGAAGTTGGTGTGCGGCAAGGAGAAAACTTGTCTCCTTTGTTATTTGCTATTTACCTTAATGATTTTGAACATTCAGTTAGCCGTAATTACAAGGGACTTGACATGCTGACTGGTGAAATTCATAACAACCTTTGTGATGATGATGTAGAAGTTTTCTTGAAAATGTATGTTTTACTCTATGCTGATGATACTATTGTTATGGCAGAAACACCTGAAGATTTGCAGTCTGCCTTAAATGCTGCATGTGATTATTGCCAAACATGGCACCTAACTGTTAATACCAGTAAAACGAAGGTAATTATTTTCTCACGTGGAAAGGTCAGATCACACCCAGACTTCTTGTTTGGACAAAATAAACTAGAGGTAACTGATAGTTACATATATTTGGGAACCAATCTAAACTATAATGGACTGTTTAACAAAGCCATAACGAAACAAGTTAATCAAGCTAGGCGTGCAATGTTCAACCTCACAACTAAAGCGAGGAAGCTAGATTTACCTATAGACATACAGTGTGAGCTGTTTGACCAGCTTATAATGCCAATTTGACTATACGGTTGTGAAATATGGGGTTTTCAAAATCTAGACCAGATTGAGAGATTCCATAGAAAATTCTTGAAAAGTCTACTAAAACTGAATAGGAGCACAGCAAATTGTATGGTATATGGAGAAGTTGGCAGACAAAATGTGACAGCAGTTATAGAAAAGAGAATGATAAACTTTTGGATACATATAATTGACGGCAAACAAAGCAAGCTATCTAATGTTATTTTCAGGCTTATGAAAAGTCTCCATGATACAGGTGATTTTAAATCAAAATGGATTCTAAAAATTAAGAGTATCATTGATGGATGTGGACTAACTAACATGTGGCGTGATCATAGTATAGTAAATATAAAATGGTTGAAGCATAACTTGGAACTCAAGTTGAAAGATATTAACATACAAACATGGCACAGTGAAATTCATGCAAATAGGCTATGTTCAAATTACAGAATATTCAAAAATGAAGTAGGTTTCGAGAAGTATTTAACATATTTGAGCCCAACTGACAGAATTAATTTATGTAAATTTCGCTGTGGAAATCACAAATTACCTATTTCTGTTGGTCGTTATCTCCCTGGAAATGCCCAGAGGCTATGTCACTTATGCAACACTGGGGACCAAGGTGACGAATATCATTATGTACTTGTATGTCCATCTCTAATGGAAGAAAGATCGAAATACATAAAAAGATACTTCAGAATCAGACCTAATACTCTGAAAATGAACCAGCTGTTCAATGTACACAATGTGAAACAGCTGACAGATCTGTCCAGATTTATTAAAATAATCATGACAAAGTTTGTCTAATTAACAAACTGCCTTATTAAAACAGTGAATTGCGTAGAAGTAAAAGTGTAGCTCATAGTTAATTTACTGTTCATATTATTACATAGTTTAGTTCAAATTGTGCAATATATACATAGTTTATTTTATTTTACATTACCTAAATTGCATGTATTGATTATATAGAAAATACTTTATCCAATAATGACACTAGATGTATTATGCACTGTAACTAGATGATTTACATACTGTAAATATGTTTTATACAATATATGTCATGTATTGTAACCAGATGTTCTACTAAAATGTACTGTAGAGAGAAACTTCTCTCATACTCCGCAAGGGGTCGTAGGGAAATAAAAATCATTGTCATTGTCATAGTATTGTACTCGCCGTGGTATTGTACTCACCACAGTATTGTACTCACCACAGTATTGTAGTCGCCATGGTATTGTACTCACCATAGTATTGTACTCACCACAGTATTGTACTCGCTGTGGTATTGTACTCACCACAGTATTGTACTCACCACAGTATTGTAGTTGCTGTGGTATTGTACTCACCATAGTATTGTACTCGCCATGATTTTGTACTCCCCACAGTATAGTACTCGCCACAGTATTGTACTCGCCGTGGTATTGTACTCACCACAGTATTGTACTCGCCGTGGTATTGTACTCACCACAATATTGTAGTCGCCGTGGTATTGTACTCACCACAGTATTGTACTTGCCGTGGTATTGTACTCACCATAGCATTGTACTCGCCGTGGTATTGTACTCACCATAGTATTGTACTCACCACGGTATTGTACTCACCATAGTATTGTACTTGCCATGGTATTGTACTCACCATGGTATTGTACTCACCATAGTATTGTACTCGCCATGGTATTGTACTCACCACAGTATTGTACTCGCCGTGGTAGTGTACTCACCACAGTATTGTACTCGCCGTGGTATTGTACTCACCATAGTATTGTACTCGCCGTGGTATTGTACTCACCACAGTTTTGTAGTCACCGTGGTATTGTACTCACCATAGTATTGTATTCGTCGTGGTATTGTACTCACCACAGTATTGTACTCGCCACAGTATTGTAGTCACCATGGTATTGTACTCACAATAGTATTGTACTCACCGTGGTATTGTACTCACCATAGTATTGTACTCGTCGTGGTATTGTACTCACCACAGTATTGTAGTCGCCATGGTATTGTACTCACCATAGTATTGTACTCGCCGTGGTATTGTACTCACCACAGTATTGTAATCGCTGTGGTATTGTACTCACCACAGTATTGTACTCACCACAGTATTGTAGTCACCGTGGTATTGTAATCACCATAGTATTGTACTCACCGTGGTATTGTACTCACCACAGTATTGTACTCACCACAGTATTGTAGTCACCATGGTATTGTACTCACCATAGTATTGTATTCGCCGTGGTATTGTACTCGCCGTGGTATTGTACTCACCACAGTATTGTAGTCGCCGTGGTAATGTACTCACCATAGTATTGTACTCGCCGTGGTATTGTACTCACCACAGTACTGTACACGCCACAGTATTGTAGTTGCCGTGGTATTGTACTCACCACAGTATTGTAGTCTCAGTGGTATTATACTCACCACAGTATTGTACTCGCTGTGGTATTGTACTCACCACAGTATTGTAGTCGCAGTGTTATTGTACTCGGCACAGTATTGTACTCGCCTTGGTATTGTACTCACCACAGTATTGTACTCGCCGTGGTATTGTACTCACAACAGTATTGTAGTCGCCGTGGTATTGTACTCACCATAGTATTGTACTCACCATGGTATTGTACTCACCACAGTATTGTAGTCGCCGTGGTATTGTACTCACCACAGTATTGTAGTCGCCGTTGTATTGTACTCACCATAGTATTGTACTCGCCGTGGTATTGTACTCACCATAGTATTGTACTCACCGTGGTATTGTACTCACCACAGTATTGTAGTCGCCGTGGTATTGTACTCACCATAGTATTGTACTCGTCGTGGTATTGTACTCACCACAGTATTGTACTCGCCACAGTATTGTAGTCGCCATGGTATTGTACTCACCATAGTATTGTACTCGCCGTGGTATTGTACTCACCAGAGTATTGTACTCGCCGTGGTATTGTACTCACCACAGTATTGTACTCACCACAGTATTGTACTCGCCATGGTATTTTACTCACCACAGTATTGTAGTCGCCGTGGTATTTTACTCACCACAGTATTGTAGTCGCCGTGGTATTGTACTCACCATAGTATTGTACTCGCCGTGGTATTGTACTCAACACAGTATTGTACTTGCCGTGGTATTGTACTCACCACAGTATTGTACTCGCCGTGGTATTGTACTCACCATAGTATTGTACTCGCCGTGCTATTGTACTCACCATAGTATTGTACTCGCCGTGGTATTGTACTCACCATAGTATTGTACTCGCCGTGGTATTGTACTCACCACAGTATTGTACTCGCCGTGGTATTGTACTCACCATAGTATTGTACTCGCCGTGCTATTGTACTCACCATAGTATTGTAGTCGCCGTGGTATTGTACTCACCATAGTATTGTACTCGCCATGGTATTGTACTCACCATAGTATTGTACTCGCCGTGGTATTGTACTCACCATAGTATTGTACTCGCCGTGGTATTGTACTCACCACAGTATTGTACTCGCCGTGGTATTGTACTCACCATAGTATTGTACTCGCCGTGCTATTGTACTCACCATAGTATTGTACTCGCCGTGCTATTGTACTCACCATAGTATTGTACTCGCCGTGGTATTGTACTCACCACAGTATTGTACTCGCCGTGGTATTGTACTCACCACAGTATTGTACTCGCCGTGGTATTGTACTCACCATAGTATTGTACTCGCCGTGGTATTGTACTCACCATAGTATTGTATTTCAACGCATTTAATATGACGCTAAGTTTTATGATCACCACATATCAAGCAAGTTAAACAAATTCTCTTAAAAAGAGGGGTTCGTTCGAACCTCCGACCCCCCCCCACACACACACAAGACGGGCATGTTACACGGTTACATTGTTTGTGCATTTCTATCCCATGCTTTACATTGTCACAAAACATGCACATTCATGACTTTCAAGATTATTTGAGCGTGAAATAATCTTGAAACGGATGTCTGTTACAACTAAAACCAACCCGGTAATTTTTCATGACGGAATAAATTTTAACAGTGGAAATGGACCAGGGGTCCATTTACCACAACAGTCCATTTACAATCACACATCGAGCCTCCAGCGAGACCTTCATTGTCGACGCCGGTATGTGACGGCGGGGTGCTTTTCGCTTAATGGAACAGCTGCGAGTGGCGACGCTATTGTTAAACAAACCCAAAAGTGTGGCAGCGTATGCCGCGGCGAACTAATCGCACTGCAATCACAACAGCTGGAGCTGTGCGAAGCGTGCGGACGTTGTCACTGAGCAGGTGTTGATTTTATTCGAACATAGTACTCGTTTTTAATAAGCTTATAGTTTATGAATGATACCGCGAGTGTAAGCCCGACAGAGCGACAGCAGCGTCCATTAAGGTAAGCTTATTTCATTAACTGCTGTTAGACGTGTGCTACATGGCCTCGCCGACAACTGATCAGTCTGGTGGCCCGCCAGGTTCACTTCTCACTGTCAGACTCTCTTTGTTTCACTAACATCTCACGCCTGCTGTTTCAGTAGTTGTGCTGCATACACAGCAGCTACACACCTATACGTGTTGCGTTTGCAGTAACACATGTCAATAGTCATGTTTAGTTTCTGTGTAGGTAATCCTTAATTATAATTATTAATTATCGTTATTCTAGATCGATACCAGCCCTTAGTCAAAGTTAGTGGATAGCCTCAGTAATGACTAATGTGACGGATTACAAACTGAGCAGTTTATAATATTGGCAATTCGAAGAGTGTTAAAAATGGATGGACGCGAGCCCAGCCATTACAGCGTCAGTGCGGCGCCGGTGTCACATTCGATCCTCAGTGTAAATAACAACAGCGACAGCTGGTGACGCCGCGGTGTTGGCTTAGGAATACACAGCGGTCAGGAGTTGTGTGAGCGGCCACTGAACGCGTCTCTGATGTGGGCGGCCCCCTGGGGCAGCCGACGCCACTGGCGGCGGTGTCTGTCTCAAAGCTAGTCCTCGGACGACGCCGCGTCTGTTTACCACACGCACGCACGCACGCACGCACGCACGCACGCACGCACGCACGCACGCACGCACGCACGCACGCACGCACGCACGCACGCACGCACGCACGCACGCACGCACGCACGCACCACACACACACACACACACACACACACACACACACGACTACCTTTATTAACACCTAACTCGTTCTTCTGCTGGTGACAACATGTGCCACTATATTGCTTGCAATTTGCATTTAATTTCCATTTAGAAACATGTTCTGCATAATGGCAATTATAGTTGTAAGTCTATATAATAAGGAGAATCTAAAACTATTGCCGGAGTTTATTGTGGAGTTACCAAGATAATTAATATGTGGTCAGCAATTGCTGCTATTCCCACCTTCTATACTGTTGCGGCTCTGAATTCGGACATGTTCACTGCATCAGTGCATGTGATCCTAGTCTAGATTAGACACAGTTCGCTTTCTGCCTGTGACCCCGGTCTAGATTAGACGCAATTCGTCGGTTCGTTGTCTGCCTGTGACCCCGGTCTAGATTAGACGCAATTCGTCGGTTCGTTGTCTGCCTGTGACCCCGGTCTAGATTAGACGCAATTCGTCGGTTCGTTGTCTGCCTGTGACCCCGGTCTAGATTAGACGCAATTCATTAACGCCAGGTAGCATCCTATATAACTATTTTGCTATTAGGCATTTTTGGAGATTGCCGCTGGAGAGAAACAATTCGCGCAACTGACCAGCCGCGTCTAACACAGCATGGTTGTTGCTACACGTGTTGCTGTTATGATTACAATGAATTACTATGCGGTAGTTTATCCCCAGCAGTCGGACAATCGTGCAATGTTGCCAGCCATTTCGACGCCCATGTTCAACCTGATTAACAAGTTTTCTAAAATAGTTGCGCTGAGAAAAGACAAGACCGCGAAGGCTCTCACAATGATGACTGACGGCCGTGGATGCTGGCGCAGTCCGAGACGGTGGAGCGGTTGGGTGCACTGCAACGCGAATACGCTTGACACTGGCTACAAGCGGGAACTGTTGACATCCCAAAGGAGTTGCTTTCTGCTACTGTGTTTATTTAAGAGAACGTAATCTCTGTCGGATAACGTGTTTACTAGTGCCCTGCACGGGCCTAGAATTTTAGCCCAAGCCCGGCCCGCAATTAGCAGTTAGAACCCAGTCCCCCAAATACCTCAAGCACGGGCCCAGGCCCGCAAACTATAATTTAGGCCCAGACCCGTTAACGTTTGGCCCAGGCCCGGCCCGCATGTTTCAGGCCCTTATCCGGGTTATACCCGCGGGCCAAAGACACATAAGCGGCCTGCAAAGCATTAGCCATCAATTCAGAAAAAAAGTATTATCTTATAATAAAAACAAAAAACACAAATAAGCTGTAATCATAATAAGTACGTATCGTTTTATTGAGTATAATATAAAAAAAAAACATTACTGATATATAAAATTTTAAGTGAACATTGTGTAATATCTACGTTCTCACGAATATTGAATGAATACTGAGCATGTGTATTATTGTCTACTACTACTTGCTCGTGTTGCTGTTGGAGAATATAATATTATTTACACTGCTGGGTCTGAGGTTGCACCTCCTCTTGTCACTATCCAAATCTTTCTTACTAAGCAAATATGCCAGACCACTCGGGCCTTATCCTTACCTTATCCTTACCTTATCCTTACCTTATCATTGCCTTGCTTGGTAGAAAACGTTGCTTGCTAATTTCCTTTGTTTGAGACAGGAAGACTTGATTGGAATGCACCCTTGAATAATCATTAAATGAGTCGCCTATTATGGTAGTATGAGGACCTACTGCTGTGTTGTGTATGTGCGTGTATAAAAAACACTACTCGGTCCAAGCCATGCCCAAGCCCATAGTATTTCATATCTTATATATTTTCAGCCCAGGCCCATAAACTGTAGACCCAGGCCCGGCCCGAGAAATGTAATAGAGACCCAGAGCCCAGCCCGTGCAGTTGCCTAGTATCCACGCAGCCATTGGTGGTGAACACAATAACCATGGCCATGGTGACGAGGGCAACGAGGTGCTACCGAGTATCTGCTACAAACTCAGTACGCGGATAACTAATGAAGTAAATGAAACAAATTACAAAATATACACAACATTTGTGATGAAATACACCCTCTATTATATATGACACAAATTAATTATATTAAATAGGAAAAACGGCGGCAAAACAGGTTATTGTAATAACAATACAGACCACGGGTCGTCCCCCGTGGACTTCTGTTGGGCCAACAATACAGACGGCGGGTTGTCGTCCCCCGTGGACCTCTGTTGGGTCAACAATACAGACGGCGGATTGTCGTCCCCCGTGGACCTATGTTGCCCGTGGGCCTCTGTGGGCCAACAATACAGACGGCAGGTCGTTCACGTGGGACCTCTGTTGGCCGGGTCAACAATGCAGACACCAGTTCGTCCCCCGTTGGCCTCTGTTGGGCCATCAACAATACAGACAAGTTCCAAAGAAATGTTTCAAGAACATGTGGAATGTTTTTGTCGAAGTGAAACTTGACATTTGCCTCAATGCCTTTGAGGATTACTAGTGAATGGATATACGCCTATAATGGTTAACGAGGCATGCCAATGTGGCAGGCGTACGATCACAAGTGCGGTCACTGGCGTTAGCTGCGGCCTTGCTGCAGCTCTAGTTAATTACAGCCAGTTCATTACATCAAAAACGAACACAAACTACATTCGAACGCGGATCGCACACCTTAGTTGACTAGTGCCACTATGCGGGTTAGCTGCATTCAGATGGTGGTCGCACAGTTTGTTAGCAAGTTCAGTAACGCAGTAGTGCTGATCCGTAGAATGATTGTGCGCAGTGTAAAAATCATGCAAGTTATATAGGTTTATGCACTGCATGAACTCGCTGGCTGCTCAAGTACGCGAGCATCCGATAGCAACCCACATACCAACCGCGAGACAGTCAGCTATCGTAAATACCCAAGTCGTGTTGGGTAACATGCTGCGACGGAGACTATTTGGTATTTTGTTGTTCTTTGTGACACTGTAATATAGACTCTAGTAAGGATATTTATTTCTGGCATCAGGGGGCGGTTTTAAGGGGTATCTTTGGTCCATACACCCAATGGGCATCGGTCATAACGTTCCTCGGTTCGCTCTGCTGGACTAGCCTAATTAAATTTGTTGGGGGCTAAATACATAACAATGACAAGTCTACTCTTGAAATCAGGGACTTCTGTGTCAACTAAAAAAAAACTTATAAATTTGTCTTCTGAGGCAACAATTCCCGAGTAGGGTAGGGTGGGGCAAAGAGCCCCCGTGCGGTAAGAAGCCCCCTTGTATTTTCAAGATTATACGTGAATGATGCCTGTCTCTGTTGGACGAAAGCAATGCTGCCACCTAGTGACTACTCTGTCCGAAAGCACACGCATGCAAAAAACACGGTTAGTTAAATATATGCATTTTAAGTTTTCCTACATGTTTGATGTAATGTTTTGTGTTTGTAATGTTTTACTGAAACATACAGATTATGTTTGTTGCTATTCTAGTTGTTGTTATATTCATCATTAGTGCATATAGCTTCATTAATTTAAAAAAAAAAGGGCGATAATGAGTATTAGCGCGGGAATTTACATTTGTATAAAGAATGCATGCTGGGAGCAAGAAGCCCCCTTACAGTGCAGGGCAAGACGCCCCCGAGAGCTTCTTGCCCCGCAGAGGGGGGCGTCTTGCCCCACGTGATTTGGTCAACGTATAATCGTGAGTAGGTAATGAAAATGTTGTATATTGTTTTGTAATGCGGGGGTGATAATCCGTAGTACACAGTATTGCTCAATTACTATGTAGGCAATGTTTTTAAGGTTCAGATCATACGGTCAGTACGGAATGTCTTTCACAACTTATCGAACATAATATTTGCAGACTTGTATGAAGTATGCAGATTGTTTAATGAACACGTAATTTTGTTCAGACATGGCTCGCACATACAAGCGGAAGACGGAACGAGGTGCGTACGGTGATGAAACGCTGAAAGCTGCACTTTTAGCTTTGGAAGAACAGTCGCTGAAGACAGTCAGTCGTCTGTATAACATCCCCACGCGTACTTTGCGAAGACACCGTAACAACAGGGTCTGTACTCGCGGCGCTCTTGCGCTTGGGCCGAAGAAGCCAGCACTACCTACCACCGCCGAACGCACTCTCCGCGACCACATTTCCAATATGGAAAATTTATTTATGGGTTAACAACTGTAGATGTGAGACGCCTGGCCTACGATCTGGCAGAGAAGTTGGGTCTGAAACAACTTCTCTGCCGAAACGAAGATGGCGGGACGCGACTGGCTGCGCGGTTTCTTCAAACGGCACGAAGACCTAGCAATCCGGCGACCACAGGGCACCAACGTTGCGCGGGCTGTCGGGTTCAACCGACCAAAGGTACGCCAGTTCTTCGAACTGTATAGATCACAGCTGGAGATGTCCATCTAAACATCAGCAAGAATATGGAACACGGACGAGACCGGCGTCACGAATGTTCAAAAGCCCGGCAAAATTGTTGCCACCAAAGGAGTTCGTCAGGTGGGGAAATGACAAGCGGGGAGCGCGGCGCCACCGTCACCGTCATCTGCGGGATGAACGCGGTCGGCACATATCTACCACCAATGTTCATCTTTCCGAGAAAGAGAATGGTGGCATCGCTGATGATAGGTGCGCCGTATTAATCTGTTGGCTACTGCAGTCCCAACGGCTGGACGGACTCTGATCTGTTTGTGAAGTGGTTGGAACATTTTGCCAGTTTCACGAACGCATCAGTTGACGTACCCCAGATCGTAATCCTCGATGGCCACCACAGTCACAAGACTCTGGCTGCAGTAGAGTATGCAAGGAGCCGTGGGATTACCTTAATCACACTGCCACCACACTGCACACATAAGATGCAGCCGTTGGACAGGTCGTACTTCAAGTCTCTGAAGAGTGCGTACAACGCAGCTGCTGACAGCTGGATGGTTGCCAACCCCGGAAGAAGAATCACTGCATACGACATGGCAGCGATATTCGGAAAGGCCTTCCTGCGATCCGCCACACCAGACAAAGCCGTGGCTGGCTTTCGGACGTGTGGACTTTGGCCATATGACGCAGACATCTTCACCGATGAGGACTACGTTGCCTCTGCGGTTACTGATGAGGACGCCTTGCCGCCGACCACCGGATCATTGACAGCATTGCCGCCAACTGCTGGATCATCCACAGCCTTGCCACCAACTGCTGGATCATCAACAGCCTTGCCGCCAACTGCTGGATCAACCACAGCCTTGCCGCCAACTGCTGGATCATCCTTAGCCTTGCCGCCAACTGCTGGATCATCCACAGCCTTGCCACCAACTGCTGGATCATCCACAGCCTTGCCACCAACTGCTGGATCATCAACAGCCTTGCCGCCAACCGCCGGATCATCCACAGCCTTGCCGCTAACTGCTGGATCATCGACAGCCTTGCCGCCAACCGCCGGATCATCCACAGCCTTGCCACCAACTGCTGGATCATCCACAGCCTTGCCACCAACTGCTGGATCATCCACAGCCTTGCCGCCAACCGCCGGATCATCCACAGCCTTGCCACCAACTGCTGGATCATCCACAGCCTTGCCACCAACTGCTGGATCATCCACAGCCTTGCCGCCAACCGCCGGATCATCCACAGCCTTGCCACCAACTGCTGGATCATCCACAGCCTTGCCACCAACTGCTGGATCATCCACAGCCTTGCCGCCAACCGCCGGATCATCCACAGCCTTGCCGCCAACTGCTGGATCGTCAACAGCATTGCCACCAACTGCTGGATCATCCACAGCCTTGCCGCCGACTGTTGGATCATCAACAGCCTTGTCGCCAACCGCCGGATCGTAAACAGCCTTGCCACTGACACACGAGTTGGTCAGTGACCTCGGAGAGGAACTGTCGCCAAGGCCAAGACTTTCCCGTCCACGCCCGAGGTCACGTGTTGCCGAATCAGTCTTCTTACAAGCGCAAACTTGTTGATCAAAAGTCAGCTAAGGGGAAGGCGAAGCCAAAGAGGAAGTCACGAAGGACAAACAACAAAAACAAGGACGCAGTGAAGGAACCAAAGAGAAGAGTCAGTAGCAGCAGTGAGGAGCAATATTGGCCGTGTGTCATTTGCGGCGAGCCGTTCGTGAACAGCAGATCTCGGGAGGTGTGGTTGCAGTGTCAGTTGTGCCAGAAATGGGCACACAAAGATTGCACGCCAGGACTGCGATGTTTCATATGTCCAAACTGCGAGTCCGGTAGTGACTGAACGATGGTGCCAGTTGCATTCAGTTACATAACTTGAATTCTTGTAAAGTTATGTCACCTGACAGTCATGACTGTCCTGACTGCATGTAAAGGTCTATTATCTTACTGTGAAGGAGTGTCGTAATACTGTAGGTTAGTTGTTTGTTTTGTATCAGATAAAACATACACTCCATTTTCACGTTTATCGCGGGGGGGGGGCTTCATGCCGCATAGAAGGGGGTGTCTTGCCCCAGGCCTGGGGTAAGACGCCCCATTTGGAAAATATATTTAATTAATGATTATAAAAAGTTAGTGTTGCCAAATGTCACTAATGTTTTGGTAATACGTAGCATAACCACATGGCAATTGTATGACAGCAAAAGGACGTCAAAATGTTAAGAGTATGAATAACTACGCCCATTTCCCCTTAAGGGGGGCTCCTTGCCCCACCCTACCTTATTATCGTTAAAACTATGAGTGGTAGGTTAATATAAAAAAAAACTGCACAAAGCTGTGATCAGTGAGACTCTATTGTATAGGCCTTGGGGCGGATCCAGCCTTTAGGAAAATGGGTGGTTCAAATGGCGAAACGAGGCGCGAAGCACCGAGGAGGTGAATGTGGGTGGAGTGTCTCCCGTTCCCACCCGTTGGATTCACCATTTGAAAAGGTGCAATTTGGTGACACGTAGAATCTGTTCTTTTTAACCAATTACTATATTTCAGTCAAGCAACGGGATGGCTTTGTGTACCTCGGCGAAATGGCTACAGAAATTAGGCGTTTGGGAGTAGAGGTGCGGGAGTAGAGGTGCGGGAGCGAGTCCACGGAGGCAGGAAGAGGGAGTCGTGACGGAAGAAAGATATCTAACAAGTTGAAATAGAAAGTTCTGAGATGAGTTCTGAGCCGGTGTGAGATTGTAAATGGACCCCCGTGGTAAATGGACCCCCCGGTCCATTTTCCACTGTAAAATATGGATCCACATAAAATGGATCCAACAGGTTATTACTATAACAAAGAAATCCATTTCAATTAATGAATTAAGGTTATTCTCAAACAAACCTTAATATATTACAATTCAAGTTGGTATCGTTGCGTGTCAAAACAAGCAAATAGGTCTCCATTTTGAAGTCGCTATGTAAGTTGTACATATTAGAGATATTTCTATTCAGGGTAATAGGCCCATGGAAGGAGGGGGGTACATTGTCCACGGCCATTGAGAACGGACCCCCTCTCTATACAAACAACGTAACAGCAGCACGGGGCCGTGGAAGTTGCACATATTATAACCAGTGGGTCAATAAATAGCAATAAATAATAACCAATAAATAACACAATTTGTTTAAAGGTAGTAGACACATGGAAGGAGGGGGGTACATTTTCCACGGCCATTGAGAACGGACCCCTCTCCATATCCAAGCAGTCCATCAAAAGGGGGGTACATTTTCCATGGTCATTGAGAACGGTCCCGACCAATTTTTTCACCATTACACTTCCATTTCCACGCCTGGGATTCCGCTCCACAACTGGACATTTAATTGCTCATGACCGTTTGATATGAAGTTATTCTACTCGCCCAACTTGGAATGGAGCTAAAAACTGCCGACGCTAGCCATCAGGTGTGAACAACAATTCCAACTGCTTTTTTCTGGTTACACCCTGGCAATATCCTCACATGAATTCATTTGCTTTGAAAACAGTCCATCAAAAGTTTTCTAATGCTCTATGTATCTCTCCATATATTCGTACAACGCATGAGTTTTAAAATAGTATATATATTTGGCTGTTCATTTATTTATAACAAATCAGTAAATTACGGTTTATACTAATACCAGTAATACTATTAATTAAACAATGCTCATTTATTTCAAAAGTAGAACTTCGGAGATACGTGGAAGGACGGGGGTACATTTTCCATGGCCATTGAGAACGGTTCCCACCTATTTTTTCACAATTACATTTCCATTTCCACGCCCGGGATTCCGTTCTACGACTGGACATTTAACTGCTAATAACTGTTTGATGTGAAGTTAATCTACTCGTCCAACTTGGAACGGAGCTAAACGGACATACGTGGTAGGAGGGGTACATTTTCCGCGGTCAAGGGTGACTAAGCTTGCTCTCCTCCCCCCTCCAATGGCTTCCAATTTGCGAGATCCGATACGTCGCTGTGGGTAACAGCTGTGGCGGTGCAGCAGTAAGGGAGACCGGGATGTATTTGTAATAACAGTTCCCGAAGTGTGGTGTGTGTGTGTGTGTGTGTGTGTGTGTGTGTGTGTGTGTGTGTGTGTGTGTGTGTGTGTGTGTGTGTGTGTGTGTGTGTGTGTGTGTGTGTGTGTGTGTGTGTGTGTGTGTGTGTGTGTGTGTGTGTGTGTGTGTGTGTGTGTGTGTGTGTGTGTGTGTGTGTGTGTGTGTGTGTGTGTGTGTGTGTGTGTGTGTGTGTGTGTGTGTGTGTGTGTGTGTGCACGTGTGTGTGTGTGTGTGTGTGTGTGTGTGTGTGTGTGTGTGTGTGTGTGTGTGTGTGTGTGCACGTGTGTGTGTGTGTGTGTGTGTGTGCACGTGCGTGTGTGTGTGCACGTGTGTGTGCACGTGCGTGTGTGTGTGCACGTGCATGTGTGTGTGACTGACTATCCTGGAGTAATGCCTCGTCAATTCTCTAAATGTCTCAACATTCAGAACATTGAATCCTAACCTCTCCGGGCATGCATTTGGTTCTACGCATATGATGCAAAAGTATTATTATCAGGAGTTGTGCGAGTGGCTTTGTTGTTAGCCCTTTGAGAGCTCACAATCGGTCCTATTCGACATGACAATCTTTTCAAACACAACTCACTATAAATATCAACATTTCAAAAGATCTGCATGAAAAAACGAGAACACATCACTGACACGCAAACATGCAGGCGCGAAATAAAAAATTACAAATGGCAAATTTGGGTCAACTAAAGTGTTGCGCTGTGACCTCAAAGAGAAGGGCGTCAAGTTACGATCGGGCTGAGGCCTTGTAAGACAGAGAAATGGCGACTGACCGGATAAAATGGCGCGGACTATGGGGGGACTGATTGCGACATTAAGATGTCCCCAGACTATTTCTGTCGCAGGAACAGTTTGATGATGATGATGATGATGATGATGATGATGAAAGTGGTAATCCCGCACGTACCCGCCACGTAGCGGCAAAGATATAGGCACTGTGACCACCAACACGTGTGACAACCCCAATCTCCCCACACACGAACTGGTCTCACCTCTTTACAAAGGGAGCAGCGGAGAACACAATAACAAACACGTCTGTACAGGTGGCTGCAGCGCGTGTCCCTGCCTTGCGATCCTTGAAATGATCATGCTCCAGAACATAAACCCAGCGGGCTAGGGTTGCAAACCGGTCAAATGTTACGCCTGGGTCCGCTCTTGCTCAGTGTTACCGTACAAAACGTTCCGATTGAGATCTGTGTTACCGTACAAAACGTTCCGATTAAGATCTGTGTTACCGTACAAAACGTTCCGATTGAGATCTGTGTTACCGTACAAAACGTTCCGATTAAGATCTGTGTTATCGTACAAAACGTTCCGATTGAAAACATGCAGTAAATAATACCATTAAAGTGATAGATGTACTTGTAACATTTATGTGACATTTGCCCACTGTGGCATTGAGATTACCTCCTGTGGCGTTTTGTCCGTGACATTTCGTCCATTATTCTTGACGCTTTGATTTGGTGTCTTCGACTTTACAGCCGCTAAGGCTTTAGCTTTGTCCAAACATAGGAGACCGCTCATAAACAACCACCACACATTGTTCCTGACTGGCCAAACCCTCGCTAAGGGTCAGACATAACATTTAAAAGATGCGGCATTTAAGACAACATTTATACGAAGGAACTGTTTGGGTTTGTCGACATTAGCTGCGACGCCTGTGTTCGTTGTTGTTGCGATTTCTACATTATAATAGACTTCATTCTTTCGTTACCGCTGCCTGGAATATCAACGATTGCTCAGTCGTTACAATGTCACCCCTTTAGGTTGCCGGATCGATCCCCGGTCAGGGCTTTAGAACAGATTTGTCACACATGCGGCACCCTATACGGCAGGACATATTATTGGAAATAGATCTAACTATCGACACGGCAGGGCATACTGACATTTGGAAATATATCTAGCTCGATATGACAAGGCGTATTGGAATTTGGAAATAGATCTAGCTCTCGATACGGCATGGCGTGTATGAAATATATCTAACTCTCGATAAGGCATTGCATTGTAAATATATCTAGCTCTCGAAACTGCATGGCGTATTGGAAATATATCTAGATCTCGATAAGGCATGGCGTATATATCTAGCTATCGATAAGGCATGGCGTATTGGAAATATATCTAGCTTTCGATACGGCATGGCGTATTGGAAATATATCTATGCCTCGATAAGGCATGGTATATTAGAAATATATCTAGCTCTCGACATAACTATGCATCACTACTCAACGTGTAACAATTGAAGACCACAAAGGTAAACAGAGTTTTCGTTTTGAGCCAGAGCAATTTTTAAAGGTGTGTACTTCAAGTACATCATTGTGCGGTGAAACAACCCAGCTAAATTACTACAAGGTTCATTCTTCATATATATCTGGCGACGGGGTATATTATTGGCCCAAGTTGGACTAGTGGTAAGTAGGACCTTGTTTTGTAGCTTTATTCGCCAGGACCCTGGTCGTTTTACCATTGAGTACAATATTATATGTCATGCACTAGTCCACAGTGGTGTATATAGTGACAATGTTCTGCACAGTCACGAATATAGCATGTTCCTTAAATGTGTTACAACTGTACTTGTAGGGCCCGCAAATAAATTACAAACACACTCTCACTACTCTATGTGACAGTTTATATTTGTGATTATATTTAAGTGCCTATTTGTTCATAAAAACACTGGTCCTAAATCACTCAGGTATTATCTCTTGTGAAGCATCTACATTTGTGTGCCAACCCCCCCCCCCCCCCCGCGTACCCGATCAACTGCGGGGTCCGCCGGCCGTCCCGGGCACAGATGTAATATGTTACTGTCGAAGCTGTTTTGTGTCATTTAGCATGGTAGCTGACTTACATTACATGTACAGAGGTGTGTGTGTGTGTGTGCGTGCGTGCGTGCGTGCGTGCGTGCGTGCGTGCGTGCGTGCGTGCGTGCGTGCGTGCGTGTAATGTAAGTCAGCTACCATGCTATATATATATATATATATATATATATATATATATATATATATATATATATATATATATATATATATATATATATATATATATATATATATATATATATATATATATATACTGGTGTCTACGGTAGCTGATTTACATTACATGTACAAATGTGTATACATATGTCTACTCTCCAGTGGGGCTGCACTGCACATTTTGCAATTTAAGATACTACCTTAGTCCCCGTTGAAGGCAAAAAGACATACATCTTATGTAATAAATCTGGTATAAATAAAATATAAAAAAAATCATTGGTCATCGAATCCCTTGGGCGCCATGTGTCGCATAGGGCATGTACAAGAGTCCGCCATTCCGCCCTATCGGCCGCCCTCTGTACCGCCTCTACCCATGATTTCCACCCAAACGCATCTCGTTTCTTTTTTTTTTTGAGCCTAGATAAGTTAAACTAAAATTTAATTACCATTAATTTGTAAAGAACCCCGATTCTATTTTACTGGGTGTATAACTGGAAACGTGTTTTGCATATAGGCCTATGTGACATACATCCATAGAATGTCAATTCAACGCAGAGTACTGGTTATTCGGACTCATAAATGTGATATTCAAGTGAAGACATTTCATCGCATAATCATGTTTTGGGCAATCAACAAATGGATACACAAACATTGAGCCCGTGGATTCGTCGACTGCGAGTCGGTTGATGACGTCGACCTGCTGGTGTAATGCTTGCACCAGTTCGTGGGTGGACGCTGTCGTCATTGTGTAACAGCGCCACTAGCCGACTCGCGTGGACCAGGCCGTGTCCACTTGGTAGAGCACGGGCACACCAGACAGTCACACGGTGTCTAGGACAACTTCTTCATCGGGTAAAATGGACGCCACTTTGTAACAGACATCTACGTGTTTGTTTGATTCGTATGTATAGCCTGCGCTAAAACTTGTCTATTGTATTATAAGGATACTCGTACGTGCACTGCCTAGGGAGTGTTGTTTGTTTACGCAGCTGCGTGCTGAGACGAAGGACTGGGTATGACAATATATAGGATGCGATGTATGGTGTAGCCAGTGGTTGTGGTCGAGTCTGGTGTAGTCAGTGGTTGTAGTTGAGTCTGGTGTAGCCAGTGGTTGTAGCTGAGTCTGGTGTAGTCAGTGGTTGTAGACGAGTCTGGTGTAGTCAGTGGTTGTAGACGAGTCTGGTGTAGTCATTGGTTGTAGACGAGTCTGTTGTAGTCAGTTGTTGTAGTCAAGTCTGGTGTAGTCAGTGGTTGTAGACGAGTCTGTTGTAGTCAGTTGTTGTAGTGGAGTCTGGTGTAGTCAGTGGTTGTAGACGAGTCTGGTGTAGTCAGTGGTTGTACAGTGCAGTTGAGTCTGGTGTAGTCAGTGGTTGTAGTTGAGTCTGGCGTAGTCAGTGGTTGTAGACGAGTCTGGCGTAGTCAGTGGTTGTAGACGAGTCTGGTGTAGTCAGTGGTTGTAGTCAAGTCTGGCGTAGTCAGTGGTTGTAGTCGAGTCTGGTGTAGTCAGTGGTTGTAGTTGAGTCTGGTGTGGTGAGTGGTTGTAGTGGAGTCTGGTGTAGTCAGTGGTTGTAGAGACGAAGTCAGTATAGTCAGTGGTTGTAGACGAGTCTGGTGTGGTGAGTGGTTGTAGACGAGACTGGTGTAGTCAGTGGTTGTAGTGGAGTCTGGTGTAGTCAGTGGTTGTACAGTGCAGTTGAGTCTGGTGTAGTCAGTGGTTGTAGTCGAGTCTGGTGTAGTCAGTGGTTGTAGTCGAGTCTGGTGTAGTCAGTGGTTGTAGTCGAGTCTGGTGTAGTCAATGGTTGTAGTTGAGTCTGGTGTGGTGAGTGGTTGTAGTGGAGTCTGGTGTAGTCAGTGGTTGTAGACGAGACTGGTGTAGTCAGTGGTTGTAGACGAGACTGGTGTAGTCAGTGGTTGTAGACGAGACTGGTGTAGTCAGTGGTTGTAGACGAGACTGGTGTAGTCAGCAACGTACACAGCTGGCGTGTTAGCGCAGACAGCGGGTGTCCGAGAATACGTCCTCGCGTCGTTACAACATCAATATCTCGCGAACGCGAACGACGGAGAGTCCGCTGCTGCTAACATTGCACGAGAGATCGGTTAGAAACGACGAAGTGTGTTGTTAATAACGGTCGATGTTCCTCTTAATTACAAGCACCACAAAATCTCCTCCAGGCGTGCCATCCCAAGCAGGTCTACCAGTCCATGCGGGTCTACCAGCCCATGCAGGTCTACCAGTCCGTGCGGGTCTACCAGCCCAAGCAGGTCTACCAGTCCGTGCGGGTCTACCAGCCCAAGCAGGTCTACCAGTCCGTGCGGGTCTACCAGCCCAAGCAGGTCTACCAGTCCGTGCGGGTCTACCAGCCCCTGCAGGTCTACCAGTCCGTGTGGGTCTACCAGCCCAAGCAGGTCTACCAGTCCATGCGGGTCTACCAGTCCGTGCGGGTCTACCAGTCCGTGCGGGTCTACCAGCCCCATGTCAATCAGCGCCAGGTCCACCACCAGTTTTGATGCACGAACAATGTTACAGGACGTCACGAGCAATCATTGGAACCCACTTTACTCTGCTACGCGTTAACTGTTGCATGTTTCAGGCGCGCATCTAACTGAACTATGTTGTTGTTGTTGAGCAGGTATTGCTTCCAAGAACGCTGCCATGGTGACGAGTAGCGCCAGTAGCGACCGAGACAAGTGTCCGTCGACATCGTTGGTTGCGGGAAGCAACAAGCGAAGACACCCGACGGCCGATCTGGGTGACTACCGGGCCGCTAAGCGACTGTCGCCGCTGCTGAACACACCAAAGCAGCGCAAGGAGGAGAAACGACGCATCTTGAGATTGTCGGCCCAGAAACTACGCGAAACGCAGGATCCCGAGTCGTGTCTGCGGCGTTCCGTGCTCGTCAACAACACTCTACTGCGGATACAGCGCGAACTGCGGGACGATGGGCCGCCAGACGGCGCGCGCGCCAACTGTCGCCGCTACCTTAGTCGACACGATAGCGCTCCGTGGCTGCAAGACACACTCAATCAAAGTTACCTCTACTCTAACGCTCACCTGTTTGAAGACCACGTCACCCAGTGGAGTGACACCGACGACAGAGTGCCGGGCGATGTAGGGGCAACACTTGACAGGAATATGAGAAACTTATTGGGCAATGGCTGCCTCGTGCCAACTGTCTGCAAAACGTCGTCACCATCTCCCATGACGTCACAAGTCCAACTTGGTTGTTGTGCCGTAGATGACCAATCAGCTGCTAGCGGGCCGCATGGTGTTGCTACGGCAACTGAATCTGACCTACATTGTTGTCACGTGACGGCACTCTGCATGGAAAATGTTGCTACGGATGTAGTGAAAGACTGTGTTGCGAGTGACAGGACTTTTGACAAAAGAGACAGCGTTAACAGTATCGCAGACTGTTACTGTGGCAATTTGACTGAAGCAGAGAGATTAGTTCTCGGCGAAATGGACACTGTCTTTAGCAACCTAATCAGTGTGCTGACAAATTCGTAGCGTCGCTGGACTGGAACGATTGTGATACGCCGGCATAATTTGTAAATGTCCGCATATGAATTGTTTTTACGACTGAACCTATTTTGTGTATTTAGATGCATGCACTGCTGTATGTTCTGTTTGTACATGTACACTGCTCTGTGTGTATGTTGTACATTTACTTAGCTGTACGTACTGCTCGTACATGTACACGGCTCTATGTGTGTCATGTACATGTACTCGGTTCTTTGTGTCATGTACATGTACTCGGCTGTATGTTCTCCTCGTACATGTACACAGCTCTAAGTGTGACTCGTGCATTTACAAGGCTGAACGTACTGTTCTGCTCGTACGTGTACGACTTGTACATGTACTCGGTTGTGTGTGCAGCTAATACATGTACATGGTTCTACGTGGGAATTGTACGTGTAATGTGTTGTACGTACACCTCGTACATTTGCATGGCACTACGTCAGGATTGCACATGCACTCGGATGTACGTACAGCTCGTACACGCACACTTTGGGCTGTTCAAAATTACACAATAAATATCACAGACAATTTGGCACTAACAAATCTAAATTTATTTTGACCAGCCCAACGGAACTCTTTCTGGATTAAAAATAAATTCGTTAATAATGGACGCGTTGGTATTATTCAGAGACGCCGTGCTTCTGTGGTGACATTATAACTCATTTGATTATAATATGGCATCTCCTGTATGCTATATACTGGCGCTGGTATAATAACGAATATCACTATGATTATTTATGTTTGTCCACAATATGATATATACCGTGATTCCTGCTATGAGATTCATATGTCATGTACATACTTAAAGTAGACGACAACAAGACTGGCCGTCCGCAATACAGTGTCCTACTGTTAACAGTGTCATCTACAGCAACGCGTGGTGAGTTGATTAATAAATCAATCATTTGAAACTGGTTTTCTGTTTTGCCGTATTTATGTAGTTAGCTTTAATAGTTTACTCTAACGTACAGATGTCGCGGTCGGTAGATTCACCTCGCTATGGTGTATATGGAAAGATGCAGCATGTACAGTATACAAGGTTGCGGTCCAATAAACAATGGCCCATGGCTGTGCAGGCTGGTACTTTGACGAGACCGCTCAAAGAACGTTGAACTGAGCCAACGTCCGCTTTCATCACCGGCCGTTCTGCACACGAAGAAGCGTCATCGCCATAATGTTATAATACTTAGGAGTTACAATAAGCGCTGATATGAAAGTTTCGGCCTTAAGTTGAACGAAAATATATTGTCCACATATGTGCTATTAACAAATGCCAAAAATATTACAAGCCAATATCCAAATATGACTCTTAGTAGACCTACATCAGATATCATAGGGACGAACTTGTCCCGTAGCACATAGGCGGACGTGCCCCAACACAAACACATATTTGGTGGGCGGCAACTAAATACCATTGGCACTGGACAGACCAACAACGCAAAATCCAAACAATATATCTGATATGAGGGTTTTACTGAGCACTCTGAATGTCTAACCAATGCCACTTATAAGAACTGAAATTTGATCGAAACAGAATAAAAAAATACTTTCAGTCACCAAAATCAGTTTCCTAGTTCACAACTTTCCAGCCAGCAAGCAACTCGTGGACGTCGGTTTCCCGCTGCACCAGTGTTCGAAATGAGGGGGTCTGGGGGCCCTGCCATAAGGCAAGAGGGACCTCCCATAAGAAAGAAAAATGTAACCTTGGTGGGTCCCACATTTTATCGTTGTACCGATGTAATTACCCGGTTCGTCTGACATGACAACTCGACGGTTTTCGCAGAACTCGACAGTTTTCGCAGAACTCGATCGATCTCGCAACAAGAACTCCATGGCTTTCGCAGAACTCGATCGATCTCGCAGCAAGAACTCGACGGCTTTCGCAGAACTTGACGGTTTTTGCAGGACACGACATCATTATGTTGGTAGTTTAGCTTAGTTTAGATTCATTCAACTCACTCTATTGTCATTCATTTAATCTCTGTTAAAAACATCTTAAACCATTCCACTCATATCATTGATGAGTGCGTGTTCTGTGGTTAAGAGCGCCATATGTTGGGTGTCTGCAGTAATGCCACCAATGAGTGTCTAGTTGAGGCACATTTTACCTTGGCATTTTATTTCTCAGAATCACACAGCACTGTGTCTGCAAACGCATTACTCCAGTAACAATGGTTTAGACCACAATTTACAATTTAGTCATTTAGCAGACGCTACTTACAACAAGTGCATTCAATCTAAGTTGGTAAAATAATTACAGGTCGAAATAACTACAGGCCGCTATGATAGCAAGCAAGTTTTTTCCACAAAAATAGGCGTTAATAGAAATTACAATGCCTGAAAAAAAGATTTCAAAGATTTTTTTTAGGAGCCCCCAAGAGTCAGTGGTCAGTTTGAACACTGCGCTGTATGTAGTCTTATGGTCATGTGGCTTAATCGTGTGACCGAAATTACTAAATTCTGCAACGGCACGGAATAAAAGCCGGTTAGCGGACTTTCCCCGGGGGCGGACTAGTCCCGGTCTCCCCTTCGTGTTCCTTTACCGTAATATTTGCCACGGACATGGGAGGTCTAAGACCACCCTTCATGGCCTAGGTGGGGTCTTGAGACCCCTAAGACCCCCCCTGGATCCGCTGCTGCCGGTAGATCACAGCTTCTGCACCACAAAATGTAATTACTATCTGTTCCTGCTGGGACAACCTCGCCCACGATGTTATTACTATCTGTTCCTGCTGGGACAACCTCGCCCACGATGTTATTACTATCTGTTCCTGCTGGGACAACCTCGCCCACGATGTTATTACCGTCTTTTCCTGCTGGGACAACCTCGCCCACGATGTTATTACCATCTGTTCCTGCTGGGACAACCTCGCCCACGATGTTATTACTATATGTTCCTGCTGGGACAACCTCGCCCACGATGTTATTACAGTCTGTTCCTGCTGGGACAACCTCGCCCACGATGTTATTACCATCTGTTCCTGCTGGGACAACCTCGCCCACGATGTTATTACTATCTGTTCCTGCTGGGACAACCTCGCCCACGATGTTATTACTATATGTTCCTGCTGGGACAACCTCGCCCACGATGTTATTACAGTCTGTTCCTGCTGGGACAACCTCGCCCACGATGTTATTACCATCTGTTCCTGCTGGGACAACCTCGCCCACGATGTTATTACTATCTGTTCCTGCTGGGACAACCTCGCCCACGATGTTATTACTATATGTTCCTGCTGGGACAACCTCGCCCACGATGTTATTACTGTCTGTTCCTGCTGGGACAACCTCGCCCACGATGTTATTACTATCTGTTCCTGCTGGGACAACCTCGCCCACGATGTTATTACCATCTGTTCCTGCTGGGACAACCTCGCCCACGATGTTATTACTATCTGTTCCTGCTGGGACAACCTCGCCCACGATGTTATTACTATCTGTTCCTGCTGGGACAACCTCGCCCACGATGTTATTACCATCTGTTCCTGCTGGGACAACCTCGCCCACGATGTTATTACTATATGTTCCTGCTGGGACAACCTCGCCCACGATGTTATTACTGTCTGTTCCTGCTGGGACAACCTCGCCCACGATGTTATTACTATCTGTTCCTGCTGGGACAACCTCGCCCACGATGTTATTACTATCTGTTCCTGCTGGGACAACCTCGCCCACGATGTTATTACCATCTGTTCCTGCTGGGACAACCTCGCCCACGATGTTATTACTATCTGTTCCTGCTGGGACAACCTCGCCCACGATGTTATTACTATCTGTTCCTGCTGGGACAACCTCGCCCACGATGTTATTACCATCTGTTCCTGCTGGGACAACCTCGCCCACGATGTTATTACTATCTGTTCCTGCTGGGACAACCTCGCCCACGATGTTATTACTATCTGTTCCTGCTGGGACAACCTCGCCCACGATGTTATTACCATCTGTTCCTGCTGGGACAACCTCGCCCACGATGTTATTACTATCTGTTCCTGCTGGGACAACCTCGCCCACGATGTTATTACCATTTGTTCCTGCTGGGACAACCTCGCCCACGATGTTATTACTATCTGTTCCTGCTGGGACAACCTCGCCCACGATGTTATTACTATCTGTTCCTGCTGGGACAACCTCGCCCACGATGTTATTACCATCTGTTCCTGCTGGGACAACCTCGCCCACGATGTTATTACTATCTGTTCCTGCTGGGACAACCTCGCCCACGATGTTATTACTATATGTTCCTGCTGGGACAACCTCGCCCACGATGTTACTACAGTCTGTTCCTGCTGGGACAACCTCGCCCACGATGTTATTACCATCTGTTCCTGCTGGGACAACCTCGCCCACGATGTTATTACTGTCTGTTCCTGCTGGGACAACCTCGCCCACGATGTTATTACCGTCTGTTCCTGCTGGGACAACCTCGCCCACGATGTTATTACCATCTGTTCCTGCTGGGACAACCTCGCCCACGATGTTATTACCGTCTGTTCCTGCTGGGACAACCTCGCCCACGATGTTATTACCATCTGTTCCTGCTGGGACAACCTCGCCCACGATGTTATTACAGTCTGTTCCTGCTGGGACAACCTCGCCCACGATGTTATTACCGTCTGTTCCTGCTGGGACAACCTCGCCCACGATGTTATTACCATCTGTTCCTGCTGGGACAACCTCGCCCACGATGTTATTACTGTCTGTTCCTGCTGGGACAACCTCGCCCACGATGTTATTACTATCTGTTCCTGCTGGGACAACCTCGCCCACGATGTTATTACTATCTGTTCCTGCTGGGACAACCTCGCCCACGATGTTATTACCATCTGTTCCTGCTGGGACAACCTCGCCCACGATGTTATTACTATATGTTCCTGCTGGGACAACCTCGCCCACGATGTTATTACTATATGTTCCTGCTGGGACAACCTCGCCCACGATGTTATTACCGTCTGTTCCTGCTGGGACAACCTCGCCCACGATGTTATTACTATCTGTTCCTGCTGGGACAACCTCGCCCACGATGTTATTACCGTCTGTTCCTGCTGGGACAACCTCGCCCACGATGTTATTACAGTCTGTTCCTGCTGGGACAACCTCGCCCACGATGTTATTACCATCTGTTCCTGCTGGGACAACCTCGCGCACGATGTTATTACAGTCTGTTCCTGCTGGGACAACCTCGCCCACGATGTTATTACCGTCTGTTCCTGCTGGGACAACCTCGCCCACGATGTTATTACAGTCTGTTCCTGCTGGGACAACCTCGCCCACGATGTTATTACTATCTGTTCCTGCTGGGACAACCTCGCCCACGATGTTATTACTATATGTTCCTGCTGGGACAACCTCGCCCACGATGTTATTACCGTCTGTTCCTGCTGGGACAACCTCGCCCACGATGTTATTACCATCTGTTCCTGCTGGGACAACCTCGCCCACGATGTTATTACAGTCTGTTCCTGCTGGGACAACCTCGCCCACGATGTTATTACCGTCTGTTCCTGCTGGGACAACCTCGCCCACGATGTTATTACTATCTGTTCCTGCTGGGACAACCTCGCCCACGATGTTATTACTATATGTTCCTGCTGGGACAACCTCGCCCACGATGTTATTACCGTCTGTTCCTGCTGGGACAACCTCGCCCACGATGTTATTACCATCTGTTCCTGCTGGGACAACCTCGCCCACGATGTTATTACAGTCTGTTCCTGCTGGGACAACCTCGCCCACGATGTTATTACCGTCTGTTCCTGCTGGGACAACCTCGCCCACGATGTTATTACAGTCTGTTCCTGCTGGGACAACCTCGCCCACGATGTTATTACTGTCTGTTCCTGCTGGGACAACCTCGCCCACGATGTTATTACTATATGTTCCTGCTGGGACAACCTCGCCCACGATGTTATTACTGTCTGTTCCTGCTGGGACAACCTCGCCCACGATGTTATTACCGTCTGTTCCTGCTGGGACAACCTCGCCCACGATGTTATTACTATCTGTTCCTGCTGGGACAACCTCGCCCACGATGTTATTACCATCTGTTCCTGCTGGGACAACCTCGCCCACGATGTTATTACTATATGTTCCTGCTGGGACAATCTCGCCCACGATGTTATTACTATATGTTCCTGCTGGGACAACCTCGCCCACGATGTTATTACCGTCTGTTCCTGCTGGGACAACCTCGCCCACGATGTTATTACTATCTGTTCCTGCTGGGACAACCTCGCCCACGATGTTATTACCGTCTGTTCCTGCTGGGACACCCTCGCCCACGATGTTATTACAGTCTGTTCCTGCTGGGACAACCTCGCCCACGATGTTATTACCATCTGTTCCTGCTGGGACAACCTCGCGCACGATGTTATTACAGTCTGTTCCTGCTGGGACAACCTCGCCCACGATGTTATTACCGTCTGTTCCTGCTGGGACAACCTCGCCCACGATGTTATTACAGTCTGTTCCTGCTGGGACAACCTCGCCCACGATGTTATTACTATCTGTTCCTGCTGGGACAACCTCGCCCACGATGTTATTACTATATGTTCCTGCTGGGACAACCTCGCCCACGATGTTATTACCGTCTGTTCCTGCTGGGACAACCTCGCCCACGATGTTATTACCATCTGTTCCTGCTGGGACAACCTCGCCCACGATGTTATTACAGTCTGTTCCTGCTGGGACAACCTCGCCCACGATGTTATTACCGTCTGTTCCTGCTGGGACAACCTCGCCCACGATGTTATTACAGTCTGTTCCTGCTGGGACAACCTCGCCCACGATGTTATTACCGTCTGTTCCTGCTGGGACAACCTCGCCCACGATGTTATTACAGTCTGTTCCTGCTGGGACAACCTCGCCCACGATGTTATTACCGTCTGTTCCTGCTGGGACAACCTCGCCCACGATGTTATTACTATCTGTTCCTGCTGGGACAACCTCGCCCACGATGTTATTACAGTCTGTTCCTGCTGGGACAACCTCGCCCACGATGTTATTACCGTCTGTTCCTGCTGGGACAACCTCGCCCACGATGTTATTACCGTCTGTTCCTGCTGGGACAACCTCGCCCACGATGTTATTACCATCTGTTCCTGCTGGGACAACCTCGCCCACGATGTTATTACAGTCTGTTCCTGCTGGGACAACCTCGCCCACGATGTTATTACCGTCTGTTCCTGCTGGGACAACCTCGCCCACGATGTTATTACTATCTGTTCCTGCTGGGACAACCTCGCCCACGATGTTATTACTATCTGTTCCTGCTGGGACAACCTCGCCCACGATGTTATTACTGTCTGTTCCTCTTATAAAGACTGGTTTGCTTTCATGTGTTTATCAAATTGCATGAAGATTTGGGTGAAATATGTATTTGTGATTTCTAATAGACATGATTTCATGTATCGGTAGCTGAATGTACATCGTATGTAGTAGAAATGGTAAATCGTGATATAAACACAATAATTAATTAATGCATTAACAGCTTATATACCTATCTATCACGTAGATATGTAATGTATGAAATGGCAAACAATACATTGCCATAGTAAAAGTATAAATATGGTCAAATGCATCAGGATTAACATTTATCTTTGGAAACAAAAGTGTAATAAAAGTGCTCATGCAAAACAAACTTCGGCAAGATTGAGACAGAAAGATACCGTAATAGGAATAGCTGATGACACCATTTTGGGGAAGTTTCCGTAACTAGAAATTGCTCAAACAAGGATTGCTCCAAGTGGCACCAACCATTTCTGTGGAACTGCAGCTTCGCTATATTTCACAACTCCAACTGTGTATGCGCGCACGCGTGTGCGTGCGTGCGCACGCGTGTGGGGCCTGATTAATGAAGGGGTGTTTTAGTCGGCGCTCGGAGTCAACGCTCAATACACCTTTCTTAACGGGGTGTTTTCTTGAACCGGAAGTACCAGCGCCCGGTGAGCGGGTGGGGTATAGACTTGCACCCCAAGGGTGCGTCACTCACTTTGTGACACAAACTATAGGCGACAGGTCCCCCGTGGCGTCAACATCAATATGGCAATGTGGTGACACATGGACGAGTGTATCGCCATGGCCGTGCGGCAGGTTGCTGACGCACGCCGACGAGCCTGCAGGGGTTAGACCACAGTTGACCTTCCTGTTTATTGTTTCACGAATGTAGGGCGTATTAAATTGCGATATGTGAATCTAAACAATTCATATGATGTGACATAAGTGCAATTGAGCAGTCATATTCACAGGTATATTTGTAGAAGCTATTGGCTGTGAAATGGTGCATTTATTTGAGAGTTTAACAGGCGCATGAATATATGGCTATTTTTGTCAAAATTGATGGGCATCGCACGTCGGGGCGTTTCAAAAGAGCTGGAGGTATGTGATTTTGATAAAATTTGGTCAGTACGTCAATGAGATGATGGCAGTTGCTGTGAAAAAGTTTAAAAATTTTGGATGGTCAGGTTTTCTTATAATCAGACAAAACGTTAACATGGCCACCAATGCAATTCTCTACTGTGGTCTGTCCCCTGCAGAGGGACCGACTCCTGTGCTGTGATTCACGTCACGTAGGTCACGACGTGTAGCCAACGCCTGTCAGCAACCGGCGGCCAGTGAAACGTATTGGTGCACTGGCATGTGACAACATTGTCTTTACCTGGCTGCCGTCACACCGTCCCTCGTTGTCGGTTTAATGGACGAGACGGCAGTGTTTGAGTAGTTGAAGCTAATTTATACTTAACTTTCCTGTCTATTCGAGCTTTATGACCAACTTACTGCGCCCGCACTACCCCGTCATTCTTTCCGTTACGAACTACCATGTATTGCAGTTGTTTCGGTTACACTAATGCAGCGTATCAAATTTAAATTCGTCATTGTCTTCCTATCTATAATCTATATGCGCATATCGGGCATTGTTACGAAACGTCGTGTTCTTTCTTTGTCGTGTCCTTCCCATGTTGTGTTCTTCCCTTGTCGCTTTCATACATTGTCACGTTCTTTCCTTGTCGCGTTCCTCCCCTGTCGTGTTCCCCTTGTCGTGTTTTCCTGCCTTGTCGCGTTTCCCATTGTCATGTTGCTGCGTCGTTGTGTTCCTGCCTTGTTCATGCTTTGTCAAGTTTCCCCTTGTCGTGTTCCTGCATTATCATGTCCCCCTTGTCGTGTTCTTGCCTTGTCGCATTCCCCCTTGTCGTGCTCCTCCATTGTCACGTTCCTCCCTTTTTGTGTTCCCCTTGTCTTGTTCCCCCCTTGTCGCGTGCCCCCATGTCGTGTTCCTGCATTGTTGCGTCCCTCCCTTGTCGTGTCCCTGCATTGTCGCGTTCCTCCTTTGTCGTGTTCCTCCTTGTCATGCGGTAATGCAACGTTGTCTGGTGTACCTGTCGTGTGTCTAGTCTACAGTCACACGTGTTGTAATCGATAGAGTGTGAGCGGTCAATCAGTCCGTCGCGTTGACGCTGTCAGACCAAGTGGACGTTTTTATGCAAATAGCAACATGCATAATGGTAGACGTTACACACGATTGGCTTCGCTGAACGACCACAATCGTGGCACTGATCAATACGAGATGTACCGACAGTCGCTGTGGCATCACGACCGACCCGTGGCGACGACAGGACACCCTGTGGCGAGCACACACAATCCAGCACATTTTGTCCACCAGTGGGGGGGGGAGCATTTCGTCAACTATTTATTATTATATATATATTTATATATATACATATATATGTATACACACACACACACACACACACACACACACACACACACACACACACACACACACACACACACACACACACACACACACACACACACACACACACACACACACACACACACACACACACACACACACACACACACACACACACACACACACACGTGCACACGTGCACACGTGCACACGTGCACACGTGCACACGTGCACACGTGCACACACACACACACACACACACACACACACACACACACACACACACACACACACACACACACACACACACGTGCACACGTGCACACGTGCACACACACACACACACACACACACACACACACACACACACACGTGCACACGTGCACACGTGCACACGTGCACACGTGCACACGTGCACACGCGCACACGCGCACACGCGCACACGCGCACACGCGCACACGCGCACACGCGCACACGCGCACACGCGCACACGCGCACACGCGCACACGCGCACACGCGCACACGCGCACACACACACACACACACACACACACACACACACACACACACACACACACACACACACACACACACACACACGTGCACACGTGCACACGTGCACACGTGCACACGTGCACACACACACACACACACACACACACACACACACACACACACACACACACACACACACACACACGTGCACACGTGCACACGTGCACACACACACACACACACACACACACACACACACACACACACACACACACACACACACACACACGTGCACACGTGCACACGTGCACACGTGCACACGTGCACACGCGCACACGCGCACACGCGCACACGCGCACACGCGCACACGCGCACACGCGCACACGCGCACACGCGCACACGCGCACACGCGCACACGCGCACACGCGCACACGCGCACACGCGCACACGCGCACACGCGCACACGCGCACACGCACACACACACACACACACACACACACACACACACACACACACACACACACACACACACACACACACACACACACACACACACACACACACACACACACACACACACACACACACACACACACACACACACACACACACACACACACACTTTCGGTATATTTTGTAAAACTAATTAATTAAAGTTAATGTCTTAAGAAATGCTGAATTTATCATAATGTTTACATTTAGTTTGTAACAAAACGTAGTTTTAAAACGTATATATTACAAAACAATAATTAATTGAACTGTCAACTTTTCACTAAGAGGAGATACTAAATATGTTTAATCATTAACCATGGGAATTATTACTATTAAGTTATTAACCTAAACAAGCTGAAGATATATATATATATAGGCCCCTATCTGAATGGTATTGTGTAGACGTGTTGGATCCAATGGCAGTGTGTCCAGCGTGCCAGCCACTGCCAGCGAACCTGCGTCACAAAACTGAGTTATGACGAGATGTGTGAGCAACAACATAACTTCATAGACATAAGTCATAATCGTGACGCAAATCCGAATAAATATTACAGAAATTACGGTTGGCAAAATGTCCATTAATGAAATGTGCGGATACCGATGATGGAGTATGAACGGCGACACCTGATGATGACAGGTCATGGTACTTGGTGAAGAAATTCACTGTGGCGATAACAGTTGCTGAACTATAAATTACGATGCGCGGCCATTCCAAGAATCTGATCCATATAAAAAAACAGATACATGAGGAGAAGTTTGGATGCTCTAGGTGGTCGTTTTCATGATTAGGTCAAAAAGTAAAAGATCGCTAATAAAAGAAATGTTAATAAACAGAAGTATTGTCCTGGCTACATATTGCATTTATGTTAACCACAAATCGTGTCTTTGTGAAACGTTTGACATTGCAAGAAATGTTGCCAAACCATAGCCGAAGCAAGGGAGCATTCATTGTATTTTTAATCAACCACGTCGACGCTCAACATGTAACTGAACTGTCATTCTACACTGAAATAATAACCGGTCATGTTACACTGAAATAATAACCGGGCATGTTAATAGTCTATATATATATATGTATATATATATATATATATATAACGCTTCTGGTGAATTAATCGGGAACCTGGTTAAATTTTCTCTAGACTGGCGTCCACTTATATATATCCACTATATATATATATATATATATATATATATATATATATATATATATATATATATATATATATATATAAATGCTCTTTACTGAACACAAAACCACCATAGGCATAGGTTGTTGTGTTGCTGCAACAACTTGTTTTTCCCATTTCAAATTATTTGAAATCCAGACACCTAGATCCTTCTCTTGAACTGTTTCTGCTAAAACGATATTATTATTTTGGGTTGTCATGGTGTACTCAAATTTTGGATTGTCTTTGCCTATGTGCATCCTTTTACATTTACTAGTGTTGAACGTTACTGTTAGGCACCATCTATTATTCCACTCACTTAAGTTATCTAAATCAGCTTGTAAGATTTCACAGTCAGATTTGTTTTTTAATGTTCTGAATATTTTGGTGTCATCAGCAAAATGTTTTACATTAGTATTTATTGTCTCTGGTATATCATTTACATAAATTAAAAAGAGAATAGGTCCCAATACTGATCCTTGCGGAACACCACTAATGACATCAAACTATTCAGAATAGACACTTCTTACCATAATTCGCATTTTTCTGACAGAAAATCAGCTATCCATTCTAAAACTTTACCTCGTATTCCATAGGCAACAACATCTTTTCCGGGACTTCGTCAAATGCTTTTTGAAAATCCAGCAAAATAACATCAACATTATCTCCCTGATCCACATCTTCTGTCCAACTTTCAATAGTTTCTAACAAATGTGTTAGACAAAAACAACCCTTTGTAAAACCATGTTGGTCTGGGGTATTTAAATTGTTTTCTAATAAATGTTTTAACATTGCATCCTTCACACAAGATTCCATCAGTTTACTGGCTAGACAAGTTAAACTCACTGGTCTATAATTACCAGCCATAGACCAGGATCCCTTCTTATAAATTGGAGAAATGTTTGCTAATTTCCAATCTAATGGTATTACACCACTAGACAATGATTCCGTGAATATTAGAAACAACGGTTTAGCTAAAGTTTCGGCACAATCCTTCAATATCTTTGGATGTATACCATCTGGACCACAAGCCTTGTCTTCTTTTAACTGCTGTAACTTTATAAATACATCTAGCTCAGTAAATGTGATCTCGTTTAAAACCTTGTTTTCTGGAACTCTGTTTTCAAATTCCGGTAAAATATTATCTCCACCCTCTTCCATTGTAAATACTGATTCAAAGAACTTCCCTAGAACATCAGCTATTTCCTGGTCATTTGTTGTGGTTTCACCCTCCTTCTTTCTTAAATGTGGTATGACTGGTTTTATCTTTTGCTTACTTCTTGCATAGCTATAGAAAAGCTTTGGTTTGTCTTTCATTCTCTTCAAAAGCTTCTTTTTGTACTGGATACTATTGTTTTTATTTCTTTGCCTCTTTTATTCTTCATATTCTTTGTTCCTACCAGTTTTTTCATATCTTTTTGCAAAGTTAAATCTGTTTCTTTACCGATCTACATACTCTCTTAGTTTGCCAGGGGGCTTTAGGGTTTGGCTTCTTCCTTTCCCTTATAATACATTACCATACATTACCATACATTCTATCTTCAAAGTATTTACTTTCTTTCTATCATCAACGTATTGATTAGCAAGTGGGCTACCTTAGAAGCTGTCGGGCTACTTCACTTTGCAAGGTTGGTAGCCCGACTGGCTACCTTCCATGACTTGCTCACCCCTGCTGCTGTTGATGTATTTTGTCTTCTATTGACACAAACTTTAGATGCAGTATTTTGAATGAGTATCAGGACTCAGGAGCAGCACTCTAACATGAAAACACATATTTTATTAACTCAAGCACACTCCAAACATAAACAGTGCCATGTGGAACTTCTCTCATATCTTTATTATACTTCACATATATTAGTATGTAATATGCAATAGAAATAGACAGTTTGGGTTCAGTTCTGTTGAAACGAGATCAGAACGTTTATCTTTTATTCAACTATCATTTTTCTACAAAAGTAAGAAGTGCTGCGTAATACAATTAAACACAGAACAGTAGCCCAAGTAACTAACAACCAGGCCGGTAGAAGAGGGCAAACAGGTAGAAGAGGGCAAACAGGTAGAAGAGGGCAAACATGTAGAAGAGGGCAAACAGGTAGAAGAGGGCAAATTGGTAGAAGAGGGCAAACGGGTAGAAGAGGGCAAATAGGTAGATGAGGGCAAACAGGTAGAAGACGGCAAACAGTTAGAAGAGGGCAAACACATGCAACAATACAGTTGTAGCTGTAGGCATGTTTGATACATTACTGCAAGGTATGATACAATGTGTCCAGTGAAGCCATAGTTGAGGATTATGATTACATTGTAAACATTGCATGATGTAACTGGATGTAGGACAAAGTCCCCTAAAAGAAAAGCTCCCTTGACAAAAATCCCCTTCCTCGCACACACACATTTATATATTTATTTTATCATGGAAATAAGTTGTGCTATGATGGGTATGATGGGTATGCTGAACAAAGCTTAGGAGAACCGTATTCGGCGGGAGTGCTCCTAGAGGCTAGCTTTAATGCAATCATTCATATACATTCTGAACATTTTGTATACCTAAAATGCAAACAATACTTCTAACATACACACCAATAACATTTTATCAAACACAAAATATTAAAAGTATAGAATATTTGCAATTGACAGAATATGTTGCATATTAGGTTCCCTTGATATAGCGTATCTGAATTTTACTGTGTATTTAAATGTTTAATACAGCGTATATTTGTATCTGATCAAGCATATTTTTAAAATAAACAAATACAGCGTATTTGTATTTTAAAAAGAATGGAACATATTCATATTTGATCCAGAAAAGCATATTTGATTTGATTCAGACCCCACTGTTTGTCTGATACAACTGCACATTCAGGTATGATGACATTGCCACACATTCATATTACTAATATCAAAAATAGATAAGCTTTACAAGTTTTAGTTATTTGGTCCTAGTTGCCATTTGGGTGGGAGGCTTTTGTTTGGTGGGCTTTTGTCCAGGGGAAATATTGTCTGGGGGGATTTTGTCTTTACACAACAATGGTCAAATTGTAAATATGATTAGTATTTTAGCATGTAAACATGCTATATAAGCTACAGTTTGGCTTCACTACCATCTTAACCTACGAAGACTGAGTGAGTTGGCTGAAATATTCAGAAAGAATGCAAAACATTTCTTGAGAGGTAATTACCATATAAAATATCTTAGTAGTCTTTATGAAATTAGTAAATATTGACAATAATAGTGGGACTAGCAGTAATATTGACAATAATAGTGGGACTAGCAGTAATATTGACAATAATAGTGGGACTAGCAGTAATATTGACAATAATAGTGGGACTAGCAGTAATATTGACAATAATAGTGGGACTAGCAGTAATATTGACAATAATAGTGGGACTAGCAGTAATATTCTTCCAAAATCATAATTCAGCTGTTGTCATAATTAATTCTCAACCTAATACAAAACACTAGATACATAACTAGACAGGCACGCCCAATTTATTTCCCTTGTAATACTATCATTAAATGCTTTTCATCATCCTTCACAGCATTCACATTTGTGTACAACTATGAAACAATAACACTGCTGCTACTAATACTGTGTGCATGGTCCAGCCTGTAGGCATGGTCCAGCCTGTGGACATCATTTAACCTGCAGAGATGGTCCAGCCTGCAGATATGGTCCAGCCTGTGAGAATGGTCCTGCTGTGCATCCCTGGCAGTGTAGCACTGTTCGTTTCATGAATACATAATAACATGTACAAAGACATAATCCCAAACAAACAATACTAAACAAAACATTTCAGACAAATTACATGTATTTAGCTATTAAGATGCACTAATCCTGAAGCTACTTATCTGATATAATACCACATACCATAATACATAATACAGGGCTGTATATGAACTAAATATACAACTAAAATGTGAATGTTACAAAACAAAAAATCAGATGCACAGGTGTTTGAATGATATGCAATACAAAACATTTAAGTGATTTTACTGATATTAATAAAAACAAATAAATGAGAACATTAACAATCAGCGTGACTATTGCTACATTGAGCAGTAGCTATATAGCAGCATGGACCACATTATACCAGAGGGACCAGGCAACAAATGACATAATAACCAACAGCACCAGTTTATGTAATGTCACACAACTGAACTGAGACTGACAAACAAGGGCTAGTACTGAACTGAGACTGGCATACAGGGGGCTGGTACTGAACTGAAACTGGCATACGGTGTGTTGATGGAAAAGCAGCAGTGTTTGCCCGATGTTGCATGCATTGTTCAACTGTACATTTACTATGTTTCTTGCTCCAGCTTTGACAAATTGAAATAAAAATTTTTAACAAGCAACTGCATGACAACTGAAGCAAATGTTGACCAACTGGTGGGATGACATCAATCTTTAGATGTAAGAGGATAGCTGTCAACATCTACACAAAGCACCTGTTTGTACGAGCAAACATTGCAGTGAAGACAACACAGAAACCACATCATTGAAACAATTTAGCATTAACAAGCCCAGTTAGCATTAACAAAGTAGAGCCATTTTCTCTCGTACGACAAATATGCAGAATATTTAGGCTGTTGCATAGTCCTATACTGGTGTTGTGAGCTGTCCATGAAGCTTGGTGAGTCATGGGACATATGGTGTCATGAGCTGTACATGAAGCTTGGTGAGTCATAAGACACACGGTGTCATGAGCTGTCAATGAAGCTTGGTGAGTCACGATACACATGGTGTCATCAGCTGCCCATTAAGCTTGGTGAGTCACGAGACACATGGTGTCATGAGCTGTTCCATGAGGCTTGGCGAGTCATGAGACACATGGTGTCATGAGCTGTCCCATGAAGCTTGATGAGGCATGAGACGCATGGTGTCATAAGCTGTCCAGTCAGACCACGAGGTGGGTGTGACTGGACGCCACAGTCAGTTGCAGGTCTCGACCCTCGACACTCACTGCCTGCTGCTGCCCTCTAGTGTTGATGTAGCTTGCCAGCAGCATGGTCAGCTCCAGTATCTACAAGAGTCAAACAAATAGTGATCTGAGACACACGTTTGCTTGCTCATTCGCATGCATGTTGCTTGCTCATTCGCATGCATGTTGCTTGTTCATACACATGCATGTTGCTTGCTCATTCGCATGCACACGCATGCATGTTGCTTGCTCATTCGTATGCACATGCATGCATGTTGCTTGCTCATTCGCATGCAGACGCATGCATGTTGCTGGCGAAAATGTACCATGGAATAAAAAAGTTGAGAATCACAGCCTTAAAGAGCTCTCCTCTCTAATACCCAGAAACACTCTTTCTTACCTTGGCCTTGTGCAGGGAAAACAAGAGGCGGTCTGCTCTGCTCTCCTCTGATTCATTTGGATTCTTCCCATTCAGCACTAACATGAAGTTGTCACGATAACCACCAAATGTGATGACATCACTGTAGGTGATAGTCATCAGGGGTCTCTGCAACAGACCACAGATGCTCATGACTGCACATCACCTACGCAAGTATAACAATTACTGCCTCTGCAAAAGGTACAGCTACATTCTTACATAGTGTGGTATCAAGTACTGTTCGAAGCAATTCACACATCACCACGAGCAGCTCTGTTCATTTCACCGCCATCTCGATTTAACTGGGAAGCATTCAGCCATGCCTCAATTACTGCGCAAAGACTATTCATTCATATATCCACCTCTGTCTGTAGCCAGGTACCCATTTATACAGCTGAGTAAACTGTACCATAACAACACTACACCAATGCGCCCCATAACAACACTACACCAACGCGCCCCATAACAACACTACACCAACGCGCCCCATAACAACACTACACCAATGCGCCCCATAACAACACTACACCAACGCGCCCCATAACAACACTACACCAACGCGCCCCATAACAACACTACACCAATGCGCCCCATAACAACACTACACCAACGCGCCCCATAACAACACTACACCAATGCGCCCCATAACAACACTACACCAACGCGCCCAATAACAACACTACACCAATGCGCCCCATAACAACACTACACCAACATGCCCCATAACAACACTACACCAATGCGCCCCATAACAACACTACACCAACGTGCCCCATAACAACACTACACCAACGCGCCCCATAACAACACTACACCAACGCGCCCCATAACAACACTACACCAATGCGCCCCATAACAACACTACACCAACGCGCCCCATAACAACACTACACCAACGCGCCCCATAACAACACTACACCAACGCGCCCAATAACAACACTGAACACAACAGAGAATACAACCATGACTTCACATGACCTATGCAAGAATTAACTATTACTCAGTAGATATGTACTATATATTTAATCATTTATGTACAACTTTACATATATATGTGAGGGTATAAGATTAAGATAATATGCAGTGCAATGTATATAGAATCCAATGTGTAATTATAATTCAACAAGACTGAACAAGATTGTCATTCAAAGCAAAAACGCCAGATGGCAAATGGACAGGAGGCCATTGGCTTCGAGAGTCAGTAATGGTTACAATGATGCAAGTAATCAACACACTATTCACCAACAGTTAGTCCATATAAATTACAACAAAATATATTTAACAGGGTAACAGGTGACTTTATTAAGTAACCCTTTAGGCAGAACACCACACTTAATGCCTTCATTCTAGGGGGAGCCTTTCACAATGTACTTGATATTTGGTCAAGTACATTTGATCAATATGTGTGAAGATGTTCGTCAGACTGGATGGTTCAAATGAGCAATATTTTTATTTATTTCAGTCAGTTTACCTTTTCTTCCTGTGACGTTTCGACTGCTATCAGCAATCTTCTTCAGGCGACTACCAACATGGCAACACAGTAGTCACTCTCCTAAACTTTTCCTCATACCATCCATTACACCAGAAGATGGGAGTGATCCGTACGTTGCTAGACAGATGCGAAACACTTGTGACAGAGGAGGAAGATAAACAGAAAGAAAGAAAACACATGAAGGAAGCTCTAACGAGATGCAGGTATCCACAATGGACCATATCAACAGTACAGAGAAAGATGAAAAAAGAAGGAAGACAACATCATGAAAAAGACGGTGGAAAAAGACAAGAGCAAAGGCATGGTGGTACTTCCATATATGTCCAAGGATTATCTGGAACCACATCACGGATCATGAAAAAATACAAAGTGAATAGAGCAATGAAGCCTCACAACACCATCATAGCATGTAAGAACTGTAATGCCAGATACATCGGAGAAACCAAACGAACCTTAGGAACCTGCATCAAAGAACACAAAGAAGACTC
This sequence comes from Lamellibrachia columna, assembly GCA_963662155.1. Classification (NCBI taxonomy): domain Eukaryota; kingdom Metazoa; phylum Annelida; class Polychaeta; order Sabellida; family Siboglinidae; genus Lamellibrachia; species Lamellibrachia columna. The sequence continues at coordinate 42,628,552 of OY759262.1, read as the reverse complement.
TGAGAAAGCATTGGCTAGCAGACCCTATAACTGAAGCAACAGAAAAACATTGGAAAAAGATTAATCAGCTGCAACAGATCACGACTCCACAGAATCACATAGTAGACTGGGAGGGGGCCACATTTGTAGACAGAGAGTCAGACTGGAGAACAAGAGGCATCAAAGAAGTGATATGGACAAGAAAAACCAAAGACAGCATGAATCGAGAAGAGGGCCGATACCGACTCTCACATATCTACAATGATCTCCTGAAAAGCCACCCAGAGTGCAGCCGCGGGGGGCACACACCAGGGCGTGACAGCGGGGGGCACACACCAGGGCGTGACCACGGGGGGCACACACCAGAGTGATAGTCTGCGTAGAATGACTACCGTGTCACCATTTAGTGGTAGTTGTCTGAAGAAGATTGCTGATAGCAGTCAAAATGTCACTGGAAGAAAAAGGTAAACTGACTGTGAAATAAGTAAAAATATTATACATTTGATCAAGTACAAGTTCTAGTTATTTCAAAACTGCAATAACGAGTACTTGACCTCAAACCTGGTGATCTGTAATTTTTTTTACAAACATTACTAGACACTAGGTCATACTTAAACATGTTATCTATTTTAAAAGAAACCATTAAGAGGGTAGATGAGGGGTCACCAATAGATATTATCTACTTAGATTTTCAGAAAGCTATCAATAAAGTGCCATGTCAAATATTGCTGTTATTAAAATGCACTGTTCAGTATAACAAACATGTTGTTGCTAAATTGTCATCCCCATTACACAGGGGATGGTACAACCAGCTGACTCAAAGTACTGACATTTGCAGACAACATAGATGTGTTTAGAAAGGTTATAGAAATAAAGATGACCTATTTAAGACTAATTAGTTAAATCGTCTGAAAAGTGGCTGATGTTATTTAATTCTGACAAAATGAAACATCTTGAAAGGGCGCACAACCCATAGGTCAGATGAATAACCTTTGGATCCTTGATAAGACAATGTCTTTGTTGTCTATTTGTCATCTCATCTGGAGTTTTTTGGATGTTAATCTTGTTAATAAAATAATGGAACTTGCCACACTGGCTAGTATGCTTCACAGAACAGGCATATCAACCTAATATGAAGACCTCAGGATATGTCCAGCAACTCTGACACTGCTATATGACATACATTTATAGGACAATTTAGCTTGGTAGAACATCACACGATTGACTATGCTGTTGTCCCAAGGCCCACTGGTGTTATCTGTGATGGACAGGCCTGGCTGGTGCTGCAGACATTATACACCAGTGGACCCCCCTGCACTGGTGGGCCCTCTGCACTGGTGGGACTCCTGCACTGGTGGGCCTCCTGCACTAGTGGGCCTACTGCACCAGAGGGCCCCCTGCACCAGTGGGCCTCATGCACCGGTGGACCTCCTGCACCTTTGGGCCTCCTGCATCGGCAGGCCCCCTGCACCAGTGGGCCTCCTGCATCGGTGGGTCTCCTGCACTGCTGGGCCTTGTGCACTGGTGGACCTCCTGCACTGGTGGACGTCCTGCACCGGAGGACCTCCTGCACTGGTGGGCCTCCTGCACTTTCGCAAATTACCATGAGACCACTGTCTTCCATGAGACCACATCTACGACGAGACCATATCTACCATGAGACCACATCTACCATGAGACAACATCTACCATGAGACTACATCTTCCATGAGACTACATCTACCACTGAGACCACATCTACAACAAGACCACATTTACGATGAGTCCACATCTACGATGAGACCACATCTACGACAAGACCACATCTATGATGAGACCACATCTACGATGAGACCACATCTACGACAAGACCAAATCTACCATGAGACCACATCTACAATGAGACCACATCTACCATGAGACCACATCTACGACAAGACCACATCTACCATGAGACCACATCTACGACAAGACCACATCTACCATGAGACCACATCTACCATGAGACCACATCTACCAAGAGACCACATCTACAATGAGCAAAGAGGTAGCAAAAAGCACTGGCACTGACAGCAAAGTCTAATAATAAACCAACCACATAACTGAGAGGTCATTCACGAGACCTTTGAAATGCGACCCCATTCACCACTGGGTCTAGATGTGGGGATGTGTGCTGGAGTAGTGAGAGGAAAGAGGCCAACAGTCAGGCCATCTACAGTGACACAACTGGATACTCTTAGGCATCCATTTGTTGATGCAGCAACTGGGCCACAGTTCAGTTGCATGTAGGTTTAGGTGAATCTACCAGGGAGGACAGTCAGTTATCACCAACAGGTATATTCATTAGTGCAACAAACTGTGTTATTAATGCACAACTTCTGGTATCATTGGTGTGACGACTTGCATTGAAAGTGCTGCCAAAACATGTCTTGTCAATGATACTTGTGTTGTGTTTTGGTTGCATAAACCATCAAGTGGAGAGATAAATAGTACCAAAGTGAAGCAGCCCCAATCTTGTGCAGCAGCACATTAAGTGGTGTTTATGCTGTTGCATTGCCTAACGTCACCCCCACTGCTGGCAGTTTTCAGCCAATTACCTTTTACAAAGCACTCAGCATGGATTGGCTGAGCTATACTCTTTTGCAAAGTGCACATGCTTGAACATTCGACTAAGTGGCCTCATTAGTGTGTTCAACAAGACAATAACAAGTCAATAACACAACTAACAGTTGGGGTGTGACACCAATACAAATCTAATATTTTATGGTTTACTGGCAGTGTGCATTTTAGAAATTATATGACCAGCAAGGTAATTAAATCATAATGTACCACGGCAAGCAAAGGAATGCATACGAATACAATCTACTTCACTACAAAGTATATTTAGCAGTGGCAGCAGCTGTACTGAGTATGCTATCAAACAGTGGGTGGACCATCCTATAGCACTGCAGACTGCTGGTCTAGCTGCCATGTTCTCTAAGCCTCAAGTGTCCAACTGTTTCCCTTGCTGCAGTAAACTGCACAATACATTCACTGACTACACACGAACACCATATGGTACACATTACTTTCATGGCCTCCTCTTTTTTACTACAAATCAGAGAAAGTGCTGATTTAATAATATTGTAAAGATTTAACAATATTGTCATCCAAAGGCAAAAGCAAAAACCCCAAATGGCAAATGGACACGGAAGCAATTGGTTTATTGAGAGTGCCAAATTTTTTCATCTCTGTGTAACCTGCCCTCCTGAGATATTTGTCCATTTAAAAATAAATAAATTTACACAATCAGCAGAAAAACTGATACAATAAATAAGTTGTGTAGTGCCTGTGCTCAGAAAACAGTGATAATTACAACTAGATTGTTGCAGACTGTCGCATCTTAAGCCTGGTATACACTGGTACTTCCCCCCCAATCCGACCCGACTTAACTAGTCGGTGCTGGGCCCGTTTATCGGGCTCAGTCTGTCTCAGGTATGGTACTTTATTGAAAGCTTTCTGGTGTGATCTGATAGAACTCTACTGGTGATCCCTCGTCTATCAACTTACTGATTTCTTCTAAGAAACATAAAACATGTGTTAAGCATGACCTCGCTTTTAGGAATTTGTGACGAGATGGATTTATTAATTTATTCTTAACAAGGAAGTGAACCATATGGTATTTAATTAACCTATCTATTAATTTACAAATCACTGATGTCAAATGTACTGATCTGTAATTCTCTGATTTGTTTCTCGAACCCTTTTTAAATAATGGTAAAATGTTTGCTTCTTTCCATTCAAATGAAACTTCTCCCTCTTTCTGTGACTAATTTTCTAAGTAGATTATGTAATATTTTTCTACAAAGGAGTTTTCGGAAGAAACCACACACCTTAAGCTACAAAATGGTGCCATTTAGAAGTTGTTATTCATGTTCCAACATGATGAATTTTTAAACTTATATAATGTAAATCAGGCGTATGATTTATTCTTAAACAAATTCATAGGTTTGTTCAACAACCACTGCCCTGTAAAAAGAATTTCATGAAAAAGTGACATTTATAAGAAACCTTGGTTTAATAAAGGTTTAAAATATGCTTGTGCCGAAAAAAAGAAGCTTTACAAAGCATTTGTCATATCCCGTTCACATGAAGCTGAACTAAAGTACAAATCCTATAAAAACAAATTGACGTCCATATTAAGGTTTGCTGGAAAAGCATATTACTGCACAATGTTGGAGAAACAAAAAACAATGTAAAGGGAATCCGGAAAATTTTAAATACAGTAACCAACAAACAATTCAATCCTCCAACATATCCTGCCTATTTCATGGGCAATGTTAAAGAGATATGTGAAAAGCAGGACATTGCAAATGGATTTAATAACTTTTTTACAAATGTTGGACCCAATCTTGCAAAACAAATTACTCTACCTAAAAAGGATGTATTTTTTTTTTATTATTTGGGAAAAGAACTTGATAAAAGTATGTTTCTACGACCTGTTGTTGACTAAGACATTAGAACTGTTCAAAATGTTAAGAGCAAAATGTCAACAGATTGTAATGATTTTAACATGAGCATGGTTAAGAACATTATTGCTCATATTGTAAAACCTTTGAAGCACATATATAATGTTTCTTTTAACACTAGAATATTTCCAAATTAAATGAAAATAGCAAAAGTAATTCCTATTTTTAAGTCTGGTGAGAAGGATGTGCTTACAAAGTACATACCTATTTCTTTGTTGCCCCAATCTTAAAAATTCCTGGAGAAATGATACAGTGACAGGTTAGATAGTTTTCTATAAAAATATAATACACTCAACCCTAACCAATATGGATTTAGATTAAACATGTCAACATGACATGCCTTAATAGAATTGGTTGAAGAAATTACTACTCCTCCTGATAATAATAAATATGCCATTGACATATTTGTTGACCTTAAGAAACATTTGATACTGTCAACCATAATACATTAGCAAATTTTTGGTGGTATCCCATCAACTCCAGGTGATTTATTATCTTTCATCTTCTTAATTTTCTTTGCTATCAGTTCAGGAGTTACAAATAACTGCTTTAAATGTTTTAATTTATCACCATCAAATTTAGTAACTGGAACTGGAAGTGTACTGATATTTTCCGTGGTAAAAACTGAGCTGAAATACTCATTCAGGACCTCTGCCATTTGAAACCCGTCTGAAATTATGTTTCCACTGTTGTTTTCCAGTGGTCTGACCTTATCTCAAACTTTCTGCTTACTCCTTACATAAGCAAAGAAACTCTTGCTGTAATTTTTTATATTACCTGCCAATTTTTTTTCAAAGGTTCTTTTAGATTTTCTAATTTCAGTTGTAGCTAGGTTAAGTGCCTCTTTGTAATTTGCATAGTCTTCATCCTTTCTGGTGCACCTATAAACCCTCCACATAGTTTGCTTATACGCTATTTTTCTAATAGCTTCTTTTGACAAGTGTTTCTTTCTAGACCGTTTTCCTTGTTTTTTTCAAGTGAACAAATTTATCGATGATACTCTCAATTTCATATTTTAGAATATTCCAACATTCAATTGCGGTCTTATTCATCAGCATGTTATTCCAATCTACCTTTGCTAAGTATTTTCTCATATCTTTATAGTTACCTTTGTGGAAGTTTCTCCAATACGTTTTTTTATTTTTACTTTCTGGTTTTACATCGATGTGAAAATGTATTTGATTGTGGTCACTGTTACCCAATGGTTCATGTATTTTTATATTGTCCACTAATTCTTTTTGTGATGACAATACATTATCTCCCCTGGTTGGTTCTAGCACGTGCTGAGTAAGGAAGCTATCCTGAATTAAAAATAGAAATTGTTGGTCCTCAGCCCTTGTACTCTCTAGAGATTTCCATTGTATGTGTCCCATTATGATACATTCCCCTTTACTAACTTCCTTTATAGCATGTTGTATTTTTGTGTTATCCTCTTCATTTATGTTTGGACTTTGGTAAACTAATCCAATAGTTAATTTTGAATTTCCTGAAATTATTTTGCACCAAACAGCTTCATCGTAATCTGCTTCCCTTTCTAATTTTATTTCATAAGCCTGAATAGATTCTTTAACATATAAAATAACTCCCCTCCCCTTCTTCCTGTTAAATAACTATTTGAACTATGGGGCAATGCATATGCTATTAATCTAAATTGTTTAGTATTGTTACAAAAAAGGGTTGTGCGTTTAATTTGTAGAGCTAAGAGGTTGGATCACACTTCTTGTCTATTCTCCGAGGTACGTATCCTGAAAGTACCAGATACTGTGGAAATACGAACTGCACTTATTATGTACAAGGCAAATAACTATTCGTCATCAGTGAATATACAAAAGTTGTTTACATCGTACAAGTCAGTCTATGTAACCAGGCAAAGTCCCACTTTGAAAAAATTATGGTCATACCAATTTAAAAAGAATGTGTATTTCAGTTAAAGGTGTAATACTATGGAATTCAATTGACAGCTCTTTAAATATGTTGTAGAAATGATCATCATTTAAAAAATACACTGCTAACATTTTTGTTAGCTATGTAGTATAAATATAACAACTTGGCTGTATAAATATTGACTTATTGTAGCTACAAAAACATAATTGTTTTGCTTATGCTGGTCTTTACATGTTGTTATTCTTGAACTATGCTACGGTGACTATCTAGTCTAAACACTAATATTTCATCATTCATATTGAAATATAAATAGTTGTAATCATGCATGTTGCATACTGTAATTATTTGCTTCTTGTTATATTGTTAATTGGGCAAGTGTTATACGCGACACACTTCTTGCCCTTTTCAACATCAACACTGTGGTTTATAGTTTATGTTTGACTATTTTTTGTATTGTGCTGTTGTTGTTGTTGAAATAAAGACCTGATATAAAAAAATTATTTTAAAAGTGGCCTCACAAACAAGTGTTTTTTTTTATTTTTGAGAGGCTATGAGTAATAACTTCAGCATATCCAAACAATTCAGCAACCAAACTGCTGGTGGTACAGATTGGTGAATCATGAAATAATGTGGAGTTACCATGTACCTTACAAAATGGCAACTATGATCCAGATGTACAACCATCTTATACGGGCCATTCTCAAGAAAATGCTAAATGATGGTAGACACTTGTAAAAAATATATGTTTAATTTGTATTATTCATGTCAAGTCTGCTATTACACACATGAAGCAGCAAAGTGTGAGCAGACATATGAGTACAAAAATAAAGAGTTTTATGCATTGTTAATGTGTTAAATATGATGTCTTAAAAAATCATGTCTAAAAAAATACTGATTTTGAAATCTTTTTCACATTTCAGTTTCTCTCTGAAACCATAATTTATCATAAAAAGCAAAATAAATAAAATAAAATGAAATCTTGATTATATTTTATGTTTTCATATTCATTGTAAAAAAGTTGCATAATTGTGAAAAGTAACCATAAGATTTGTATAATTGTTTTTGTGGGACAAAACTAACAAACATGGCTACATTTACTTCTATAGTTGCAATGTTGTGTTGCTATTTCAACATAGGCTGGTGATTCTAATGAGGGGCATGACAGGAAATGAGAGGTTGCTCCTAAAAATTGGTGGAAGGTTGGCCTAAAAAATAAGTGTGAGGTGGGATTTTGAGATGGGAGGTGCCAACACAAATGATATAAATACAGCTCTGTAATATTACAAATGATATAAATACAGCTCTGTAATATTACAAATGATATAAATACAGCCCTGTAATATACAAATGATATAAAAAGCATTACCACACATCCCGCTGCAGCAGTTGCATCGGGCCATGGATGTCCAAAATTATGATTCGTTTTTCATCTTACAGATATAGTACCGCTGTTATATGTTTAAAATTTCATCTTGCGCGTGGAGTGTTGCAAACCCCTTCTAAATTTAATTCGCATGCAATAAAAACTTTTTAACATCACTAGAGAGGTTATATGTATGTTCCCACATATCTCCGCCAGTTTCGCATGTACGGGGATGACATTTTTTAATGGTTTGTACATTAAAAAAATTAGAAATTCCCCTGGGGGGTGGGGTATTATGTCGAAGGAACCAATGTGGACGTTTGATGTAAATGACATAACTCAGAACAATAGTTATGTTCAATTGTTGACAATGCTATGCATGCTTCAACCATTGCTATGGTAGGTGCTATTTGTTATGTGATCTACCTGCAGTTGTACATGATTTTTGTGGCGCTAAGATGCCATTGCCACTGCACTACCAAAACTTGACTGGGTAGTTACAAGCTCTTGCCTTTTCTCCTGTGCAACACCAGGTAACTAGGCGTAATATAAAAGATGTGAAAAGGCATTAGTTTATTTGCCATATAAATCGCTAATCGTTTTGCTACGACATCCGTGTGTGGATGTTTCATAACATTTTACATCAGACATATTGATGACAACATTATGGTGTCATAGGAAGGAGAGATGACCCACAACAGATTGACTGAAGGACAATATGAGAAAATATTACGAGAGCTGCGACTGAATAATAGACCTGTGATGTAAATATTGACATGGAAGACGATAATGTCACACCAAATATAGTTGGAAGGGAAATTCTGGCTCCACAGTATCTGACGGACTACATGCTTTCACTTATCTATGCCATAAAACAGTGTGTGGCTGTGTTTGTTTGTTCCCGCATATCTCTGTCAGATTTGCATGTATGGGGCTGGAATTGTGTAGGCATGATTGGAGGCCCCCCAAATTGAAATCCCACATGGGATGGATCTTATGAAGGAACTCGTGTGGATAGTTGATGTAGATTATGTTGATGTAATCGGAACAATAGTAGTTACTTACTTATGTTTGCATGTTTTCTTCAATTGTTATGAGAACTATGTCAAACATCCATAAAAGTTCCTTTGTACAGTATGAACGCTTCATGAACTTCATGTACTGCTGCACTGCTCTGGCTTTTATCCATATCTTCTCCACCCACTTGTCACCCATCCTTTTCCACCCACTTGTCATCCAGCCTTCTCCACCCACTTGTCATCCACCCTTCTCCACCCACTTGTCATCCACCCTTCTCCACCCACTTGTCATCCATCCTTCTCCACCCACTTGTCACCCATCCTTCTCCACCCACTTGTCATCCAGCCTTCTCCACCCACTTGTCACCCATCCTTTTCCACCCACTTGTCATCCAGCCTTCTCCACCCACTTGTCATCCAGCCTTCTCCACCCACTTGTCATCCATCCTTCTCCACCCACTTGTCATCCACCCTTCTCCACCCACTTGTCATCCATCCTTCTCCACCCACTTGTCATCCACCCTTCTCCACCCACTTGTCATCCACCCTTCTCCACCCACTTGTCATCCACCCACTTGTCACCCATCCTTCTCATCCACCCACTTGTCACCCATCCTTCTCCACCCACTTGTCATCCACCCTTCTCCACCCACTTGTCATCCATCCTTCTCCACCCACTTGTCACCCATCCTTCTCCACCCACTTGTCATCCAGCCTTCTCCACCCACTTGTCATCCACCCTTCTCCACCCACTTGTCATCCATCCTTCTCCACCCACTTGTCACCCATCCTTTTCCACCCACTTGTCATCCAGCCTTCTCCACCCACTTGTCATCCATCCTTCTCCACCCACTTGTCATCCACCCTTCTCCACCCACTTGTCATCCATCCTTCTCCACCCACTTGTCACCCATCCTTCTCCACCCACTTGTCATCCAGCCTTCTCCACCCACTTGTCATCCACCCTTCTCCACCCACTTGTCATCCATCCTTCTCCACCCACTTGTCATCCACCCTTCTCCACCCACTTGTCATCCACCCTTCTCCACCCACTTGTCATCCATCCTTCTCCACCCACTTGTCATCCACCCTTCTCCACCCACTTGTCATCCATCCTTCTCCACCCACTTGTCACCCATCCTTCTCCACCCACTTGTCATCGAGCCTTCTCCACCCACTTGTCATCCACCCTTCTCCACCCACTTGTCATCCATCCTTCTCCACCCACTTTTCATCCACCCTTCTCCACCCACTTGTCATCCACCCTTCTCCACCCACTTGTCATCCAGCCTTCTCCACCCACTTGTCATCCACCCTTCTCCACCCACTTGTCATCCATCCTTCTCCACCCACTTGTCATCCACCCTTCTCCACCCACTTGTCATCCACCCTTCTCCACCCACTTGTCATCCATCCTTCTCCACCCACTTGTCATCCACCCTTCTCCACCCACTTGTCATCCATCCTTCTCCACCCACTTGTCACCCATCCTTCTCCACCCACTTGTCATCCACCCTTCTCCACCCACTTGTCACCCATCCTTCTCCACCAAATTGATATTTTCAGTGCATAGGGCAAGGCAGAGTTAGTTGAGCCACCCATGTTTCCCAGGAAACTACAGCAGCGACAGTTACATGGTACCACCCAGTGAGTGAACATGTTATTCGAACATGACTGACATACAATAGGTGCTATTTGTTACAACGTTAAGAAAATGTGAGTTAAAAGTATGTTTTCTGATGTTTTTCGAAACTATTGGTGATTGTGATTAATGTCTGCTGGTGTGTAAACTGTCAAAGCATGTAACCAGACTTTATTTTTTGTGCACTTACAAATAGTTTATCTATACATATAGGAGATTATTTACATCACTTCGTGCATTACCGAGAAGTTAATTAAAAAAAGCCTAATTGTCTAAATGGGGCTAGTTGAGCCACCAAAGACCCAAGGCAGGGTTAGTTGAGCACAGGTGGGAGATGGAAGGTTGGAGCATGAGAGACACTCAAACTAAACTTACTAGTGTTGGGTACTCCAGGACAGAGATGCCATCCTCCTGAATGGCCAGCCACACTGGCTCACACTCACCATCCACTGGCTTCACCTGACAACAACAAAGGCATGAGTGAGCATGTACATGAGTCAGTGAACAACAACAACAACAACATAGCAGTAGAACGAGTGAGCATGTGCATTGGTCAGTTAACAACAACAACATAGTAATAGTATGAGTGAGCATATGCATGAGTCAGTTAACAACAACAACATAGCAATAACACGAGTAAGCGTGTGCAGGGGTCAGTCAACAACAACATAGTAATAGACCGAGTGAGCATGTGCATGAGTCAGCCAGCAACAACAATACAGTAATTGAACGACTAAGCTTGTGTACAAGTCAACCATGTATTAATGTCAGTCAAATCACTGAAAAATGTACTTGTATATGTATTTATCTAGGATTATGTAGTTATTTTTATAAACATACATAAACATGAAATGTGTCTATGTAATCTTGTTACCAAGAGTATATCTGAAGCAGTCAATGATTCATGACAAGTTTATTATCTAATTCAGTGATCAGTGAGCAGTTGTGTTACTTAGGTTAGTGATCTGAGAACAGTGATCTGAGAACAGCTATATTATGTTTGTAGACAAGTGAGCCAGACACACACATACATATGCATGTACACACACCTTTAGATGGAAGAGCTTTGAGCCAAAGAAGGGCCATTTTCTGGCAACAGTGAGATAGATGCGGACACAATCAGCAAGCGTGCGTCCCCTCAGTGACATCCACTTTTCCTGGACCTTGTGATGCAGCAACCTGAACAGACACCACACCACAGTGACTTCTGGCAAACACTGTACACTGTCTGACACACTCACATATAAGACATCACACCACGCTGTCACTTCTATCAAACACTGTACCGCTGTCTGACACACTTGCATAAAAGACACCACATCACTGTCACTTCTGGCAAACACTGTACACTGTCTGACACACTCACATATAAGACATCACACTACACTGTCACTTATATCAAACACTGTACCACTGGCTGACACACTTGCATAAAAGACACCACATCACTGTCACTTCTGGCAAACACTGTACACTGTCTAACACACTCACATATAAGACATCACACTACACTGTCACTTATATCAAACACTGTACCACTGGCTGACACACTTGCATAAAAGACACCACATCACTGTCACTTCTGGCAAACACTGTACACTGTCTGACACACTCACATATAAGACATCACACTACACTGTCACTTATATCAAACACTGTACCACTGGCTGACACACTTGCATAAAAGACACCACATCACTGTCACTTCTGGCAAACACTGTACACTGTCTAACACACTCACATATAAGACATCACACCATGCTGTCACTTATATCAAACACTGTACCGCTGTCTGAGACACTGGCATATAACGTATTATAAGACACCACATGACACTGTGACCTCTGGCAAATACCGTACCAATGTCTGACACACTGGTATATAAGACACCACACCATACTGTGACTTCTGGCAAACACTGTACCACTGCCTGACACACTGGCATAAGACACCACACTGCGACTTCTATCAAACACTGTACCACTGTCTGACACACTGCATAAGACACCACACAGCACCGTGACTTCTATCAAACACTGTACCACTGTCTTACGCACTGGTATATAAGACACCACATGACAATTGGACTTCTAGCAAACACTGTACCACTGTCTTACACACTGGCATAAAAGACACTGCACGACACTGTGAATTCTGGCAAAGAGTGTACCACTGTCTGACACACTGACATATATGACACCACACCGGGACTTCTGGCAAACACTGTACCACTGTCTGACACAATGGCATATAAGTGAAGTTTAGGGAGCCCTTTGTGAGGTCTCCGGATGCTGCAATGTCTACAGCAGGAAACATGTTATCAGGCTTTGAATATATAAAGGATGCTCTGTGCCTATTGAACACATTCAGAATACACCTTGTTTCTTTAGTAATACTTCAATGTATCTCACCACTAGAGCAACAGTCTTCCATTTACCTGATATCCTGGGGGCTGTCTTCCCAGTAACGGGAAGGGAGAAACTTCTCCACTACTTGGGGTATCAGTTGTAAGGCAGGGTCAGATGTGAGTCTGTGGGGTGTCTCCCCAGTGGGGCTACTAGAGGTAACTTCACTCACACCCCGCAAGTCTCCTAGCTCAATCTGAAACCAGCAAATGTTCCCAATGGAGATATCAAACACACAAATAACAAATCAAACAATATATCAAATGATATGCCATGACAGTTCTGTGACGTACCTGGGCCATAACAGTTGACAGTTCTGTGACATACTAGCATTACCAGGGCCATGATGGTTGACAGTTCTGTGACATACCTTGGCCATAACAATTGACAGTTCTATGACATACCTAGGCCATGACAGTTGACAGTTCTGTGACATACCTGGGCAATGACAGTTGACAGTTCTAAGACATACCTGGGCCATGAGAGCTGTCAGTTCCACAGCTAATTCATAGCTGATGGGAAATCTGGCATGGAGGATTTCCTCATTGACCTGGTAGCAGAGCAAGAGGCGTTCCTTCTCTGTCTCCAGGCGACTGCTGCTCTTGAAGTACAACCTGCATAACACAGACAACACACTGACGTATGACTCAAAGACAACACACTGCAGCACACTTACATGACTCAAACTGTCACACTAACATAGGACATTCAAGACAGAATTGGACTGTCAGCATGAAACTGGACAACCACTGTCCAAGCATGTCAAAATGTCAGCTAATAATAATAAAGGACAGCAAAAGCAAAGGACAGATATTGTCACATATTTCTTACAACTGCCAAAAAATCTGTTAGACTGTTGCAAGATAGACTGCCAGCATACCACTAACTATCTAAATGACCAGTACATGTTGGTATGTTTCAGATTTACCTGTTCTTGTAGATAAGTTTGACTGTGCGACTTGTGTCCGGCCTGCCTCGCTGGGAGGCGTGGTGGAGGAACGCCTGCTCCCACTTGGAGATTACATCACACAGCTGCAACCAACAGGCACGCTCAACCACAGGGTTCACCAAGTTACATTGTCACAGTATCACGCACGCTCAACCACAGGGCTCACCAAGTTACATTGTCAAAGTAACATGCACGCTCAACCACAGGGCTCACCAAGTCACATCGTCACAGTAACACGCACGCTCAACCACGGGGCTCACCCAGTCACATTGTCACAGTGACAGGCACAGTCAACAATGGGGTTCACTAAGTCACATTATCACAGTGACAGGCACGTTCAACAACAGGGCTCACCAAGTCACACTGTCACAGTGACATGCACGTTCAACCACAAGGCTCACCAAGTCACATTGCCACGTTGACAGGTATGTTCAACCATAGGGCTCACCAAGACACACTGTCACAGTGACAGGCACACTCAACCACGGGGCTCACCAAGTCACATTGTCACAGCGACAGGCATACTCAACAACCGGGTTCACTAAGTCACATTATCACAATGACAGGCACGTTCAACCACAAGGCTCACCAAGTCACATTGTCACGTTGACAGGTATGTTCAACCATAGGGCTCACCAAGACACACTGTCACAGTGACAGGCACACTCAACCACGGGGCTCACCAAGTCACATTGTCACAGCGACAGGCATACTCAACAACCGGGTTCACTAAGTCACATTATCACAATGACAGGCACGTTCAACCACAAGGCTCACCAAGTCACATTGTCACGTTGACAGGTATGTTCAACCATAGGGCTCACCAAGACACACTGTCACAGTGACAGGCATGCTCAACCACAGTGCTCACCAAGTCACATTGACAGGCACGTTCAACCACAGGGCTCACCAAGTCACGCTGTCAAAATGACAGACATGCTCAACCACAGGGCTCACCAAGTCACATTGACAGGCACGTTCAACCACAGTACTCACCAAGTCACATTGACAGGCACGTTCAACCACAGGGCTCACCAAGTCACATTGACAAGCACGTTCAACCACAGTACTCACCAAGTCACATTGACAGGCACGTTCAACCACAGGGCTCACCAAGTCACGCTGTCAAAATGACAGACATGCTCAACCACAGGGCTCACCAAGTCACATTGACAGGCACGTTCAACCACAGTACTCACCAAGTCACATTGACAGGCACGTTCAACCACAGGGCTCACCAAGTCACATTGACAAGCACGTTCAACCACAGTACTCACCAAGTCACATTGACAGGCACGTTCAACCACAGGGCTCACCAAGTCACATTGACAGGCACGTTCAACCACAGTACTCACCAAGTCACATTGACAGGCACGTTCAACCACAGTACTCACCAAGTCACATTGACAGGCACGTTCAACCACAGGGCTCACCAAGTCACATTGACAAGCACGTTCAACCACAGGGCTCACAAAGTCACACTGTCACAGTGACAGGCATGATCAACCACAGGACTCACCATGTCACACTGTAATAGACTCATTGCACATGAAGCTGGTTATACACAGTAAACCAATAATTACTGTAAGCATGTTCAAATACGTATATAACATATATCTGTTTATATATATATATATATATATATATATATATATATATATATATATATATATATATATACTTACTTACGTCGTCCACTTAATGTGGTGACATGATGATTTCCTTCTAGTGGTTTCGGTTATTCATTGCAGTTAATAAATTTGTCCCGCTGAGGTTCGTATCTTTCTCTAGGATGTTTTGCAGAGTTGTTGGTCGACCTCTTCTCCAAGGGCTATCGAGTTTCCAGAGCAGGACTTTGTTGGCTAATTCGTCATTACGCATCACATGATCTGCCAGGCAAAGATGCCATTGTCTCACGATGGTGGTGATCCGTGGGAGGGAGCTGTACAGTTCTTGGTTGGTTGTGATGACACGTTTTGAGTTCTCTGCAGCATTCTTGTGTAGGTGCTATCCAGTGCACTTTCTACTGTTTGTGTTATTGACCATGAATCACATACACATATATGGATTGGTTCAACTATCTTCCTGAAAAAAGTTTGGTGAGTCTGCAAATGGGCGTTCTCCAAACTTTGTCAAGGGCGTGAACTTCTGCCCTTGCCTGGGATTTTTTACATTGGATGTCATGTTGTGAGTTTGTGTAGGATCCGGGATATTTAAAATCCTCTACTTTCTCAATTTGACTCCCATCAGTGTACACAATGAAGAGGGTACAATATCATCAGTGTACACAATGAAGAGTGTACAATATCATCAGTGTACACAATGAAGAGTAAACAATATCATGAGCATGTATTTTGTTTGGCTTGGATTGAGAAATAGTCAGGTAGATATGGAAGCACTTTCCACTTTATGAAGTAAAAGTTCTGCTTCTTGTATCATGTCAGTGAACAGAGCGTTGTCATCGGCATAATCCAGGTCAGTGAGATGTGAGGCTGGATGTCTGGTGCTCTTGCGTCTGGTTAGGGTTAGTCCTTCTCTGTCATCAATCGCAGTTCTTAGGGCGTAGTCCAAGACTATGATGAATAGGTGTGGGGAAAGTGGATCTCCTTGGAGAACTCCTGTATTAATGTTGACATTTTTAGTTTCCCCTTCAGGAGTCAATACAACTGCAGAGGTGTTTACATACATCATCTGCATGGCTTTGACGATCTTCTCTGGGATGCTATACGCATGGAGAATTGGGAACACTTTGTTTCTACCTACAGGGTCAAAGGCTTTCTCGAAGTCGATGAAAATAATGGCAGCTTCTTTCTGGTGGTTTCTCATTTCCTCAATGATGTGTCTAAGAACAAGAATCTGCAAAGATGTAGATCATAGGGATCTAAATCCGTTCTGGTTTGGGCGTAACATCTTTTCTAGCTCAGGACGAATTCTGAAAAGCAGGAGTCGATTGTAGACCTTTGCAGTAGTCTGTGTTAGCCTTTCTTAGGTATTGGTACGATACCCAAGAGCTCCCGTTCCGGTGGTCTATTCCCTAAGTATGTTTCGTTGCAGAACTTCAATAAATCTTTCCTTAACTTAATATATATATAAATATATATATATATAATATATATTATAAACATATATATGTTTGATTGAAGTTATCTGCGTTGTCAATGTACGGTGCTGTAAGTTCTTCAAAGTAATTCTTAATTATATTAATATTATATATGGCCTTGCATTGTTGTGTCAGAATGAAACAACACAGCTATGCATAATTTTATTATTTTAGTTTAGTTTCCAGGCATGTTTTATGCCACAATTATAATGCTCCAGAAAAAGGGCATTACAATTAAGATAGTGTAATTAGGATTAATTGCATATTCATCTGTATCAATATAAATGATACCAGGCAGAATTTCTGTTTACATAAGGACAGTTTCAGTGGCAAAAATGGGTAAATACACAATAAGGCCATGAGTTTCTTCCTTGACATGGCAAAAATTGGGAAATATATAGATTGCAACGTCGTTCCTCACACCTAAAGGTCTAAACAAAACAATTATTAAATTCATGTAACATACCTAGAAAAAACATGCACCGGAAGGTAAAAAAAGTGAGGATAACCACGGTACTAAAAGGTGTGAAATGGAAGAATTTTATATGTAACTTGTTATCAATTTCTCCATTTTATGACTAGTCCTTGATCTTTTATTTACAATATTTGTCTCACATTTGTGTGGTTTATGAGAGACAGTGCTTGGACGTTTCTGACACTTTCTATCAGTTTCCACTGGTGGAAAGTTTCAGAAACTGACAAAAAAACAGGTTTATGATGGTTTCTGCCACTCTCTGTGGTAAAAACAGGTTTATGATGATTTCTGCCACTCTCTGTTGTAAAAACAGGTTTACAGTGGTTTCTGCCACTCTCTGTTGTAAAAACAGGTTTACAGTGGTTTCTGCCACTCTCTGTTGTAAAAACAGGTTTATGATGGTTTCTGCCACTCTCTGTTGTAAAAACAGGTTTATGATGATTTCTACCACTCTCTGTGGTAAAAACAGGTTTCCCCCAGTGGAATAAATTGAGTTGCTGACTAGATGACATTTCAACAGTATACATGGAAAACCAGTTCATCAGTCCGGTTAGCATCACAACTACATTGTTTTACTGTAGTTTCCGGTCAACAAAATATTTTTGCAAATGGTAAAATCATTATATATAGTGGTGTGGTTGACTATGTGAGTGACTGTGAGTGACAGTGAATGACAATGAGTGAATAACTGTAACTGTGAGTGACTGCATGTTAATGACTGTAATTGTGAGTGACTAACTGAGCGACTATGATTGAGGATGACTGTTGGTGACTCTAAGTGACTGTAACTCTAAGTGACTGTGAGTGACTAAGTGACTGTGAGAAATATATGTAGTGTTCACAATAATAAGTATATTCTTGAGAGACAAATGTGTGTTGAGGGAGCTCCTCGGCTGTTAGTGAAATGACCTCCAGTCCAGGCAGTTCAAAGTTAGATATACAAAAGTTGCTAGATATGACATGAACCTCAACTGGAGGGCATCTAGCAGGAAGTGAGACTAAAATGCATTCACCTTAATGTGGCCTTTAAGACAGTGCTCCAGTTCTTGCCCTGCTGGGTCATCAGTGAAGAGAGCAAACCCAGAGAGGGAGCAGTCACGCATGTTCAGCTCCTTGTTCAGTGTCTTCACAAACTCATTAATCGTAGTTGAACCATCAAAACTCACAACCTGAGTCATGCAACAAAACATACAACTTTAGATCATGTAGCAAATATAACAACATTATTTTTTATTACTTAATCCATTGGCTAGAGTTAGTAGCACTCTAGCACAATGAACACATGTGCTAGATCTGTCCAGATTATCATCCTATTTTCGATCATGCTACAAATTTGCTAACAGCTGAGGTTTTGGAAATGTGTTCACAGCACAAGAAATAACATTGAAATGTTACATCATACAATATATGTCATTGTTTGCTAAGCAGTAGACAGACTCTAAGGGTGCCACTGCTACTATTATGGACACAGTAGGTTCTAGTATTAACTGAAATGCTGATAAGATTCTGTAGTGGATGAAAAAACCTATGCTCCCGGTTTCACTGTCAGAGTTCGGAGTTCAATAACTTTTCTTGTGCAGGCGCCATGACCAAACCATGCGGTCGTAACAAATACGTTTCAATACATCACATTTGGCGACGAGGATGAAAACTTCATGTCAGGAAGTATACTCTGATTATCAGTGGTTATCACTGCAAATAGAAGGTTAGCAAAAAGGAAGCAAAGCTATGCTGAGACTGACTGTAATCACAGTTTTCCCGCAAAAGTCACGGAAAACTACAACGCGTCAAATCGGCTTCACGAAAAACAACAACAGGCGCCCCCAGCATTCAAAACATGTCACAGCACGGCAACTTGCCGGAGTTTACGGGGAAGGATTGGTCTTCCTACCAGGACAGGTTAGCGTTTTATTTTGAGGCCAATGACATTGACGACGGCGCCGCAAGTAAGCGTTGCGCTATACTTTTAACAGCCGTTATACTTTGCTACGCAGCCTGGCATCGCCACGTACGCCGGCTAACCTGACGTACGTTGAACTGTGCAAATTGCTACAAACGCATTTTGAGCCGAAACCAAACACAAGTTTGCAACGGTACAACTTCTATTCTGCGTACAGGAAGAAGGAACAATCAATAGGTGACTTTGTAGCCGAACTGAAAAATCTGGCCAGAAACTGTGATTTTGGTGAAACGAAGGCTGGTGCGCAGCTGACTGCTCAGTTGATCCTGGAAGAAAATCTGAGGGACCGGTTAGTTTGTGGTGTAGCAGGTTCGGCCATTCAACGACGATTGTTGGGAGAAGCCGACCTTGATTTCAAAAAGGCTCTACAAATGGCACTTACCATGGAATCAGCTGCTGTTAACACTGCTCAGTTAAACGCTGCTGCACATGACAGTACAGCGTGTGTAAACAAAGTGACCACCCGCAAGCATTCAACGAGAAAGTGGGAGAAGAAACCACCCGTTCAGAATCGTCAGAAACCATGTTTCAGATGTGGCAAAACATCTCATTCGGCAGACGAGTGTCACTACAAGGATGCCGATATTGTCACAAAGATGGACACATCATGAGCAACTGTTTCGCAAAACAGAAAGCTGAAAAAGGGAAAAGAAACCG
Organism: Lamellibrachia columna; assembly: GCA_963662155.1. Classification (NCBI taxonomy): domain Eukaryota; kingdom Metazoa; phylum Annelida; class Polychaeta; order Sabellida; family Siboglinidae; genus Lamellibrachia; species Lamellibrachia columna. Next base: position 42,608,632 of record OY759262.1, on the reverse strand, counting down.
CACTCATCAGCTGACGGCACCGATACAAGACTGTGTCCCATCTGAACACACTGGAGCGACATACAACATGTTCAGTATGACGGGACCACGTCCAGATCCGATCGTTACCTAAATACAAGTAGATGGGAAGACGCTTCTGATGGAAGTAGATACAGGTGCCACTCTCTCGATCATCAGCGAAGAAACGTGGCACAAACACTGGCGAAACTCGGCACGGCCTAACATGAGATCCACAAAGGACACGCTTCGCACATATACAGGACAGTGTGTGAAGATCATGGGTGTCATCAACGTCATGGTAGAAACTACAACTGGCAACCAACATCAGCTTCTGCTCATGGTTGTGCCTGGCAACAGTCCAAGCTTACTTGGCAGGAACTGGCTGAGTAAACTCAAACTGGACTGGGGTGTGGTTCATCAGTTGAATACATCACACTCAACACGGAAGCAGCAACCTCAATTGCAGGCTGTACTGGACAAGTACGCCATCGGGTTTACAGACTCACACCAAGCAGTTAAAACAGACGCTGCCAAGATCTACGTAGACAATGAGGCAATCCCCAAGTACTACAAGTCGCGACCACTGCCCTATGTAATGCGAGACATGGTGTACAAGGAAATTGATCGACTCCTGGCTGAGGATATCATAGAGCCCGTCCAGTACTCGGACTGGGCCGCCCCTGTGGTACCAGTAATGAAGGCAGACAAGAGTGTACATCTCTGTGGTGACTACAAACTCACAGTGAACCAAGTAGCCAAACTGGACAGATATCCTATTCCCCGAATAGAGGATTTGTATGCACAGCTTGGGAACAGTACCACGTACACGAAGCTCGACATGCGTCACGCGTATGAACAGATCCAGCTACATCCTGACAGTCGGAAGTACGTCACCATCAACACGCCGCGAGGTCTTTTCACATACAAGCGACTACCGTACAGAGTGTCATCAGCACCTGGCATATTCCAACATGTTATGGACTCGCTCTTGAAGGGTATACCGAACACAATGGTGTATTTGGATGATGTGTTGGTGACGGGACCAACAGAAGATGAACATTTGCAGACACTTGATCGCGTGCTCGAACGACTGGTTCAAGCTGGGTTCCGCCTGAAAGAATCCAAGTGTCAATTCTTGAGTAACGAGGTCGATTACTTGGGTCATCGGATCGATGCCGAAGGCATACACCCGTCCAGTGAGACACTGTCAGCAGTCCGTGATGCTCCAGCGCCCACCAACATAACCGAGTTACGCTCATTCCTTGGCATGGTGAATCACTATGGTCGTTTCTTGCCAAACCTTGCGACGATGCTGGCCCCCATGCATCAGTTGCTGAAGAAAGACACCAAGTGGTACTGGAGGAAGACACAACTAGAGGCCTTCAACAAGACGAAAGAGATGCTTAGTTCCCCACAGGTCATGACTCACTTTGACTCCTCCAAACGGTTGGTACTCACATGTGATGCCTCTCCATATGGCATTGGGTCCGTTCTTGCTCACGTCATGGAAGATGGTGCAGAGAAACCCATATCTCTCCAGAAGTCTCTCGCATGCTGAGAAAAACTACACTCAGATTGACAAAGAGGGTCTGTCCGTCATAGTGGGACTGAAGAAGTTTCACCAGTATTTGTGGGGTCATAAGTTTACCATCGTCACAGATCATAAGCCGCTTCTTGGATTGTTTGGAGAAACGAAAGCCGTTCCACAGATGCTGTCGCCACGGATGCAGCGATGGGCCCTGACACTGGCTGCCTACGAATACCAGATTATCCACAGGCCGGGCCAAAGCATCCCACAAGCAGACGCTCTTAACCGCCTTCCAGTAGGTGGCGCTCCGAGACATGTACCAGTGCCAGTGGACACGATACTGATGATGCAGTATTTGGACATGTCTCCTGTCACTGCAAGTGACATATGTCGTGAAACATCGCGTGACCTGGTGTTGTCACAAGTCTTCATCAGGACGAGGGATGGATTTCCAGATCATGACGATAACGAACTCCTGAAGCCGTACACTCAAAGAAGAGATGAACTCAGCATCCATGATGGTTGTCTCATGTGGGGCACACGAGTGATTACTCCAAGTGCCCACCGCCAAGCACTGTTGGAAGAACTGCACAACGCACACTCTGGGATCGTCCGCATGAAAGCCGTAGGCCGCAGTATGATGTGGTGGCCTGGTATCGATCAAGACATTGAGAAAACGGCCAAAACCTGCGACATCTGCATGCGTAGCCGGTCCAGACCTACGGAAGCTCCCCTACAACCATGGTCATTCCCCGATAGACCTCGGTCACGACTGCATATCGACTATGCAGGTCCATTAATGGGCAGAATGATGCTGGTGGTAATTGAAGCCCATTCGAAGTGGATAGACGCTCACCTTACGTCAGGCTCAACATCAGCTATTACTATCAGCAAACTGCGACAGTCGTTTAGCACTCATGGCATCCCTGATGTCATCGTCAGTGACAATGCCACTGGTTTCGTCAGTGAAGAGTTTCAAGATTTCTGATGACACAATGGCATCAAGCACATTACGAGTGCGACAGCTGAAAACCCGACTTCACCTGATCAGACCAGATGTAGGTGTAAAGGTCATAGCTGAACAGACCAAACAGAAGGCGAAACATGACCGTCATGCCAAAGTTCAAACTTTCCAACCTGGTGAATTGGTGTATGCTCTACGGTACCACGGTAACACTGCGAGTTGGGTACCGGGCACGATTCATCTTCAGACTGGGCCGGTATCTTACACCAACCGTCTAGCAGATGGCACTATTGCATGACATCACAGCGATCAGCTGCAAGGAAGACTGTTGAGTCATCAGATGACGCCATCGGTCCGGCCTACGCCATTGGAGACATTCCAAGAGGACGTGACTGAGTCTGGTGAAAAGTCTGAGGCAAATCAACAGGCGCAGCTTCGCTCACCAGCGAAGCCGCCCGCAGCAAGTCAACAAACTGACATTGTGCCTGCTGCAGCATCTGTAGCAGAGCCTAGACATTCTGCACGTATCAGGAAACAACCTGAACGTTTGGATTTGTAATTTTATTAGTTCTTTACTTGCAGTGTTTTGCTTGTTTATAACAGTAATTTGTTTTTATAACGCACTCGTTTGAATCAAGAACTATTATTTTTTTTACAGGACAATTTTCTACGTCTCGATTGAACGTTTTTTTCTCACTAAAGTTGGGAGGGATGTAGTGGATGAAAAAACCTATGCTCCCGGTTTCACTGTCAGAGTTCGGAGTTCAATAACTTGTCTTGTGCCGGTGCCATGACCAAACCATGCGGTCGTAACAAATACGTTTCAATACATCACAGATTCAGAAAGAAATTGTGGATTTGAACACAGATGAAAGAGATGCATCTGTAAAAACGTTTTTGGGAATGTCATTTAACTTTATGTACATACATTTATTTCCTTAATTTTTCAATATGAATAACAAATTACAATGTAAGTAATAAATGTTATTGTGGTGACAAACAAAATAACTTATTAATACTTCTTGCTGCTTTCTTACAATTACCTGTAGCCACACACTGTCTAATACAAACACTACCTTGTGTAGCCACACACTGTCTAATACAAACACTACCTTGTGTAGCCACACACTGTCTAATACAAACACTACCTTGTGTAGCCACACACTGTCTAATACAAACACTACCTTGTGTAGCCACACACTGTCTAATACAAACACTACCTTGTGTAGCCACACACTGTCTAATACAAACACTACCTTGTGTAGTCACACACTGTCTAATACAAACACTACCTTGTGTAGCCACACACTGTCTAATACAAACACTACCTTGTGTAGCCACACACTGTCTAATACAAACACTACCTTGTGTAGCCACACACTGTCAAACCTGGCGTGTGGCACTAAGGAAGACGTGCACTGTCGTACCTGGCGTGTGGCACTAAGGAAGACGTGCACTGTCGTACCTGGCGTGTGGCACTAAGGAAGACGTGCACTGTCGTACCTGGCATGTGGCACTAAGGAAGACGTGCACTGTCGTACCTGGCACGTGGCACCAAGGAAGACATGCACTGTCGTACCTGGCACGTGGCCACAAGGAAGACATGCACTGTCATACCTGGCACGTGGCACCAAGGAAGACATGCACTGTCATACCTGGCATGTGGCACCAAGGAAGACTTGCACTGTCATATCTGGCACGTGGCACCAAGGAAGACATGCACTGTCATACCTGGCATGTGGCACTAAGGAAGAAATTCACTGTCATATTTGGCACAAAGGAAGTCATGCACTGTCATACCTGGCATGTGGCACTAAGGAAGAAATTCACTGTCATAGTTGGCACAAAGGAAGACATTCAATGCCGTACCTGGCATATGGCACCAAGGAAGACATGCACTGTCATACCTGGCATGTGGCACTAAGGAACAAATACATTGTCATACTTTGCATGTGCACCAACGAAGACATGCACTGTCATACCTGGCATGTGGCACTAAGAAGAAATGCACTGTCATACTTGGCATGTCACACTAAGTGAGAAATGCACTGTCATACTTGGCATGTGGCACTAAGGAAGACATGCACTGTCATACCTGGCATGTGACACCAACAAAGACATGCACTGTCATACCTGGCATGTAGCATTAAGGAAGACATGCACAGTCATATCTGGCATGTGACACTAAGGAAGACACGCACTGTCATACCTGGCATGTGGCACTAAGGAAGACACGCACTGTCAGACCTGGCATGTGGCACTAAGGAACACACACCCTGTCATGTGGCACTAAGGAACACACACACTCATACCTGGCATGTGGCACTAAGAAGACACACACTGTCATACTTGGCATGTGGCACTAAGGAAGACACACTGTCATACCTGGCATGTGGCACTAGGGAAGACACACATTGTCAGACTTGGCATGTGGCAATAAGAAGACACACACTGTCATACCTGGCATGTGGCACTAAGGAAGACACACACTGTCAGACCTGGCATGTGGCACTAAGGAAGACACACACTGTCATACCTGGTACGTGGCACTGAGGAAGTGCACTGGGATGCTCAGAGGGTGGGAGTGGTGATACGGGTTGCGCAGCAGGATTGACACCACCTCCATGCGGGAGGGGCGAGCTTCTCTACCCCCAGCCTGAAGGGTACGTTCCAGGGCACGCTGACAGAACACAGCATACTTTCCCATCTCTGTCCTACAGGAACACATGCAAGGAACACATGAAGAAGACAACACAGATGTCACATGAAAAAGACAACCTACAAGTCATACGTTGTCACATGTAGGAAAGCAACGTAGAAGTCACATGGAGATAGGCAACCTAGAAGTCACATGGTGTCACATAGTGGAAGACAATCTAGAAGTCACATGGTGTTACATGCTCAATACCAGACAGTGTACAGAACTCATGTGATTGGTTAATTCACACATCCTGCATGACAAATGACATACATGACAATGAAATGGTGTGAATTACCTGGGGTCTACATGTCGCTGTAGATGGGCCTTAAGATACCACAGTACACTCTGCTTGGGCACAAACAGTGACACAGCCATTGCAAGCAGCTGCCAGGCCTGCACCATCACCTGTGTGCAAGGGTTCAGCTTCGACTCGGGCAGTTCAACACTTGCACTGCTTGGTGAGTGTGGAGAATTGTCACAAGAAAAGAATGACTGGCCGGCACACAGCAGCAAGTTCTGTCAACACAAACACACAGTGACTGGCTAGCACACAGCAGCAAGTTCTGTCAACACAAACACACAATGACTGGCTAGCACACAGCAGCAAGTTCTGTCAACACAAACACACAATGACTGGCTAGCACACAGCAGCAAGTTCTGTCAACACAAACACACAATGACTGGCTGGCACACAGCAGCAAGTTCTGTCAACACAAACACACAATGACTGGCTAGCACACAGCAGCAAGTTCTGTCAACACAAACACACAATGACTGGCTAGCACACAGCAGCAAGTTCTGTCAACCCAAACACACAATGACTGGCTAGCACACAGCAGCAAGTTCTCTCAACACAAACACACAATGACTGGCTAGCACACAGCAGCAAGTTCTGTCAACACAAACACACAGTGACTGGCTAGCACACAGCAGCAAGTTCTGTCAACACAAACACACAATGACTGGCTAGCACACAGCAGCAAGTTCTGTCAACACAAACACACAATGACTGGCTAGCACACAGCAGCAAGTTCTGTCAACACAAACACACAATGACTGGCTAGCGCACAGCAGCAAGTTCTCTCAACACAAACACACAATGACTGGCTAGCACACAGCAGCTAGTTCTGTCAATGTAAACACACAATGACTGGCCAGCACACAGCAGCTAGTTCTGTCAACACAAACACACAATGACTGGCTAGCACACAGCAGCAAGTTCTCTCAACACAAACACACAATGACTGGCTAGCACACAGCAGCTAGTTCTGTCAATGTAAACACACAATGACTGGCCAGCACACAGCAGCTAGTTCTGTCAACACAAACACACAATGGCTGGCCAGCACACAGCAGCAAGTTCTCTCAACACAAACATACAATGACTGGCCAGCACACAGCAGCTAGTTCTGTCAATGTAAACACACAATGACTGGCCAGCACACAGCAGCTAGTTATGTCAACACAAACACACAATGACTGGCCAGCACACAGCAGCAAGTTCTCTCAACACAAACATACAATGACTGGCCAGCACACAGCAGCTAGTTCTGTCAATGTAAACACACAATGACTGGCCAGCACACAGCAGCTAGTTCTGTCAATGTAAACACACAATGACTGGCCAGCACACAGCAGCTAGTTCTGTCAATGTAAACACACAATGACTGGCCAGCACACAGCAGCTAGTTCTGTCAACACAAACACACAATGACTGGCTAGCACACAGCAGCTAGTTCTCTCAACGTAAACAGTAAACACACAATGACTGGCCAGCACACAGCAGCTAGTTCTGTCAACACAAACACACAATGACTGGCTAGCACACAGCAGCTAGTTCTGTCAATGTAAACACACAATGACTGGCCAGCACACAGCAGCTAGTTCTGTCAATGTAAACACACAATGACTGGCCAGCACACAGCAGCTAGTTCTGTCAACACAAACACACAATGACTGGCTAGCACACAGCAGCTAGTTCTCTCAACGTAAACAGTAAACACACAATGACTGGCCAGCACACAGCAGCTAGTTCTGTCAACACAAACACACAATGACTGGCTAGCACACAGCAGCAAGTTCTCTCAACACAAACACACAATGACTGGCTAGCACACAGCAGCTAGTTCTGTCAATGTAAACACACAATGACTGGCCAGCACACAGTAGCTAGTTCTGTCAACACAAACACACAATGACTGGCCAGCACACAGCAGCAAGTTCTCTCAACACAAACATACAATGACTGGCCAGCACACAGCAGCTAGTTCTGTCAATGTAAACACACAATGACTGGCCGGCACACAGCAGCTAGTTCTGTCAACACAAACACACAATGACTGGCTAGCACACAGCAGCTAGTTCTGTCAATGTAAACACACAATGACTGGCCGGCACACAGCAGCTAGTTCTGTCAACACAAACACACAATGACTGGCTAGCACACAGCAGCTAGTTCTGTCAACACAAACACACAATGACTGGCCAGCACACAGCAGCTAGTTCTGTCAATGTAAATACACAATGACTGGCCGGCACACAGCAGCTAGTTCTGTCAACACAAACACACAATGACTGGCTAGCACACAGCAGCTAGTTCTGTCAATGTAAACACACAATGACTGGCCGGCACACAGCAGCTAGTTCTGTCAACACAAACACACAATGACTGGCTAGCACACAGCAGCTAGTTCTGTCAACACAAACACACAATGACTGGCTAGCGCACAGCAGCAAGTTCTGTCAACACAAACACACAATGACTGGCTAGCGCACAGCAGCAAGTTCTGTCAACACAAACACACAATGACTGGCTAGCACACAGCAGCAAGTTCTGTCAACACAAACACACAATGACTGGCTAGCACACAGCAGCTAGTTCTGTCAACACAAACACACAATGACTGGCTAGCACACAGCAGCTAGTTCTGTCAACACAAACACACAATGACTGGCTAGCACACAGCAGCTAGTTCTGTCAACACAAACACACAATGACTGGCTAGCACACAGCAGCAAGTTCTGTCAACACAAACACACAATGACTGGTTAGCGCACAGCAGCAAGTTCTGTCAACACAAACACACAATGACTGGCTAGCACACAGCAGCAAGTTCTGTCAACACAAACACACAATGACTGGCTAGCACACAGCAGCTAGTTCTGTCAACACAAACACACAATGACTGGCTAGCACACAGCAGCAAGTTCTGTCAACACAAACACACAATGACTGGCTAGCACACAGCAGCTAGTTCTGTCAACACAAACACACAATGACTGGCTAGCACACAGCAGCAAGTTCTGTCAACACAAACACACAATGACTGGTTAGCGCACAGCAGCAAGTTCTGTCAACACAAACACACAATGACTGGCCAGCAAGGTCTGTATGCAACATATAAAATTATTTACATAGGACATAATAAATTGTTCACTCTTTCAGTCACATCCCAGCAATATTCTGCTTAATAGGAACAATAACAACCCTAAATACTATAGACTGACTACCAGAGACTGACAACCCACCTTGACCACCCATGTTGACCAACACAGACTGACCACCCACCTTGACAACACTGACCACCCACCTTGACCAACAGATTGACCACCCACCTTGACCAACACAGACTGACCACCCACCGTGACAAACACAGACTGACCACCCACCTTGACCAACACAGACTGATTACCCACATTAACCAACACAGACTGACCACTGACATTGACCAACACAGACTGACCACACACCTTGACCGGTAGAGATGGCTTATGCTGAGCCGGTGGATGGGGAGATGTTTGTTTGATGAGTTGACAGTACAGCTCATTCTGGATGTCAATGCTGTCCATGCACGCTTCAAAGATAGCCTGAGCGATGCTGACAGGGAACTCCAGCTGCTGCGGCTCTATCGTCATGTGGATGAACTGCTGACACATCTACAGACAGATCAACATGCTGATGAACAGCTGACACATCTACAGACAGATCAACACTGTGATGAACAGATGACGCATCTACAGACACATCAACACTGTGATGAACAGATGACACATCTACAGACACATCAACACTGTGATGAACAGATGACAAATCTATAAATACATCAACATGCTGATGAACAGCTGATACATCTACAGACACATCAACATACTGATGAACAGATGACAAATCTACAGACAGATCAATGTGCTGATAAACAGATGATACATCTACAAACACATCAACATGCTGATGAACTGCTGACAAATCGACGGACACATGAATACACTGATGAACAGATGATACATCTACAGACAGATCAACACGTTTATGAACAGATGACACATCTACAGACAGATCAACATGCTGATGAACAGATGACACATCTACAGACAGATCAACATGCTGATGAACAGATGACCTATAATATACGTTATATAGGAATACCATAGCATTGTAAATAAAAAATATATATATATATTATTTGGCACATCATAAGTGTCTCACTCTGTTGAGGTCCAGGGCCTTGCTGCTGAGGTCTTCAGTGGGCAGAGTTGTCAGAGGACAAGCCAGCGGCTCCTTGCTGAACAGCAGTACAGGGTGCTTCCAGTAGATACATGCTACAACACAGGCGTGACAAGACTAGATATTGGCAGTACTGGGTGCTTCCAGTAGATACACGCTACAACACAGGCGTGACAAGACTAGATATTGGCAGTACTGGGTGCTTCCAGTAGAATCACGCTACAACACAGGCGAAACTAACTATTTATAAGGCAGTACTGGTATGAGCTCACTAGGATTGCAAACTGCTTAAATGTCAAGTGGCAGCACAGTTCTAGCCACACCACCCAGTTCCCTTCCAAAGTTAGTATATGTAAAAACATGCAATACAAATAAATGCACACTTAATGTGAGGTGGACTTAACATATTCTTGTCATTTGTTTATGACAGGATGACAATTATGGTGACAATGTTTATAACATGTATGTACAATGAAATGGATAAGGAAGGACATACATACAGCTATCACCATCTGCTTGCATCAACTTAGAGATAAGTTGTTCGTAGTTGGTGCCTATATTGCCTGTTCCACCACCTGATGCTACTGTCAGTTGGTACATCCAGCTATCCTGCAACATACAATACATCAGGTGTCAGCGACACATCTGACAATACAGTCATAGGAGTAATGCACTTGACAGAGATGCTGACTGATGCCATGACAACACCACTGTGGAAGGCAATGGTGTTGGTCTGTGTACCATGCTGACAGAGATACTGATTGATGCCATGACAACACCACTGTGGAAGGCACTTGTGTTGGTCTGTCCATCGTGTTGTGTTGTATCACAAATCTTATTAGTCCTTTGCACAGCACAGGCTAAAAGTCAAACTGGCTATTGACAGTATGAATCTCTGTGTCAGTTGCTGAAAATATTAGCTGAAGATCAACCAATTGCAATACTCAAACACACCTTTGGCATAACTAATTATTCATTTGAACATTAGGCGCTATTTTGTTAATATGGATCACCATAATGGTAACATCCAAACACAATGGTGTTTTCTTCAAACATCTTGCACATGAATACACAGTGCAGGGTCTCTGTGAACAACTACAAGTATTTTATAAGATATGCAATTCTCACATGTTATACTCTAGTTAAGGTAGCTGGGGCGACTAACGTGTCAGTTGATTTTTTTCCCTCATAACAGGAAATATTGAACTGAACGTCGACACCACAAATAATCACCTGGCACTAATGTCGTATTTTGCCCATCCGTCCTTTAAAAAAAACAGACCTTTTGTAAATCCCCCTGACTTTATAGAAACACTGACAATGTTTCCATAGTAACTACTGCGTGTGCATTGATCTTTGAACCAGTTTTATTCATTCGCCGTGAACGCGGAATATATTCCAGTACACATGAGTACTATAACTACCTAACCAAATCATGTTCTTAAACCACCAAATATCAGTGGTAACATAGTTTATTGTGCCTTTGTAGCTTTGGAAACAGCCAAGTAGATGTGACCTGGTGACCCCTTGAATAACGTGTCAATCAAAATTATCATAAACACGCCCTGCCACGTGTTTGTCAGATGGCTGGCGTAACCTGATATAATAGGCGACAACATGTTACAAATACAGATTGAAGGGCCATTGTGGCAGCAAATTAAGGGGACATGTCAATATTATAAATGGCCATTATGATTGATCTATTGACATTTCTGTTATCACCGACAACCAGGAAATGATGTTTAATTTACTTTTTTAGAAAACACAACACTTACTAAGCTGAAATTTGGCATATGGATCCGTCTTCAATGTAGGAAGAATTACACGAATTTTAATTACGATTGTTGAAGGGTTTGTGTCTAAAAACACTGTCACTTTAGGCTGTCATTCAACTTTTTGCGAACTTACTCATGGTGGTGTAGCACACAAAATTTGTTTATGATAACCAAAGTTTTCTGCATAGTTATCATCGACACTGTCATACTTACATGTATGTAATTTATTTCGTTGGTGACTTTCTTAAAACGATATCATTTTGCATTTTGTGGCTATTTTTTCACATTAAAATTTTTTTAAAATCTTATAACATAACCAAATAAATGAAACACACAAAGGCGCTGCACAAGGACGCTGCACAAGGACGCTGCACAAGGACGCTGCACAAGGACGCTGCACAAGGGCGCTGCACAAGGGCGCTGCACAAGGGCGCTGCACAAGGGCGCTGCACAAGGGCGCTGCACAAGGACGCTGCACAAGGACGCTGCACAAGGGCACTGCACAAGGGCGCTGCACAAGGGCGCTGCACAAGGGCACAGCACAAGGGCATTGCACAAGGGTGTTGCGCGAGGATGCTGCACGAGGGCACTGTACAAGGGCGTTGCACAAGACAACTCATGCAGAGTTTGTAAAAATAGTAGCCTGACCACTCCTGTATGTAGACCAACATATACGGTATATTATGCGTCAGGATGAAGTGATAGACTTGACGATATTTCATCATCAAATAAATGTGTACCTCCGGTGTAATTTAGAATGTTACAATACAATAAGCAAAACTTTTATTGCACTGGAGACAGTAACCCGAACTGAGCCACACCAAACCTTCATGCTGTCTCTAAATCGATGTACAATGATCGATGTACAATGATCCATGTACAGTCATCAATGTACAGTGATCGATGTACAATGAAAGATGTACATTTATGGATGTATAATTATCGACGTACAATGATCAACATACAACGATCGACCTATAATGATTGATGTATAACGAAGAATGATCGATGTATAATGACCAATATACAATGGTCGACATACAATGGTCGATGTACAATGATTGATATACAGTGAGGCTGTACTGGTGACCTACACATAGCAGCTGATGCATTGACAAAACATTACGTTGCAGGACTGACCTTCTCTCGGCATGTTGCAATCATAAGGTAAGTGACCTCTTGACTCACTGGCCATATAGCAATTGTGTAGTGCGGCAGAGACAAGTCATCTGAGTCTGAGCCTGAGTCTTTGGATCTGTCAACCTCCTCAATCCTGGCATTCCACAGGTGGATCTGTCCTAGGGGGCTCTACAACAATGACAGGTATTTCATACAGATGACAGGTGGATCTGTCCTAGGGGGCTCTACAACAATGACAGGTATTTCATACAGATGACAGGTGGATCTGTCCTAGGGGGCTCTACAACAATGACAGGTATTTCATACAGATGACAGGTGGATCTGTCCTGGGGGGGTCTACAACAATGACAGGTATTTCATACAGATGACAGGTGGATCTGTCCTGGGGGGTCTACAACAATGACAGGTATTTCATATAGCGGCCTAGGTGGATCTGTCCTAGGGGGGTCTACAACAGTGACAGGTACTTCATACAGTTGACAGGTAGATCTGTCTTAGGGGGTCTACAACAGTGACAGGTACTTCATACAGATGACAGGTGGATCTGTCTTAGGGGGGTCTATAACAGTGGCAGGTACTTCATACAGATGACAGGTAGATCTGTCTTAGGGGGGTCTACATCAGTGGCAGGTACTTCATACAGATGACAGGTAGATCTGTCTTAGGGGGGTCTACAACAGTGGCAGGTACTTCATACAGATGACAGGTAGATCTGTCTTAGGGGGGTCTACAACAGTGGCAGGTACTTCATACAGATGACAGGTAGATCTGTCTTAGGGGGGTCTACAACAGTGGCAGGTACTTCATACAGTTGACAGGTAGATCTGTCTTAGGGAGGTCTACAACAGCGGCAATCTGTCGTAATAATTGTTTATAAAGTTGTTGGCATCATTTGGTTTCGCATACATTAACGCAGTCAGAGGATTATGCCCTGCCTCCTCTGTAACCGGTAAACGATTTTGTGGGGCTACTGATTTCGACTGTCTCCGTCATAATGCAAACAAACGTTTTGGGCTTATTAAACGTGTTTTGATGGGCTGCATACATTAAAATTACTTAGTCTAGTATCAAGAACATTATATTAATAAATAAAAAATAACCGATGATCAGACAAACTCATTTTAAAACCATTGTATTTGTTTCATGTGGCAATCCCTCATCCTACACTAAAAATATATATAATTGGGATGAAATATTTGTGAGATATTTCTAGGTCTTGTCATAAAAATATCCTCTGAGAGGATTTATGTTAAACTGCTCTTATATATTTATTACCAATTTACCGAACATGAAGCAATTTCTCCATTAAATCCAACTTACTAAAAGCAGTCTTAGGGTCCTCTAACAGCAGCCACAAGGTCTTCTAACACCAGTCACATGGTCCTTAAATAGCATAATAGGGTTCATAACAGGACTCATAGGGTCCTCCAACAGCAGTAACATGATCCTCTAACAACAGCTATAGGGCTCTCAAACAGCAGTCATATTGTCATCTAACAGCAATTATAGGGTCCTCTAACAGCAGTTACAGGATCCTCTAACAGCAGTCATAAGGTCCTTTAACAGCAGCCATATGGTCCTCTAACAGCAGTCACAACGTCATCTAACAGCAGCTTGCAATGATTTGGCCAACAGTACCACCAGGAAGACTGACCAATGACTTATTGAGAGCACTGCAATTAGAGCTGGTGTGATCAAGGTCCACCCACCTTGTCTGTTTTCTTCCTGTAGTAGATGAAGTATTTGCCAGTGAGGACACACCAGCACCGCTTGCTGCGACCCAGCTTGGTCTACAGCAAACAGTACATGGCTTATGTACAGTTTCTAGGCAATGTCACTTAAAATGGATGCGTGGATGTTCTCCTTACATTTGTCCAACTCAGCAAATTTTCAATTTGCAAAGAATATTATTTTGTATAAGTGACGTCGAGACAAACAAATGGAATGGAAACCTGTGAGCAAGAGACTCAGAGTGGCGAAGGGAACTGTGTAAACAGTTCACACTTTCAAAAAGCCTTTTATAGCATGAACATTGACAGCTTCTAGAGAATACTGTGCACATATGGAATGAACATTGACAGCTTCTAGAGAATAATGTGCACATATTGAATGAACATTGAAAGCTTCTAGAGAATACTGTGCACATATGGAATGAACATTGACAGCTTCTAGAGAATACTGTGCACATATGGAATGAACATTGACAGCTTCTAGAGAATACTGTGCACATATTGGAATGAACATTGACAGCTTCTAGAGAATACTGTGCACATATTGGAATGAACATTGACAGCTTCTAGAGAATACTGTGCACATATTGGAATGAACATTGACAGCTTCTAGAGAATACTGTGCACATATTGGAATGAACATTGACAGCTTCTAGAGAATACTGTGCACATATTGGAATGAACATTGACAGCTTCTAGAGAATACTGTGCACATATTGGAATGCCGTCACACACTGTGGGCCTCATCAAGCTGCCCTATGACATGGACCATCTGTTGCTATGTCTGTACCTTAGTAAGCCAGCCTCTCGCAGCCTCCTTGCCACACTGCAGCTGTCTTGCCTTGTCTGATGCCTGCTTCCGCAACACATTCTGAAGCACTGCAAACACCACATCACACTGACCACAACACACTATACAGCACTGAAAGTACCATGTCACATTATAATAATCTAAATATAATCGAGCTAGCATATGTCTGTTTGTATGTGGTTATGTTCATGTTTCCCTCCTAGACGGCTTGCACCTCAGGCGCCAAACTTTCAGGGATTAATCTACGACCCCACGAATGAAACGTAACGCCTTTACTTTTTCGAAATACCCCGTATATCAAGGGTTCTTAGTGGTATTTATGGTAAATCGAATGTTCGCTACGTAAAACATTAACTTCCAACAATTGTAGAAACCACGCGAATACTTCGGTACGTAAACTGTTTGAGAGTATGTGGCGCCAATTGGGAGGTTTATATTAATTATAGTAGGAAGCACGCTCCCACGTATTGGCCCGAGGTCGCAGACAAAGGGCCAATACACAATAAAAGGATATTCTACTATTCTACAACCAACACAAGTATCCATGGGTCTAAATTCACACGACCTTCAACATTTTGAACATACAACAAGTATTGCATCATGTGCATGACACGGTTGTTTCTGGTAATACATTTGACATTCCCTTAAACAATCTCGAGTGTATTGATGGCATATTGGCCTGAAGCATTTGGTAAACATTGCTATCATGACTGTCATGTATTGACTACCAAGTTATCCTGCCCCGGGGACGGGCATTTTTGTTAGTAATAATAATTAATTAACTTCTAAGACGTCTATATCCTCATGAACCTGAGCTCAGAGGAGCAACAAAACAGAATCATTACGCATAATGGTGAACAGGGACATGCAAAAGTCATTATCAGAACGAGGGACCACCGATTTATGGTGGAAATGCAAGTTCATTCCAGACTGTAGGTGCAGCGACAGAGAAAGCACATTTGCCCAAGTTAAGTTTTGTTTTAGGTACAATAAATTGTGAAATTGATATGTGCTGGATATTTGACCACAACACATTCCACAGCACTGCAAACATCACATCAAACTGACCACAACACACTCTGCATCACTGCAAACACTACATCACACTGACCACAACACATTATGCTGCACTGCAAACACATCGCACTGACAACACGATATGCAGCACTGCAAACATCACATCACACTGACCACAACACATTCTGCATCACTGCAAACACATCACACTGACAACAACACATTATGCAGCACTGCAAACACATCACACTGACAACACGATATGCAGCACTGCAAACACCACATCACACTGACCACAACACATTCTGCATCACTGCAAACACATCACACTGACAACAATACATTATGCAGCACTGCAAACACCACATCACACTGACCACAACACATTCTGCATCACTGCAAACACATCACACTGACAACTACACATTATGCAGCACTTCAATCACCAGGATTGGGGTATATGATCACCGAAGTATGAAGATATACCTGCATGCCTAAACTAAAGATGTCTCTAATACTTTTGACATTGTTGAAGAAGAGAAGAAACCTATCCTAGCTATACTTTTCAAATAATGATATATCATTGCTGCTGCTGCCGCTGCCGATTGGCTCAAGGATAGGATGTTTTTCACACTTGATCAATAGTGTGCAAGCTAGCTACCAACTGAGAAAAACTCAGAAAAGTTGGTATAAGCCCCTGGATTTTGTTCAAACATTACCCAGCATGGCTGGCAGCTAGGGTTGGGAGATGGCAATGATTGATTGATTGATTCAGATGTTAAAGACAAGCTGTTTAGTGCTGTAAACCTGGAACCCTTATCCTGTTTCAGTAGATGAATGAATAGGCTGGTGTGAAAAGGACAGATGGCTGGTGGACCTGGATTCAAATGACAAATTAAACATGCAGCAATCACACTGTCACAGAGTCTCCTGCTAACAGTGCTAAAGTTCACTGACTGTCATGGTTCGGATAATAAACCATTTTATCACCACTGTTGGGAAATAAATACAGCTGCATGTGAAATACTGAACATGATGTTTGTCCAAGTCCCAGTAAGTCAAAATAGAGGATTTTTTTGTTTGATTATTTTCAATGAAATTGAATTTTGTGTGATTGAAATGTTCAATTGTAATAGCAAAGTAATAGCGCAATTACTATTACTTTGCTTTCTATTACTATTACTACAGTCGAACCTTGCTTTACGGCCACCTCAGTAATACAGCCACCTCACCATTATGGACACCCTGGAACAGTCCCAAATTATTTCCACAACAGTAAAGCATAGGACTATTTAGTCCCGCTAATACGGTCACCTCGCAATTCAGGTCACTTTGACCCAGTCCCGAGGATGACCTTAATAGTGAGGTTCGACTGTATTACTATTACATTGCATTCTGTTCCATCTATTACTATTACTTGAACAACTGTAATCGTTACTATTACTATTACATATTACTATTACCCCAGGCCTGTCAATCACCACACCACACTGACAACACATTCCACAGCACTGGAAACACCATATCACATTGATCATGACACATTCACACAGCATTGGAAACACAATGTCACATCGCCATAACACATTCCACAGCACTGGAAACACCATATCACATTGATAACACATTCCATGTTTACAGTGAAATGATAGATATGGTCCAGCTTCACAGTGAGCAGATTAATGCTTTGCCATCAACACTAATCGCAACAAAGTCATTATTCAATGAGAATCCACCAGTAAGTTTCCAAGAATTTGAAGAAGATTTCCATTGACGCAATCCAAATATTATGTTTAGGAGAGGATTATTCAAATATGATGTTATTGTAGCATGGCTATCTATGCCACATATTTTAAGGTCAATATGTCCTAGCATGATATGAGAAAACATTTAATGTAGCTGGGGTGGCTATCATATGTTTGTCTTGAGTGTAGTAGTTTCAGTAGAAGTTTTTAAGATAAATTAACCATTTCTTCACAGATTATAGTTGAAATACTATATAATATTCCAGATTAATAAAATAAAAGAAACAAATGACATACATAATTAATAAGTATGCCAGTGTCACTGATAACTTTAAGGGAGATTTTGGTTAACATAAATGAATTGACACAGGGCGTGTTTACGATCATTTTGATTGGCCCGTTATCCGGCAAGGTCACCAGTTCGGGGTCAAAGGCCATTTTCATTATACAGTCTAGCCTTTCGGACTGCGTTGTACGCGAGGCGCATTAGGTTTTCCCATATCTGCCACTAAACAACGGCGATCTCCGTCCCCGGTACCAAGAACGCTGTCGAAGCCACTGCCACTGTACACTGACCGCACAGTCTATACACAATTAATACAGCTTGTTAGATGAGTCAACAAGCATCAATTGGTATTATTTTTTAAATATCACATTGTTGAATTTTTAACTGAATAAAATACATACATGATATTGTATGTGCAGTTATGGAATAGATTTGTTAATGAACTGGTACAAATTGATTGACTAATGTGATTCAAAAATAATAACCTGGATTTGAGTAACCGAACACGTATATATGAGGTGACATACACTGATTAAACATTGAAAACAATTATAGGTTGCATAAATAATTATTTCACTTCGTCTTTCAACCGATATTGAAGAATAAAATCATGACGCACATCTCCCATACCACTGATTCACCCTATGCAGATGACCTTTGAGTTTGGTTCGGCACCATGGTGTTGGCTCCTAAATAGCATTTAAGACTATTTGACTGATTCTTATGCAAGGCATATTTGTGAATCTCTATTGCAATTTACAAACCGTTGAAACAACACCTCGCCATTCGTTCCTTGTTCACATTGAGAACCGTCAAAGCAATTCTAAGACTAAGTAGGTTTGACAAACATGAGGAGTACATCAGGCAAAACAAGCGCTAGTTAGGAAATATACTGGTGCGGCGATCGTTGCGTCGGCACATGAAAGCGGTCAAAACACCCTCCGAAAGACAGCTATTCCCATTCCCTCTGGTGGCAGAAAATTGGGGTCCAAGACTGACCACGTTATATCCGAATCCACGTTGTAATGGCAAGCGTAATAATGAGGCTCGACTTTAGGTTCAAAGGCACAATAAACTACGTTAACACTGATATTTGCTGATTTAAGGACATGATTTAGTTAGATATAATACTGAAGTGTACTGGAATCACAGTAACCTTACGCTATGTTCTGCGTTCACGGTGAATGAATATAGCTGACACACAGTGGTTACTATGACACACGGTCGTTACTATGGAAACATTGTTAGCGTTTCTAAGAAGTCAGGGGATTTCCAAAAAGATGTAATGGATGGATTGGTGAAATACGACGTTAGTGCCAGGTGATTATTTCTAGTGTTGACGTTCAGTTCAATATTTCCTGGCATGTTATGTAGAAAAAAAATGAAAAAATCAACTGACATGCTAGCTGCCCCAGCTGCCTTAAAAAATATTCACACCTGAATTGCTTTAAATAGTATGAGTTTCATTCTAGTAGTATTTTATTAGTATGAATTCACAATAATTCATGACAATCACAATAATTCGACATCGCATTATTTTCAAGATTTGCACTATTACCTATCAAGTACTTTCATCCGGGCAACCAGCATATTTACATTCGCTGCTTACTCCCACAAGAAAGGTTAGGCAGCTTCGATCATCTCCTTCATATTTACTTTTTATTCCCAGTATTACGCAACTAAACATTGGAACTAGAGCTTTTTCAATTGCTGCACCTGCCTTGTTTTGTGGAACTCATTGTCAGTGTTAAGTCATGTGAAGATATATCAACATTTTGGCATCATCTAAAAACCTACCTATTTGACCTGGCCTATGCTCCTTAACTCCTCAGAGCACAACCATCACTGTTGACGATTTGGAATTGAATTTGGGTTAAGATTTGCCTAACACTTTAGTATTGGTGCGCTGCTGAGCTCGATTTTCTGAGGATTTTGGTGCTATAGAAGTCGTCTTTATTGTATTGTACTGTATACTTTATATTTCTATAAAGAAATACCTCTGATCCACAGGTCGAGGTCCTGTCGGGAGTCTGCACTCAAGTAGTATGTCTTCATGCGGGTGGTGATCTGAAAGAAACAATTTGGACAGACTGCAATACTACAGAAACACAAGTACTACTGACCAATACTACAGAAACACAAGTACTACTGGCCAATACTACAGAAACACAAGTACTTCTGGCCAATACTACAGAAACACAAGTACTACTGGCCAATACTACAGAAACACAAGTACTATTGGCCAATACTACAGAAACACAAGTACTACTGGCCAATACTACAGAAACACAAGTACTACTGGCCAATACTAAAGAAACACAAGTCCTACTGGCCAATACTACAGAAACACAAGTACTTCTGGCCAATACTACAGAAACACAAGTACTACTGGCCAATACTACAGAAACACAAGTACTTCTGGCCAATACTACAGAAACACAAGTACTACTGACCAATACTACAGAAACACAAGTACTTCTGGCCAATACCACAGAAACACAAGTACTACTGACCAATACTACAGAAACACAAGTACTACTGGCCAATACTACAGAAACACAAGTACTACTGGCCAATACCACAGAAACACAAGTACTTCTGGCCAATACTACAGAAACACAAGTACTACTGGCCAATACTACAGAAACACAAGTACTACTGGCCAATACTACAGAAACACAAGTACTACTGGCCAATACTACAGAAACACAAGTACTACTGGCCAATACTACATAAACACAAGTACTACTGGCCAATACTACATAAACACAAGTACTACTGGCCAATACTACATAAACACAAGTACTACTGGCCAATACTACAGAAACACAAGTACTTCTGGCCAATACTACAGAAACACAAGTACTACTGGCCAATACTACAGAAACACAATTACTACTGGCCAATACTACAGACACACAAGTACTACTGGCCAATACTACAGAAACACAAGTACTACTGACCAATACTACAGAAACACAAGTACTACTGGCCAATACTACAAAAACACAAGTACTTCTGGCCAATACTACAGAAACACAAGTACTTCTGGCCAATACTACAGAAACACAAGTACTACTGGCCAATACCACAGAAACACAAGTACTACTGACCAATACCACAGAAACACAAGTACTACTGGCCAATACCACAGAAACACAAGTACTTCTGGCCAATACTACAGAAACACAAGTACTACTGGCCAATACCACAGAAACACAAGTACTTCTGGCCAATACCACAGAAACACAAGTACTACTGGCCAATACCACAGAAACACAAGTACTACTGGCCAATACCACAGAAACACAAGTACTACTGGCCAATACCACAGAAACACAAGTACTACTGGCCAATACCACAGAAACACAAGTACTTCTGGCCAATACTCCAGAAACACAAGTACTACTGGCCAATACCACAGAAACACAAGTACTACTGGCCAATACTACAGAAACACAAGTACTTCTGGCCAATACTCCAGAAACACAAGTACTACTGACCAATACTACAGAAACACAAGTACTACTGGCCAATACTACAGAAACACAAGTACTACTGGCCAATACTACAGAAACACAAGTACTACTGGCCAATACTACAGAAACACAAGTACTACTGGCCAATACTACAGAAACACAAGTACTTCTGGCCAATACTACAGAAACACAAGTACTACTGACCAATACTACAGAAACACAAGTACTTCTGGCCAATACCACAGAAACACAAGTACTACTGACCAATACTATAGAAACACAAGTACTACTGGCCAATACTACAGAAACACAAGTACTACTGGCCAATACTACAGAAACACAAGTACTTCTGGCCAATACTACAGAAACACAAGTACTACTGGCCAATACTACAGAAACACAAGTACTACTGGCCAATACTACAGAAACACAAGTACTTCTGGCCAATACTACAGAAACACAAGTACTACTGGCCAATACTACAGAAACACAATTACTACTGGCCAATACTACAGACACACAAGTACTACTGGCCAATACTACAGAAACACAAGTACTACTGACCAATACTACAGAAACACAAGTACTACTGGCCAATACTACAGAAACACAAGTACTACTGGCCAATACTACAAAAACACAAGTACTTCTGGCCAATACTACAGAAACACAAGTACTACTGGCCAATACTACAGAAACACAAGTACTACGGACCAATACCACAGAAACACAAGTACTTCTGGCCAATACTACAGAAACACAAGTACTACTGGCCAATACCACAGAAACACAAGTACTTCTGGCCAATACTACAGAAACACAAGTACTACTGGCCAATACCACAGAAACACAAGTACTTCTGGCCAATACCACAGAAACACAAGTACTACTGGCCAATACCACAGAAACACAAGTACTACTGGCCAATACCACAGAAACACAAGTACTACTGGCCAATACCACAGAAACACAAGTACTTCTGGCCAATACTCCAGAAACACAAGTACTACTGGCCAATACCACAGAAACACAAGTACTACTGGCCAATACTACAGAAACACAAGTACTTCTGGCCAATACTCCAGAAACACAAGTACTACTGACCAATACTACAGAAACACAAGTACTACTGGCCAATACTACAGAAACACAAGTACTACTGGCCAATACTACAGAAACACAAGTACTACTGGCCAATACTACAGAAACACAAGTACTACTGGCCAATACTACAGAAACACAAGTACTTCTGGCCAATACTACAGAAACACAAGTACTACTGACCAATACTACAGAAACACAAGTACTTCTGGCCAATACTACAGAAACACAAGAACTACTGACCAATACTACAGAAACACAAGTACTTCTGGCCAATACTACAGAAACACAAGTACTACTGACCAATACTACAGAAACACAAGTACTTCTGGCCAATACTACAGAAACACAAGTACTACTGACCAATACTACAGAAACACAAGTACTTCTGGCCAATACTACAGAAACACAAGTACTACTGGCCAATACTACAGAAACACAAGTACTTCTGGCCAATACTACAGAAACACAAGTACTTCTGGCCAATACTACAGAAACACAAGTACTACTGACCAATACTACAGAAACACAAGTACTTCTGGCCAATACTACAGAAACACAAGTACTACTGACCAATACTACAGAAACACAAGTACTTCTGGCCAATACTACAGAAACACAAGTACTACTGACCAATACTACAGAAACACAAGTACTTCTGGCCAATACTACAGAAACACAAGTACTACTGGCCAATACTACAGAAACACAAGTACTTCTGGCCAATACTACAGAAACACAAGTACTACTGGCCAATACTACAGAAACACAAGTACTTCTGGCCAATACTACAGAAACACAAGTACTTCTGACCAATACTACAGAAACACAAGTACTTCTGGCCAATACTACAGAAACACTAGTACTTCTGACCAATACCACAGAAACACAAGTACTACTGACCAATACTACAATTTAACTGCAATTATATAAGAAACAGTAGAAGATGACAATGAAAGCTTGTGACTTACTTGGAATGTAAGCAAGCCGTCAGTCTTGGATACTTGGGTGTGACCATCTAACACAATACAACCCTGAGGTTTGTATGCAACATCATGCTGAAGCCAGAGAGACATAGGATCACACACAAACCATACACAGGCTCATCTCAAGCCTCTCGCACCTCTCACTGTCTCACTCAAGCCAACTCTACAGATACAATATGGTCAACAGCACTTTAACAACATTTACTTTACTAGTGACAAAGATTGGTGACAAATATTTATGTAACTGATAATGGTTGGTGATGAATATTGGTGATGACTGATGATAATAATCACTTATGGCAACTATTGGTGACTCAAATAAGTGATGTGTAGCCAGCAAACCATTCATCTATAGCTTTGTAACATTACCACAGACTTGACAGCAATGTGATATCACTGCAGGCTTGACAGCAATGTGATATCACTGCAGGCTTGACTGCAATGTGATATTACCACAGACATGACAGCAATGTGATATTAGTGCAGGTACGATAGCAATGTGACATTACCACATGCATGACAGCAATGTTATATCATCACAGACATGACAGCTATTTGACATTACCGCAGACTTGTAGTAGAGCAGTTGTCCATTCCTGAGCAGGAAGTAGCGTCTCTTCCAACTCTTCACCTTGCCACCCAGTTTAGTGAGGAAGCCACTCTTCTCCAGACTTTCCTACAATGTAACAGTTTAGTGAGGAAGCCACTCTTCTCCAGACTCTCCTACAATGTAACAGTTTAGTGAGGAAACCACTCTTCTCCAGACTCTCCTACAATATAACAGTTTAGTGAGGAAGCCACTCTTCTCCAGACTCTCCTATAATGTAACAGTTGTGAGGAAACCACTCTTCTCCAGACTCTCCTACAATATAACAGTTTAGTGAGGAAGCCACTCTTCTCCAGACTCTCCTACAATGTAACAGTTTAGTGAGGAAGCCACTCTTCTCCAGACTCTCCTACAATGTAACAGTTTAGTGAGGAAGCCACTCTTCTCCAGACTCTCCTACAATGTAACAGTTTAGTGAGGAAGCCACTTTTATCCAGACTCTCCTACAATGTAACAAGCAGGCATGTCATTGAGGAATTCCAAAATAATAGAATTTTTTTCTAGAGCAAGCTGACTAGGGGGGTTCGGGGACATGCCCCTCAAAGTGACCAAGTTACACAGCACAGGTAACATTATTTGTTACCCTCAAAATAAGTATTGGTGATTACTTTATTATTAAAAGATAAAACAGAATACTAATTAATATTGAAAATACTACATAAACCTGGCTTTGTCTTTACTTTGCTGTTAGCTTTTAACCGAAAATAATCACCATAAATAATGCATTAGTAAAACACTGTATACAGCAGACTTGGGTTAATTTCAATTGTTAATTTGTTAATTCAATTAATGCAATTAAGTTAATTAAATTAAATTAACTTTCTAAAAAATGACCAAATAATTTAATTTAATTAATTAACTTTACTTGAAGAGGTTAATTAAATTTAATTTAATTTAAAAAAATCACAATTAACTTTTAAAAAATTTTTCATTGGGTATATTATTTTATGCAACCCAGTGGTGACAGCTACTGGCTTGCTGTCAGGAGTAAGAATTAGCTTTGATGATCATATTGACACAGCCACTCAGCCAGTGACCCAAGTTCACCCACCCACCAATGTCAAAGAAAGCTTCTAATCAGGTCCAGGAAGTTGTTTGAACAGTGTCATTCAGTGAATAAGCTGAACTGTGAGTGTGCCTGGCCAGGGGCTACAGCTGTATTATGTAAGAGTATTGACTCCTCTTGCTTGTGTGGCTTCATCACCCATCCAAGGGGATGCAATACAAAGTGTATCTGGAGTCTGTTTTTTTTCTATACATAATTCAACGGAACAAATGTGAAAAGTGAATGAAATCCCACAATACAGGCTGTACAATATTTAACTTAAATTCTCGAAATGTGCTTTCAAGTTGTGCTCTCAAGTTTTAGAGACATTTGTGCAATGTTTCATTAACTTGCTTGCCATGTTGCAGACAGGGATGCCAGTTAGCCCTCCCCCCATAGCAGATAGTGGTGTCTTGTTTGTCTTGTTATCTTGCATGGGAATTGTTGCCAGTAATCTTCTTGGGAGTAGTGGCTTACATGGCGCCCACAAGACCTGTTTGTATGGGTGGCAAATGCAGTCACCATCTGGTAAAACAAACCAATCATATGATATTGGTAATTTAATTGAAGATAATTGAAATTAATTGTTAACTGAATGAAAGTTAATTGTTAATTTAATTGAAAAATTTGGCAGGTTAATTTAATTTAATTGACGTGATAAATGTGTTAGGTTAATTTAATCTAATTTAATGGAGAAATTTCTGAGTTAATTGTAATTTAATTAATTAACTTTCCAAGTGAATTGCCCCATGCCTGGTACACTGTACAACATATGTAATCAAAATACATTACAATAATCAAATTACATAGCACAGGTAACTTCATTTGCAATCATCCAAACAATTTATCAACACCAGCTTGTGTCCTTGACTGTATGTGTTCAACTACTGCTTGGCAACCACGCTGACCATAACGGGAGATTTTGGCACTTCGGACGTAAACGTGCCATGCTGCTGGCACCAACCTTTTGGCAAAATTCACCCGACAGTTGTTTTCAAGTCGCTGTTACACAAGGTTATCTCTTTTTTCAGCCTTGCCTAATTCTACTTTACACAACAACCAGCGTTGATCTCTCATGCGTGGTGTTGCTCTTTTTGTATGATAATACTGGCCATTTCATCATGAAAAAATGTAATCTGGTTCTGAATTCTTCGCTAGAGGTGCTCCACGTACAACACCATTCATGAAACATAAAGGTGGCGCCACATGGTGGAAAAATGAGGAACATTCGAGTTATTACCGCAGCGTTAATAAATCAATGCCGTTGACTGGATATATATCTTGCGACCAACCAGTTGTGCGGCGCTGCACAAAACAATCTGACACTTGACCTCCATTATAGCCTCAATTACCCATGATATGGCGCCACAATTTGGCGAGTTCAGGAATGCGAGTAATAGTCGGGCTAAGCGATACTATAGTTACCGACCGTGAATGTTTATGGATTCGTGAATGAATGATGTTCCTGAACATGTAACTGCAGCATTCACATCATCTTGTCTCCATTCAGGACACATTCACAGCAGCATTCACATCATCTTGTCTCCATTCAGGACACATTCACAGCAGCATTCACTTCATCTTGTCTCCATTCACAGCAGCATTCACATCATCTTGTCTCCATTCACTGCAGCATTCACATCATCTTGTCTCCATTCACTGCAGCATTCACATCATCTTGTCTCCATTCAATGCAGCATTCACATCATCTTGTCTCCATTCAATGCAACATTCACATCATCTTGTCTCCATTCACTGCAGCATTCACATCATCTTGTTTCCATTCACTGCAGCATTCACATCATCTTGTCTCCATTCACTGCAGCATTCACATCATCTTGTCTCCATTCACTGCAGCATTCACATCATCTTGTCTCCATTCACTGCAGCATTCACATCATCTTGTCTCCATTCACTGCAGCATTCACATCATCTTGTCTCCATTCACTGCAGCATTCACATCATCTTGTCTCCATTCAGGACACATTCTCTATAGCATTCACATCATCTTGTCTCCATTCAAGACACATTCACTGCAGCATTCACATCATCTTGTCTCCATTCAGGACACATTCACTGCAGCATTCACATCATCTTGTCTCCATTCAGGACACATTCACTGCAGCATTCACATCATGTTGTCTCCATTCAGGACACATTCACTACAGCATTCACATCATGTTGTCTCCATTCAGGACACATTCACTACAGCATTCACATCATGTTGTCTCCATTCAGGACACATTCACTGCAGCATTCACATCATCTTGTCTCCATTCACTGCAGCATTCACATCATCTTGTCTCCATTCAGGACACATTCACTATAGCATTCACATCATCTTGTCTCCATTCAGGACACATTCACTGCAGCATTCACATCATGTTGTCTCCATTCGTGACACATTCACTACAGCATTCACATAATCTTGTCTCCATTCAGGATACATTCACAGCAGCATTCACATCATCTTGTTTCCATTCAGGGCATATTCACAATGTCCAGTGACAAAGTCCTAAACAGTCTTGGTTGTGCAATGGACTGCAATCTATCACATGAGAAGTGCCCATGGTCACCATTTGGGATACATTCCACATTTGTAAGCTGCCCATTAATCCACAAGCACTGGCAACCCATTAGTCTGTATGATTATGACTATGATTTCTCAAACCTGCACATGGCTCTAGTGTGTATGTCCTTCATGTTAACCCATAGATTATACAAACCAGTACATGACTGTCACCAATCAGTCTTAAATATTACACCGTTATAAATATGCAAACTAACCTTAGGGGGAGGGAGACATCGTAAAGAGTATGAGTCTAAAGGAAGCAATCAAAGCTGACTTGGAATGACTTTCTGTACACAGCAACACTGATATGGACTTGAAGGTTGGTGCCAGACATAAAAAAAATTTATTTGCACATTTACCTTTTTCAGACTAACAGCATTGGTACACTTGAGTAGTTTGTGTTCAGGTTCAGAGGTGTCACTGCTGTCCGTGCGTCGAGGCAAGTCATCATCGTCAGGTGGCAGCGCGTAGTCACTAGAGGTCTCTGAAGCCACTGAATGTCTTGTTACACCTGTAGACAGCAGACCCACCATAACTATACACATATGTACAGTTACCACAGATGTACACATACACCTGCAGACAGCACACCCACCACAAATGTACACATATGTACAGTTATGACAGATGTACGGTCACATACACCTGCAGACAGCAGACCCACCACAACTGTACACATATGTACAGTTACCACATACGTACATAGACACATACACAAGTTGACAACATACCTACCACAATTGTACACATATATAGTCACATACAACTGTATACAGCAGACCCATCACAAGTGTACACAGATGTACACATACACATGTTGACAACAGACCTATCACAACTGTACACAGATGTAGTTACATACATATGTGCACCACAGACATACATGGCTGTACACAGCAGCACATTCCATCAGATATTCAACGTGATGGTGCAATGAGTGTCCCACACACATCATGAGCAGCGACTGACCTCTCTTGGTGGCTCTGGAACTTGTCTGGTTCACCTGCTTGCGAACTGTCAGACTCATTGTTACATTGGTGCCACTAGGGCCAGCCACCGACATGACAGCCTCACTCTCACTTGATGGTGTTGTCACAGCAACTTGACTGTAATACTCTTCTTCATCAGAGGATGAATCAGATGAACTGTCCCCAGTGAACGGGGTACTGCGGATCTGTGCTGCTCTCTGTAGAAATAAGTGCAAATAATGAGTACTCTACAGGATTCATCATATATCTTGCCCCTAAGTGGGATTAGTGATCTCAAAATGACCACCACAGTTAACTCTATCTATGTGTCATATGTTGGCTTTAAAGCCACGTAGACAGTTGTTTTAATGGTAACACACATATAGGGGCAAGCAATTTGGTGGTGATGGTCTAAGTTCATTATAATGCAAGCATCTTGGTTTGGAGCAGTTAAGCTGGATTTACAACATCTACATTTCATGTTACAATGTACAACAGTGATTATGTATAATATATATATATATATATATATATATATATATATATATATATATATATATATATATATATATATATATATATATATATGCTCAATCTACTTGTGGTGGAGTCCATCCCCAGTCAGCTCAGCTATAATCAAACTACTTGTGGTGGGGTCCATCCCCAGTCAGCTCAGCTAGAATGAGACTACTTGTGGTGGGGTCCATCCACAGTCAGCTCAGCTAGAATGAGACTACTTGTGGTGGGGTCCATCCCCAGTCAGTTCAGCTAGAATGAGACTACTTGTGGTGGGGTCCATCCACAGTCAGCTCAGCTAGAATGAGACTACTTGTGGTGGGGTCCATCCCCAGTCAGCTCAGCTAGAATCAAACTATTGTGGTGGGGTCCATCCACAGTCAGCTCAGCTAGAATTTGACTACTTGTGGTGGAGTCCATCCACAGTCAGCTCAGTTAGAATGAGATTACTTGTGGTGGACTCCATCCCCAGTCAGCTCAGCTAGAATGAGACTACTTGTGGTGGAGTCCATCCACAGTCAGCTCAGTTAGAATGAGACTACTTGTGGTGGGGTCCACCCCCAGTCAGCTCAGCTAGAATCAAACTATTGTGGTGGGGTCCATCCACAGTCAGCTCAGCTAGAATTTGACTACTTGTGGTGGAGTCCATCCACAGTCAGCTCAGTTAGAATGAGACTACTTGTGGTGGAGTCCATCCCCAGTCAGCTCAGCTAGAATGAGACTACTTGTGGTGGAGTCCATCCACAGTCAGCTAAGCTAGAATGAGACTACTTGTGGTGGGGTCCATCCCCAGTCAGCTCAGCTAGAATGAGACTACTTGTGGTGGGGTCCATCCCCAGTCAGCTCAGCTAGAATGAGACTACTTGTGGTGGAGTCCATCCACAGTCAGCTAAGCTAGAATGAGACTACTTGTGGTGGAGTCCATCCACAGTCAGCTCAGCTAGAATGAGACTACTTGTGGTGGAGTCCATCCACAGTCAGCTCAGCTAGAATGAGACTACTTGTGGTGGGGTCCATCCACAGTCAGCTCAGCTAGAATGAGACTACTTGTGGTGGGGTCCATCCACAGTCAGCTCAGCTAGAATGAGACTACTTGTGGTGGGGTCCATCCACAGTCAGCTCAGCTAGAATGAGACTACTTGTGGTGGAGTCCATCCACAGTCAGCTCAGCTAGAATGAGACTACTTGTGGTGGAGTCCATCCCCAGTCAGCTCAGCTAGAATGAGACTACTTGTGGTGGGGTCCATCCACAGTCAGCTAAGCTAGAATGAGACTACTTGTGGTGGGGTCCATCCACAGTCAGCTCAGCTAGAATGAGACTACTTGTGGTGGGGTCCATCCCCAGTCAGCTAAGCTGGAATTAGACTACTTGTTGTGGGGTCCATCTACAGTCAGCTCAGCTAGAATGAGACTACTTATGGTGGGGTCCATCCCCAGTCAGCTCAGCTAGGAGCACACTACTTTTGGTGGGGATCAACCCATCAGCTCAGCTAGGATAAGACTACTTGTGGTGGAGTCCATCCCCAGTCAGCTCAGCTAGGTTCACACTACTTGTGGTGTAGTCCATCCCCAGTCAGCTCAGCTAAGAGCACACTACTTTTGGTGGGGTTCAACCCCCGTCAGCTCAGCTAGGATCAGAATACTCGTGGTGGGGTCCATCCCCAGTCAGCTCAGCTAGGATCAGACTACTTATGGTGGGGTTCAACCCCAGTCAGCTTAGCTAGGATCAGACTACTTTTGGTGGAGTCCATCCCCAGTCAGCTCAGCTAGGATCACACTACTTTTGGTGGGGTTCAACCCCAGTCAGCTCAGTTATAATCAAACTACTTTTGGTGGGGTTCAACCCCAGTCAGCTTAGCTAGGATCAGACTACTTGTGGTGGAGTCCATCCCCAGTCAGCTCAGCTAGAATGAGACTACTTGTGGTGGGGTCCATCCACAGTCAGCTAAGCTAGAATGAGACTACTTGTGGTGGGGTCCATCCACAGTCAGCTCAGCTAGAATGAGACTACTTGTGGTGGGGTCCATCCCCAGTCAGCTAAGCTGGAATTAGACTACTTGTTGTGGGGTCCATCTACAGTCAGCTCAGCTAGAATGAGACTACTTATGGTGGGGTCCATCCCCAGTCAGCTCAGCTAGGAGCACACTACTTTTGGTGGGGATCAACCCATCAGCTCAGCTAGGATAAGACTACTTGTGGTGGAGTCCATCCCCAGTCAGCTCAGCTAGGTTCACACTACTTGTGGTGTAGTCCATCCCCAGTCAGCTCAGCTAAGAGCACACTACTTTTGGTGGGGTTCAACCCCAGTCAGCTCAGCTAGGATCAGAATACTCATGGTGGGGTCCATCCCCAGTCAGCTCAGCTAGGATCAGACTACTTATGGTGGGGTTCAACCCCAGTCAGCTTAGCTAGGATCAGACTACTTTTGGTGGAGTCCATCCCCAGTCAGCTCAGCTAGGATCACACTACTTTTGGTGGGGTTCAACCCCAGTCAGCTCAGTTATAATCAAACTACTTTTGGTGGGGTTCAACCCCAGTCAGCTTAGCTAGGATCAGACTACTTGTGGTGGAGTCCATCCCCAGTCAGCTCAGCTAGGATCACACTACTTTTGGTGGGGTTCAACCCATCAGCTCAGCTAGGATAAGACTACTTGTGGTGGTGTCCATCCCCAGTCAGCTCAGCTAGGATCACACTACTTTTGGTGGGGTTCAACCCCAGTCAGCTTAGCTAGGATCAGACTACTTGTGGTGGTGTCCATCCCCAGTCAGCTCAGCTAGGATCACACTACTTTTGGTGGGGTTCAACCCATCAGCTCAGCTAGGATAAGACTACTTGTGGTGGTGTCCATCCCCAGTCAGCTCAGCTAAGAGCACACTACTTTTGGTGGGGTTCAACCCCCGTCAGGTCAGCTAGGATCAGAATACTCATGGTGGGGTCCATCCCCAGCCAGCTCAGCTAGAATCAGACTACTTGTGGTGTAGTCCATCCTCAGTCAGCTCAGCTAGGATCACACTACTTTTGGTGGGGTTCAACCCATCAGCTCAGCTAGGATCAGACTACTCGTTGTGGGGTCCATCCCCCGTCAGCTCAGCTACGATCAGACTACTTGTGGTGGGATCCATCTCCAGTCAGTTCCGTGAGTGAGCCAGGTAGTTCTAGGCACAAGTGTTTATCTCCTAATGCCTCTCGCCTCGTAGGTTGCTGTCTTCAATTGTTGCAAAAGAGCAGCTTCAATATTTTCAGTAATCCTAGTATCTGAGCACAAAATGCTTTAATAACTTTTGAGAGTGCATATGCGACTGTATACAACAAAAGTTGATCAGACATGAATACGTCACCGTTGAGAGTATACACATTCCTGGTGTCACATTTCTTTTAAACATGAAACATTTTAAGGCCTTTTCCTGGAATATCAGTCTTCAAAATGCAATTTAAAATATGACAAGTTTTGGTAGCAGATACCCGCTTGCCCAATGGAAGCCTGCTGGACATACCCCGTTGATGTGTGTATAGACAGGCACAGTGAGGTCGTCATACATGTGGTGGGAGTAGAGGCAGTCAGTCACTGGCCAACTCGATTCTGCCAAACAATAGTTTAACATTAGCCGACACATTCTACAAAGTCTTACATCAACATAGAATCTCAGATGCTGAAGATATCAAATATGAGAAGGAAAATGGAGTCTGACACTACTTTTTTATATGTCATTTCTATAAGAAATTTTAGAGGACCAATTTTGAAGAACAATAAAACATTTTACTATTTAGACATCTTAAATCATATTAATTAAATTAATATGATGTCAGTACCTTAAAGGTAAAATTAGTGGCATAGAAAACTAGGTGTCCGTAAAAAACAAGCAAAGTAAAATTAGTGACTAGGATATTAACAAGTCATTAAAATAGTAAACACACGTAATACATACATTTGTAATGTTAATGTTATATTCAGAAATGTAGTGCAAGGGTGGGATGACTTGTACCTCTTTTGGCTGGTGAGTTGTGGCCTGTGGACATCCTCAGTCCAACACTGGCCACTGCGTATATACGACTTTCCTACAACGACCCCACATACATTCATTACTTGACTCACGAGACTGCAGGAAACGTGCCACATGAACTTAAGTGACTTGAGTTGTTTAGCAGAGATAGTACAATAAAATATCAAATTTTTAGGTTTAGATAATCCACAGCTGAAAACTTTGTTTCATTTAAACACTTAATTAAAGTTTTCATGGCAAAAATTTACCAAATTTTACAATAAAATATATGTAAAATGCTGTGTGAGGGGATTGTTTTGCAAGAGAAAGTGCTATAATGATTAGAAATGCCTGTGGAAAGACAATGTTGCACCACCTGTCTAGAGACTCAGTGAGAAGCCTACCCAAGATGGCTGTCTCCTCATTGGTGGTGTTGGTGGCTTGGTCCAAGTCTTGTCTGCATCCACCAGGAGACGGCGGTCAACTATGTGTGTATCCACACACTGGTTTGTGTAGGCACTGACCGTTGCCTTGGTTGAGTCACGATGTCTCCTTGGCAACGTCGCTAGGGCAGACACGGTGTGATTCGAGTGGGGTGGGGCTAATGACAAGGGTATGAATGACTGTTTGGTGGCTGAGGTGTGACTAGTGCTGGGGATAAATAGCAAAGGGCACATGGAGTTTACTGGGGGTGCCTGCACAAGGCAAGGTTGGCAGGCTGGTTTTATATCTGGTTGTCGTGACGAACAGGGTAATTCTAACAACATTTCCTCACTTCCATTGGTGGAACTTGCCAGAGATTGAGGAGGCCGGACACAGGGGAACAACTTCCTCTCAATCCTTACTTCAGGGGGACCAGCAGACCTCCCAGCTGACTTCCCTACTGATTTCTCAAGGGACTTCCCAGATGACCTCACTGCAGATTTCCCAAGTGCCTTATCTGTTGACTCCCTTGCTGACTTCCCAGCATCCCTGTCATCAATCTCTTGGTAATCAGGATCTTGCTTAATGGCCACTGCATCAGTGTCATGTGATGTGCCACCATCATTCTGACTGGCTGCAGAGGAAACTCCAGCAAGTTCCAGTGCACGTTCCAGACGGATACTTTCCAGAATGGAGTCTGAGGGTCGCTGAGGCACAGGAGGGGACAGATCAGACACGTCCGACACAGGCCGCAAATCATCTGTCTGTAAACACACAGAAGACAGATCAGACCTCTGACACAGACCGCAAATTATCTCTCTGTAAACACACAGGAGAAGACAGATCAGACATGTCCAACACAGGCTGCAAATTATCTGTCTGTAAACACACAGGAGAGGACAGATCAGACACATCCGACACAGGCCGCAAATTACCTGTCTGTAAACACACAAGCAAAGACAGATCAGACATGTCCGACACAGGCCACAAATTATCTGTTTGTAAACACACAGCAGAGGTCAGATCAGACATGTCCGACACAGGCCGCAAATTATCTGTCTGTAAACACACAGGAGAACACAGATCAGACACGTCCGACACAGGCTGCAAATTATCTGTCTGTAAACACACATGCGAAGACAGATCAGACACATCCGATAAAAGCCACAAATTATCTGTCTGTAAACACACAGGAGAGGACAGATCAGACACGTCCGATATAGGCTGCAAATTATCTGTCTGTAAACACACAGGAGAAGACAGATCAGACACGTCCGATATAGGCCGCAAATTATCTGTCTGTAAACACACAGGAGAGGACAGATCAGACACGTCCGACACAGGCCACAAATTATCTGTCTGTAAACACACAGGAGAAGACAGATCAGACACGTCCGATATAGGCCGCAAATTATCTGCCTGTAAACACACAGGAGAGGACAGATCAAACACATCCGACACAGGCTGGAAATTATCTGTCTGTAAACACACAGGAGAACACAGATCAGACACGTCCGACATAGGCCGCAAATTATCTGTCTGTAAACACACACATGACACACACAACATACATGTACACACAACAAACAACATGTGTAGGCAAGTAGAATCACATGGACAATTCTTCTGTAACATGCAAGTACAAACTTGCATTGTTAGATTTGACACCTAACTAGCTGTGCTGTTGACTTTAACTCACTCATACACTGAGTCTGTACATGACTCTGAATCACCTGAACACTGAGTCTGTGCAACTGTCTTGCAGTGTCGACGGGCAGGGCCTGGAGTCGAGTCCGGAGCAGCTCCACCTGTGTCTGCAGATGTTGGTTTTCACTGGACAACTGCACATTTTTCTCTTCAAGCTGCACAGAGGAAACACAACATTAGCTGCTGCTTATACGAGTTAGGCATAAACGCAACACACTCCTGTTTTGATCAAGATCAATTAAAATCTTGTGCAGGAGTGTAAATCTTTACTGCAGACTTGACACCAGAGTAAGCCTTTACTGACAAATAACAAACTACAAATACGAGTAACATTCATACTTCTCTGAGCTTCTTTGCTGCCCAATCTTTTATCCTACGTTTCATCTCTTCCATCATCCATTGCTGAAACAATCAAGAGATTATCTGAGCTTTATTTGACATCAAGATGAAAATTTTATATAACCAGCAACTGTTTTAATAAGAGATCATTCTAATCACCATGTACTGTTGCGCTTAAAAAAATGGAATGGAACTTCTGACAACAATGGTTACAAAACTCCAGTGTGATCTTAATACAAGAACTTTACACTATGTAATATAGGTACTATCATTTGTATAATACTAGGTACTATTACTTGAGTCATTTCATAAATAAAATGCACACATGAGACATTGCAACACTATGATCCTTATATGATCCTGACTGACAAGTAAATAGCAGGCAAGTGGGACTAGCTACATACATTCTCCAGTAGTTGTGCTTGAAGACCAGCAATCTCTTGCCCCTTCTCCTCACACAATGTCTCCAACAAGTGAAGCTTCTTGTCTACAGCTTCAGGCTGCCATGCTGATACTGATGACAGCTGCTGCTCCAGCCCTTCACACTACAACACAGATACACTAATGAAACACACAGCTGCTGCTTGAGCCCATCACACTACAACACAGACATTCCAGTGAAACACACAGCTGCTGCTCCAGCCTTTACACTACAACACAGACGTGCTGCTGTTGCTCAAATGCTTCAAGTCACATTATAGCATTTGCTGACCTATGATATGTGCAGTGGACATACCATCTACTATGCAATGTGTGACAAGTGGGGTAAAATATATCTTGTGCTGTGCTGTGCGTGGAACATACCTTGTGATGTGTGCTGCATTATGTGTGTGGAGTGTAAGAAACCTTGTGCAGGAATGTACTTTGAAGTGGAACGTACCTTGAGCTGTGTTACGTATGTGGAGTGGAACGTACCTTGTATGTGTTACATGTGTGGAGTGGAATGTGTATCTAGTGGAATGTACCTTATGCTGCATGCTGTGCTACCTGTGTGGAGAGGAACGTACTTTGAGCTGTGCGAAGTGGAACATAACTTGTTCTGTGCAACGTATATGAAGTGGGATATACCTTGTGTTGCGTTATGTGTGTGGAGTGAAACGTACCTTGTGTGTGTTACATGTGTGGAGTGGAATGTACCTTGTGTTTTGCTAAGTGTGTGGAGTGGAATGTATTTTGAGCTGTGCTAAGTGTGGTGGAGTGGAATGTACCTTGAGCTGTTTTACATGTGTGGAGAAGAACATACCTTGAGCTGTGCTACATGTGTGGAGTGGAACGTACCTTGAGCTGTGCTACGTGTGTGGAGTTGAACTTACCTTGAGCTGTGCTATGTGTGTGGAGTGGAACGTACCTTGAGCTGACTAAGATGTGCTTTCTCCTCAGCCTCTGCTGCCCGGTCCTCCAGCTGCTTCATCTACAAGTCGTACACAATGTCACATCAGTGAAATACAACAGTTGGAAACCTGTCAGTGTCCATACAGCCTCACCCTAAGGCACTGTTCACCCATGCCAAGGATGGTCACCTTAGCACTATTTCAACACTTCTCGGATCTCTCAATGACCTAACACTTGTGCACTGTTGACACCAGGGTTGAAATTTTTTTATTTCAATCGGATTTTTTATTTTTTATTCTGGTATATAGACATTTTGTATAGATGTTTATATTTATAAACTCTTTCAAACGTGTTCTATTCAAATTGATTTGGGTACTTGTCTTAACAGAGGGTACATGATTTTTGCTTTTATAAAGACATTAGACAATGTCCACAAGGCCTCACCCCTTGTAGTTGCATAATCTGTCTTGGAAAGGAAAGCATGCTGTGTGTCTGTGGCTGTTGCAGTGATAATTATTGTTTGCTGAGAGGGTTGATTAGCACCTGTCCATGGTTCTGTGTACTCAAAGGGTCTCCAACCAGACTGCAAAATGATACAGTCTAGGCTAGCGCTGCCGATCGCCAATTGCGCCATAGGCAAAATGGTTTCCCATTTGGCGAAAGGAAAAAACAACTCTTCGCCAATTTGGCGAAACGCTTTTACGGCCACGTTAATGGTGCATTGTCGTGTAAGCGGCAGTGAACCCGTGAATCCTAGCTGCCCACCGCGAATTGTTTTCGCGACCCCAATCTATAATTGCCCGGCGATAAGCCAATGGTTTAATTGCTCTCGGGGAAAGTTTGCGTCCTGCGGGGCAGCTACAAAATATTATTATAACCTGTACAATGTGGGAGCTCCCTTCCTCGTAGTTTTTTTTAGTTTGTTATCGGTTAAAATGATTCGTAAATGTACTTCGGCGGGCGATAATCGCGGAAAGAAACGACAGCCACGTTTGATCAAGGCGGACTGGTTCGTACGTTTTGCGTGGCTTATTCACGGTAGCAAAAGCCACGTCTTTCGCTGCAAAGTTTTCGTGCATGCGAAAGCAAAGAGCTGGTTTTTCACCGGGAAGGACTGCGCCAAGTCCAAGAAGGACGACTTGGCAAAACACGAGATATTTCCCGACCACCGGAGATCGACGTTACTGCCGAAGCGCCAGATGGACTTCGTGACTGCGAACGATCACGCGAAGTCGGCGATTATCGCCTATATGTGGACCGTGTTGACGCAAGCGAAGCGCTGTCTCCCGACAGTTATGAACGCTTTCATACAAGGAAGCCTTCAAGATCTGTGAAGGAGCAGCGTCCCGGATTTATTGGTTTAGAGAAACGGGTGGACACTGTCGCGGAGACCAGGGTAGTGGTGGTGGACACTTGGCCTTGGGGCAACACTTGTATGGTGACGTTCTCTGTGTTGGAGATTTGCAGTGTGATCGATTTTCTTGTTTTATATTTATAATTAAACATTGTTCTATTAATTTTATTGGTGTTATGTTTTATTGTGACTATATGTTTAATATACGTATATTATGTTTATATAATATGTCGTAAATTAGGCCTAGTAAAAAAAGAAACTAGTTTCTCGTCCGAACTTTTTTAAAGGAAGAGGGAGGCCCTTATTATTTACTATTTATGAATTCTTCTTATGAGTTTCGAAGATTGCCACCATGTCTTAGATGCTCATGTACTGTGGTTGATTAAAAGACAAGCTGTAGTTTTTTTCCGATGCAATATGGAACAGGCCATAGATGTATATTACTATATAGCCTGCCATTCCATTATCAGATACATTACCAAACAAACAAGAAGCAAACGCAATGTTGAATGTATTTATGAATGTCTTAATTGTGTAGGTTTGGCCATGGTTACATTAGTTTGTATCACAGGCATACAACTGAATGGCATTTAATAAATGCCATTTATACTGATTGAGACTGGAATTATATAAGTGAGTCTGCGTAAAGACTAATGGAAGGCATCAACATTCGAATCTTATTTTAGACTCTGTAGAATGCACATACATCCCTACACCTAGTATGATGAATAACGAGTGAAATAAAAGAGTATAACAGTACTTCGTACAGCAAGTTTTGGACAAAGATTTCTTCACAGAACCAGACAAACTTTAAAAAATATTTTTTCAATAGTAAATAAAAAAGGAGGCGTAGACAAAAACGGAACTGGACGGGAATGAGTAACTAGTTTCTTTTTTACGTCATGTTTTGCATTTTGACGTTTTGCCATCTTAGTGTCTGCTAAAAAAATGGCTAAGCAAAATCTCATTTGGCTAAAGAAAATTTGAACCTTTAGCCAAATTGGCTAAACAGATTTTAGGCCCAGCGCTAGCCTAGACAGTATTAAACAATTGTAGCCCAGAGTGTCTCACTTGAGTCAACATACTGAATTGGTAACAACTAGCACAAGCTCTAAGTGGACTTTAACTCAGGGTTTCTGACTTGAAGACAAGTTTGTGTGGCTTCACTGCATTCAGAAAGCTCAAACATACACAATATCATAAAATATTTGACTATCAGGCTATCTGGTGACAATACAACTACACATATGTGCGCACTTTGTGCTTTTGTATTAAAAAACATGCAAAATTTTGTTGATTTTGATGCTTGTAAACAATTATTTGTGTTAATTTCATATAAATTAGCGATTAAAAAAATCGGAAGTAAAAAAATCATAAATCAATGAGTTTTTACATTATTTTGAACTGATTTAAATCAATGATTTAAATCAAATGATTTAAATCAAACAACCCTGGTTGACACTGATCCACTATACTAAATTATTCTGAATAAACTATTGACGGGTTTTGTAATAGTAAGATGTATAGACTATTATTTCTAATTTAGCTGTGAAAGCCAGGAATAAAGGAATCTCAACAGATGTCACAGTATTTGACATTACTAGTACATTGCTATTTTCTTCTTTTCTACCACAACAGCCCAAGTCTGTAGCAGTCAACTTCCTGAGAAAC
This sequence comes from Lamellibrachia columna, assembly GCA_963662155.1. Lineage (NCBI taxonomy): Eukaryota > Metazoa > Annelida > Polychaeta > Sabellida > Siboglinidae > Lamellibrachia > Lamellibrachia columna. The sequence goes on along the minus strand of OY759262.1, from coordinate 42,568,350 downwards.
AGCAATACAGAAAACTCAAGAAAACCAAGCAAAATTAAATACTGTGATTTGAAGAATTATAGCAAGCTTTTTCCAACACGTGAAAAAGCATTTAGCACTTGAATTAATTGATAGGATATTAACACGTATGGATAATAAGGAAATACCAATAAATATTTACTTGGACCTGTCAAAAGCATTTGACACTTTGGATCACTCAATATTAATCGATAAGCTAGAGTTTTATGGCGTAAAAGGAGTAGCTTTAGACCTATTCAAAAACTATTTAGCAAATAGAAAACAGTACGTAGAATTTGAAGATGCCCAATCAGATATGCTTCATATCTCCACAGGCGTACCTCAAGGATCAATTCTAGGCCCTTTGTTATTTATAATTTACATAAATGACTTTGCCCAATCTAGTCAGAAATTCAACTTTATTATGTACGCCGATGACACGACACTTTCAAGTACCTTAGATTCTTTCGCACAATATATCAAAAATGAAAATGTAGAATTCATAATCAACACAGAACTGGACAAAATTAACGAGTGGCTTAAATTAAACAAATTATCCTTAAATGTAAATAAATCTAAATATATGATTTTCAAAACGGCTAGAAGAAATAATATGATAAATCCACTAAATATAAAAATAGATAATACATATGTCGATAGAGTAGATGAGTTCAATTTCCTAGGGATAAGTTTTAATGAACAATTAAACTGGCAAAGCCACATCAACAAAATTTCAAATAGGTGCTCCAGAATTATAGGTATCCTAAATAAACTTAAACGATTGTTACCTCTTAATATAAAGATTATGTTGTATAACACTTTGATATTGTCACATCTAAACTATGGCTTAACGGCCTGGGGCTATAGATGTGATAGACTAAAAAAAACTTCAAAAGAAAGCCGTCCGAATTATATGTTTAAGTAAATTTAATGCTCATACCGATCCACTGTTCAAAAGTCTTAATTTACTAAAAGTAGAGCATATTTTAAAATTGCAGGAACTAAAATTATATCATAAATTTTCAAACAATAAACTACCTGTCTACCTGCAAAACTTACCACTTAATCAAAACAATAGTGTTCACAACTTTAATACACGTGGTCAATATAATATACATACGATCAGGGTACACCACGAGTTTGCTAAACGAAGTCTCAGGTACAGTTTGCCACATACTATAAATAATGCACCCGATTTATTAAAAGACAAGGTCACCACTCACAGTTTACATGGTTTCTCAAATTATATCAAACTTTATTATCTGAATACATATATTGAACAATGTGCAATCCAAAATTGTTATATATGTCAACATGACTGACTTTGTCTCCGTTCCTACTTGGTTAAAATCACTTTATGTATATCCGATTGTACGAATATAATTGGCATTTGTAATATACAGACATATCTATATTAATTTTGTTCACTCAGTAATTATGCATTAATATCTATAGGGATGTTTTCTTTTTATAATTTAAAAACGGGTGAAATTACTCGACAGGGTGGCTCCTACGACAGCGATTATTGTTTAGTCTTAGTAGGAGTCTCCCGTCCCGTATATGACATTATCTTTTATTTTTCAGACCGTACTCTATACTCTTACTACTTCGTTTTATCATGTCGACATATATGTAATATATTGTATGGTTTTTGTGTTGAATACTCTGTTTTGTTGTCTTTGGGACTAATAAATATTTCCTGTTTCCTGTTTCCTGTTTCACATATACATGTATAGTACTATTAATAGTGACGCAGTTTGCCCTTGTGACTCGATGTTAGAAGATGCTGTGCTTTGCTCTGGAGGAAAAGCACGGCTGATATGTCCAGCAACAGATAGGTTGCACAGGATGCTGGAGTTCATGAGGAGCTACACAAACCGCCCAGTGGGGTCCAACCCATATCTTCTGTCAGGGTTGCTAATTAGTCTGGTGCCTCATGGTGCCCAGTATCCATTAGTTACCTTGACGAGGTTACAGCAAGAGTTTTAGGAGAGGCTGGTGTACACAACTTCTTGTTATTAAATTGGAAAAAGTTTGTTTTTTAACGAATAACAACAATAATAATGCGGCTAATTGCTTGTAATGATGCTTTAAACCTTAATGTTCAGTGGTATCACTGATTGCAGGATGAACCTTGAAAAAGACAAACTAAGTGCCCCTTTGACACATCAGAGGTAGAAATATGTGGCTGAAATGCAACAAGACTGGCACAAGTAGACAAGATAGGGCTCACTGAACTGTACAAGACATGATATGGGAGATAATTCAAAATTAACACAAAAATAGGACCAAATCATGACATTTGGAATATTTGGTATAGATAATTATGTGTAGAACCCAATACGCAAGTTTATGCAACTGGCAGTTTCTAACACAACCAAAGTGAAGCATGTCTCATTGACATGCAATAAACAATCTGCAAGCAGTAGCGCTAACCTTGTCAGCCAGTACGTGGCGGATGCGGGCCACCTTCTCTCTGTACCTCACCATGGCTCCCTCTAGTGTCACACATCTTTCCTTCCAGTCAATCCCAGCTTCGTCTCCACTGCGACTTATGTTCAGACTAGATTCACTCGAGTAACTCGATGACGACGACCCTTGAGACGTCTGTGACTTGGTTGTCATGGTTACTAAAACCTGTAATTAATTTTCAACGCAGGTTTAGTAGTTGATAAATGTCTACAGGGTGTACTGTTGTGTGTATATGTCATACCAATGAAATAAATGTATAGGTCCTACCATTGTAGTAAATGTATAGGTCCTACCATTCTAGTAAATGTATAGGTCCTACCATTCTAGTAAATGTATAGGTCCTACCATTCTAGTAAATGCTGCAGTAAATGTTTCAGTTGCAAACTTGCATACCTGAATTAATATGTGCAAACAAAATTACAAAATACGTTAAATAATCCAACAACCATGTTGTTCTTACATCAGTACAGCCATTCATTCATTCATTGAATTAAACTTAAATATGTATAGTTCCAAACACCTAAATAATAGAGTTCTGCAAAATATTTCCCAATCTGTTGAGCAGGTTGTCAACATTACAAAACACTTAGCAAAAATGCATTGTTTCAGTAGGAATTCTCCAATTTGGTTTCTTAATTTGTCAGCAACATTTGTTTATGCATATTTCATTACATTTTTATATGAAACATGACTGAGAACAAAGTGTTAAGCATTACACATCATGAAGTGCAAACAATGTATTTTGGCAACAAATTGTCCATTGCCACCAGACAACTAACCATTTTCACAAGATATAATGTCACTACTAGACCTACATTCAGATTGGCTGTGTTGCAACTTGTCACTACTATGCTTACATTCAGATTGGCTGTGTTGCAACTTGTCACTACTATGCTTACATTCAGATTGGCTGTGTTGCAACTTGTCACTACTACACCTACATTCAGATAGGCTGTGTTGCAACTTGTCACTATTACTACGTCTACATTCAGATAGGCTCTGTTGCAACTTGTCACTGCTACACCTACATTCAGATAGGCTGTGTTGCAATTTGTCACTGCTACACCTACATACAGATAGGCTGTGTTGCAATTTGTCACTGCTACACCTACATTCAGATAGGCTGTGTTGCAACTTGTCACTACTACACCTACATTCAGATAAGCTGTGTTGCAACTTGTCACTACTACGTCTACATTCAGATAGGCTGTGTTGCAACTTGTCACTGCTACACCTACATTCAGATAGGCTGTGTTGCAACTTATCATTGCTACACTGTCAGATAGGTTGTATTGTGAGACAATTCTTTCCCTTGCCATTTTAGATAATGCTACAAAAGCTGCTTGCATTCCACCATCCCCATTTATTAAGTACTATATTATCTTAACTTTAATTTTATATGTAAAATTTGTGTGTGGGATGTCAGACTCCGGTACTAGTTTGTCGTTGAAGACGGCATCCTCCGCTCGGTGTGTGACTAGGCCATGATGCCGATGGCATACTGCAAATCATGCGAAGGGTGGAAGCCTGCGTGGGTTAATAACAGATTAAGCTGCAAAATAGTAATTATTTCAATAAAAGATAGTGACATACTGTATACTATTTCCAAAATACAGCAAATATCAACCACGCATGGTTACATGGGCACAAGTTAAAAGTCAACCAAATTGAATGAATTTCCACATAATCTGAAATAATGGCGACGTTTGTAGACATCTGTTTTATTGCCAATTGTTATTTTATTTTCTCACCAAATGTTAACGTTTAATACCTCGTGGGAGCATATGGCCCATTAACACAAAAAGTGCCAATTAACATTAGTAACGGCAAAGATAAAAGTGTAATTTGTATGTTCTTAGTTAGTGTCATTGACATAAAATGTACTAATACACACATGAAGTACTAATACACACATGAAGTACTAATACACACATGAAGTACTAATACACACATGAAGTACTAATACACACATGAAGTACTAATACACACATGAAGTACTAATACACACATGAAGTACTAATACACACATGAAGTACTAATACACACATGAAGCTGCAAAGTGTGACCTGAAATATGAGTACAAAAAAAGGAGTCTAATATACTATTTATTGTTAATGTGTAAAATAGGACATCTTAAAAAAAATCATATCTCAAAAAATACTTTACCAATTTAGAAACTTTTTTCACATTTCAATCACACCAAATTTAATTTCATTGAAAATAATCAGACCAAAAAATTATATTTTGACATAACATGACTTGTTAAAATGTCCAATTTAAAATTTTTTTTTTAGTTATAAAATGGTTTAGTATCCGAATCATGACAGTCATTGAACTATTAGCAGAAGACACTGTGACAGTGTGACTGCTGCATGGCTACTTGGTCATTTTTAAGCCAGGTCCACCAACCATCTATCCTTTTCACACAAGCCTATTCATTCATTCACTGAAGCAGGATAAGGGTTCCAGGCTTCCAGCACTAGACAGACTGTCTTTAACATCTAAATTAATCAATCGACTTCTTAGTTTTTCTCTTGCACACTATTGACCAAAAGTGTAAAAAACATCCTATCCTTGAGCCAATAATTAACTGTCCACCAAGCAGCAGCCGAGCAGTATGGGTCATTCCAATGAATATATGAAACTTCTACATCCAACTGGAATTGTATTAGGTTAATTTAACTGGGAAATTTATGAGTTAATTGTAATTTTAATTGCCAGCAAGATCTATTGCCCATATCAATGTTGTTTGAGCGATCTTGTTCTGATGTTAGATATGTGATGTGATATAAAACACCCAGAGATCAAGTACAGAGAGACTACAGACAGGACATCTTGTTCTGGTGTTAGATATGTGATGTGATATAAAACACCCAGAGATCGAGTACAGAGAGACTACAGACAGGACATCTTGTTCTGATGTTAGATATGTGATGTGATATAAAACACCCAGAGATTGAGTACAGAGAGACTACAGACAGGACATCTTGTTCTGATGTTAGATATGTGATGTGATATAAAACACCCAGAGATCAAGTACAGAGAGACTACAGACAGGACATCTTGTTCTGATGTTAGATATGTGATGTGATATAAAACACCCAGAGATCGAGTACAGAGAGACTACAGACAGGACATCTTGTTGTGATGTTAGATATGTGATGTGATATAAAACACCCAGAGATCGAGTACAGAGAGACTACAGACAGGACATCTTGTTCTGATGTTAGATATGTGATGTGATATAAAACACCCAGAGATTGAGTACAGAGAGACTACAGACAGGACATCTTGTTCTGATGTTAGATATGTGATGTGATATAAAACACCCAGAGATTGAGTACAGAGAGACTACAGACAGGACATCTTGTTCTGATGTTAGATATGTGATGTGATATAAAACACCCAGAGATTGAGTACAGAGAGACTACAGACAGGACATCTTGTTCTGATGTTAGATATGTGATGTGATATAAAACACCCAGAGATTGAGTACAGAGAGACTACAGACAGGACATCTTGTTCTGATGTTAGATATGTGATGTGATATAAAACACCCAGAGATTGAGTACAGAGAGACTACAGACAGGACATCTTGTTCTGATGTTAGATATGTGATGTGATATAAAACACCCAGAGATTGAGTACAGAGAGACTACAGACAGGACATCTTGTTCTGATGTTAGATATGTGATGTGATATAAAACACCCAGAGATTGAGTACAGAGAGACTACAGACAGGACATCTTGTTCTGATGTTAGATATGTGATGTGATATAAAACACCCAGAGATTGAGTACAGAGAGACTACAGACAGGACATCTTGTTCTGATGTTAGATATGTGATGTGATATAAAACACCCAGAGATCGAGTACAGAGAGACTACAGACAGGACATCTTGTTCTGATGTTAGATATGTGATGTGATATAAAACACCCAGAGATCGAGTACAGAGAGACTACAGACAGGACATCTTGTTCTGATGTTAGATATGTGATGTGTAAAACACCTAGAGATTGAGTACAGAGAGACTACAGACAGGACATCTTGTCACATCTCAGTATTGTTGTATGCAAGAGATTTTGTGTTGACAACGATCAATTGACACTAAAGTAAACAGTTGTTCGTTTTTCATCAAATGTGCACTTACTATCAACGATACACCCATCAGTTAATTTGAATCTATGTAAGTGATTAAGTATGTAAAATGTATAATTGAAAGAAAATTGTTCCAATGAAAAATGTAATAGCAATAGTAATAGCTTGAAATGTAATAGTAATATATTACACTGCCTTCAGCATGTAATAGTAATAGAAAGGAAACTAAGTAATAGTAATCTATTACATTGCAATGTAATAGACCCCATGCCTGCATCACTATTCAGTTCACCAGCTTTGGCTGCCTCCCAGTGGGTGCTAGCGGATATATATCCAATACCAATATAAACTGGGGTGAAACTTTCATTGTATCATAATGCCAAATGCACAACTCAAACTCGGTGCCCAAAAATATGAATTCATCTTCGGCACACGAAACAGTGAATCAATGTTAAGTGGTACCGGAGATGTGCGTCGTGTATTTATGTATTCAGAGCGGTTGAAAAACAAAGTGGAACAATTATTAAAATTGTCGTTTTCAATGTTTAATCAACTTTTACACTCAATGTCAACTCATATGCGTGTTCGGTAGCTCAGATCCAGGTTATTATTCCCATTACAGCCTAGTCGGTCAATCAGATCGTAGCGAAATATCTATTCCATAACCATACATGTATATGTGTACTTTATTCAGTTCAACATACAACAGTATGTGACATTTAAACATAATACACATCGATTCTAGTCCACTCATTTGATAACTTCTTTATAAACCGCACGGCCAGCACATCATGGTTTTGATGGCGTTCTTGCAATCTTGGAGCAGCGGGCTGCGATCGCCATCACCGGTGACGGATGACACGTGAAATCCGAATATTGCAGTCCGAACACTGCGTTATAAAGAGGGTAGACTTTCCTAGTGAATCTAATACTCAAGAAACGTCAAGACGAACACTTGCAGGCAGCGAGCGATTTTAGCAATTGACGCGAGCGATAAATCGCTCCCTAGATTGATTTGTGTGAACGATAAGGAGCGACAGCAACAGCTCCGTCTCAAACGTGATGCCCTGGTGCACCCTAAATTGAACCCTACCACTACTGGGGATGCAAGTCATTGATGGCCTATTGTCAGGCTATTGAAAATCACGCTATAAATGTAACATGGTCACAATTGTGAAATAAAGCTTCAACTGTTGTCAAGTAACTTTAGTGATATATATATATATTGGTGCTCACTGATTTCACTACGCTGGTGAATCTGTTACTGTTGGTACACTGTAAACTTGCGGAAGAGATCCATATTCTAAATCTCTTAAGCCTAAGGCAGTTATTTCATCGGTGTAGTGCAAACAAATTGTTAGAAAGGTTGTTTTTAGTGAAAAACTTACATTATCGAACAATGAATATACGCACTGAGATGGAAATACTGACTGGGGAAATGGTTTTACACGTAATATCCAATCAACAACCATTTTATTTGAAATTATGGTCACATATGTAACTGAGCAAAACCATAACGACAGTAGTGATTGGATAATCAACGGAAACAGATTCCCAGCACAATGAAATCGTCCAACATGAATATACCTATGTCTATGACTATGACCTACAACTAAAGAATGATTATAATAGTCTACAGACATGAAATGTGACTTCTGCATTTATAATAATAAAGGGTAATCGTTTACTTAACTGGCCTAAATTATTAGAGGTTTATGCCGACGGTTTTTACAGCACTTTTGTACCTGAATGCGTTCCTTACATCATTCCGCAATTGTTCCACTAAAAAAATTTCATATATTCTTTAAAAATATTGTGTTTTAGGCCACTTTTAATCAGTTTTACACATCAAAACAGCGGAACCAATTGCATGATAAACATGGCGCGTGTGCGATTTGCGCATTAGTCACGCCTCGGTGCCATCAGAACCGCGAAGGCGATCTTTGTGTGTATCGCGCGTACAATTACGCATCGTAAAAAATTTAGATAAAAAAAGAGAAAGTAAGCTCAAAAATTTTTTCAAACGAAAGAATTCTACAAAAAATTCTCCCCAGTTTTTATATTAAATGCAACATTTATAGAGCACCTACAGTCACTTGTAACGTAATATTTCATCTTTTATTTAATTAAATATTTGATGTTGCAAATATTGTTTTTTTATAAATTATTTGGTTGATATTAAATATTATGCGCATGCGCAACTACAAGGGGACATCTCATTGCATTTCATTGTTAATATAATACAATTTTATTTCATTTAATTCATATTATCTGTCGTTTGGTGAACAAAGACTATTGTTTTTGTAATTAAAAATTATACTGTTGATATTGTATGTCATGCGCATGTGCAACTTTAAAGGGACAACTCATTGCATGTCATTGTTAACATAACTAAATTGAAAAGAATGCATGGGTTAATTAACTGTCGTTTGGGGAACAAAGGTTATTGTTTTTGTAATAAAAAATTATACTGATGATATTGTATGTCATGCGCATGCGCAACTTTAAGGAGGGAGTGAAGGAGTACTTTAATTTAATTAAGTCAATTTATATAAATTTAAGTCAATTTATTTAAATTTACAATTTAATATAATCTCTTTACATTAACATGTTCATTTAATAATTTACAAATAATAATTAAATTATATGCATATTCATATTTTTAGGGTACACCAAATACATATTTAGTTTTTTCAATAATTCTAAACTGGTGAGTAACCAAACCACATATGTATTGCTTTTCACGTATATGCTGTGTCTATGTGCAGTTTTACACATAAAAATTTGTCTGAATACACATTTCTTGATCGAATGACTGATAACACATTCACAGCTCACATCCAGCGGATACATAATCCTGTGCATTCAATGTGTATTCGATGATTATGCGCTCGTCACGGCAGTTCGTGCAAATGCTACACAATTTCTTTTGTGCAACTGCCTCGGACAGAGGCCCTCGGTGCGCGGAAGAAAGCCACACGATGTAAATACTTACTAAATAGTGTTATTATTTAGGCTTGGGCAAGGATTTCCTACAGCAATTTACCTTATTCCTTTCATCCTGTCTCCCTATGTCCCGTCTCCCTACGACCTGTCACCTTACCTCCTCTCAACCTCCTCCCAGGCTGATGTGAGTTCACCCTAGCATCTCTCTCGTCGTCTTCCCCCACTTTATCCACTGTCCCCTCACCAGAACCACTGGCACAAACCACCTGCTCCCTTCCCACCACTGCCACAACGAGCAGCCTCAGCTGTTTTAACTCCAATTCAAGTTCCTTCATCCTCGTACATCCCCTACACTCAAAACTAAAACTATCCATCTGAACCTCAGCCAAGGACTTCTAGTCCGGGTGTGAGTTACAAATAGCCTCGAAAAAGTACGTTCTTGGCGGCCGAAATCCTCGCCTTTCCCTGGAAAGTTTTTACATTAATAATCATGGACTTGAACTGAAACTTCCCCTAGGTTAGGCCTACGCTAGTCTTGCCCTGGCCTGGGTGCCGTGGCCACCGGCCGCCTGGGCTTTGCCTTTGGCTTTGCCTTTGCCTTTGGACCCGCCCCTGTCCCTAAACGTCTTCTCATGTATCGAACAAATTAAAATAACACTGCAAATGCATGCACTCAGTTCCTTACCTTTGTATACTATATAACACCCACAAGTAAGAAACATAATACATGCCACACAACATGAAAACATAAAAGTACTGAAAATATCCTACATCGGTCCATCAAGATTTTCAACCAGAAAGCAGAAGTGGGGCATGTACATGTTTACCGCAACTGACAACATATAGACGCGGAACCCGTCGATCTCGGCCCACGTCGATCTCGGCCCACCTGTTTAGTTGTTAATAGGGAATTAGGTAGTTGTGTTGGGTATATATGTGTAAAGAAATATGTATATGTGTAAATAAATTACACGGATGTTTTGTTTACCCGTTTTTACTACCACGTCGATCTATGTGTATTTATGTGTGTATGTGTGTATGTCTCAAGTGGTTATACTCCAAACAGCCGAAACTTGGGCTAACGCAGGAGTTTGTGGTGGACTATGCGCATGCGCTGTGGGTGGTACATTCGACTAAAAGACTAGTAACTTTAATGTTGCTGAAATGGTTTTTATCTTATAGTTTTATTTATTTTATGTATAGGATTTTAAACGAACATTTTTAATAGGTTGGTTATGTGTATGGAAACTGTTGCTGTCTTGCCACATGCATACATAGACAGTCTCCATACCCACACCGTGGATAAGTTTACGCTGAGCACTGTGTTTTAAAGGCAGTTTAGGTGAGGAGGTGTGGTGAAAGGGAGTTCCATAATAGCTTCTTGAAATGATTTTGTGTTTTTTATGTTGGTAATTTTGGGTGGAATCATATTCCATATGCGAATGGCTCGGGGATAAACTGAAAAGACCATTGCATTTATACGACACCTGGGGGCTATTTATTGTCCACGGGTTCGAGAGCGGGTTAGTAGGCCTGGAGGAGGGGTGATCTTAATAATGTTATTTAGAATTTGGTAGAAGGTTGTGGCTTGTTTAATGATGCGTCTTCGTTCAAGGGTTGGCCATCCAAGGGCAGTAATTAGATCTGCTGGATTTGTGTTCCGTCTGTAATAATTTTTAACAAATCTGGCAGCAGAGTGTTGCACTCTTTCAAGGCTTTTAATTTGTGAAAAGGTGTGGGGATTCCATATGGGTGAAGAGTACTCGAGTTTTGGCCGGATTAGCATGTTGTAGGCTGTTTGTTTAACTTCGGATTTACATGGGCCAAGAGTTCGTTTAATCATGCCCAAAAATTTCGAAGATTTTGAAGTTATGTCAGTGACGTGATTTGTCCAGGTTAATTTGGAATCCAATTTTACTCCGAGATATGAGTGGCTGGATACAGTGGTCACATCTGGCCAGAAAGCGAGTACTTGTGTGGGCTGGGTTTAGTTTTGTTTGTTATTGGAAGCTGGACACATTTAGATACATTAAATTCCATTTGCCATTTGTCTGGCCATGTTTGGAGATTGTTTAGGTAAGTTTGGAGAATTTCGTGGTCGGTTTTGGAAGAAATTTTACGATATATAATACTATCATCTGCAAAAAGGCATATAGAAGATTTGATGTTCCCATTTATGTCATTTATGTAGAGTAAGAAGAGGACAGGTCATAGAACTGAACCCTGTGGGACACCAGATGTGACATCTGTGATGTCCGACAGAGCACCGTTAACTGAGACTCTCTGTTTGCGGTTGGATAGGAAAGATTTGATCAAATTTTTACTGTTTCCAGTGATTCCGTAGGAGGTCAATTTTGATAGAAGACGTAGGTGAGGCAATTTGTCGAAGGCTTTGGCAAAGTCAAGCAGGATTGTGTCAATTTGGGTCTTGTTGTAAATAGCAGTCATCCAGTCGAGCACTGTCTCAATGAGTTGAGATTCACAAGACAGTCCCGACTGGAATCCGTATTGGAAGTGGAGAATGATGTTATGCTTGTGCAGGTGTTTCCACATATTGCTTAGGATGATATGTTCCATTACTTTACAGAGGATGCAGGTTAGTGATATGGGTCTGTAGTTAGCAGGGTCAGATTTGTGGCTCATTTTGTGTATAGGAGTTACTAATGCTTGTAGCTAGTCGTTAGGAAGTTTACCTGTGTTGTATGATTGTTGGAAAATTTGGGTGATGATGGGAGTTATCTGCTTTGCTGTTTCTTTAAGGACTCTGGCTGGGAGTTCATCTGGGCCTGTAGCTTTGTTCTGGTTTAGATATTTCCAGCTGCTTTATTACGCCATATATGCCGATTTCGAGAAGGGTGATGTTGGGGTATGTAGAGGGGGCTATTTGGGGGATGGGGTGCTTTTCTTGGGTAAATACAGAGCTAAATTTATTACGATCATTTATTATTGGCTGGTCGTTTACTCGAAGTGTGGGAATGCCAATGTTTTCTCGTTTATTTGCCTCAATAAATGACCAGAATCGTTTTGGATTAGTCTTCAGGCTGTCTCCAATGTGGTTGTTAACATAGTCTTTGTAAGATTTTGCTAATGCTTTAGTAGCTTGCTTTCGGAGTTCCTGACATTTTTCCCAGTCACTGTTTAGTCCAGTTTGCTTAAATTTGCCTTTTTGTGGCTTTTGTTTCGTCTTCTCTGCATTCTAATTAGTTCACGTGTTATCCAGGGGAGGTGGGTTTTAGCTTTTGTGTATCGTCTAGGTATGTTATTGTTAATCAAGGTAGTCAGACGTTCGCGGAAAAAGGTCCAGTTTATGTCTATGTCCTGTGAGTTGGGGTCCATGTCGAAGTACTCGACATTTAGTTTGTCTATGTCGTCTTTGAGTTTGTCCCAGTCTGCTGATTTGTAACTATAAACTTTGTGGGGGGGGGTTCTTGTTGCGAACTGGGTTTAAGTTGACATTGAAGGTCACGGATTCGTGATCGCTCATACCAGGAGTGGTATGGGTGCTGATGATAATGGAGGTATTTGAGGTGAGTATGAGGTCAAGAATGTTACCAGAAGCGATACGTGTGGGGTCGTTTAACATGTTTTGCAGCCCAAAGTCGTTTGTTATTTTTAGTAGTTTGTTATGCTTGATAGCAGTGCTGTTATTAGTGGTCTGGTGATTTGTCCAGTTGATATCAGGGAGGTTAAAATCTCCAGCTATGACTACATTAGGGGGAGTTTTTTTTATTATCTATATAGTTTAGTTAGGGATTCATGGAGAGCTTCAAGGGATTGGAGGTGGTCATTTGGGGATCGATAATAAGATGCAAAGTATATGCATTTGTTTCGTGCAAAGTTAATTTTTGTTCAAATTATTTCACAATTTGAATTTAAATTTTGGAGGGGTTCAGGTACAATGTTGTCACGGAAGGCTATAAGGACTCCACCGCCATGGACATTCCTGTCCTTTCTGATGGACTCATAGTTGGGTGGTAGGAAAGAATATGTAGCATAGTTTGCATCTAATTTAGTTTCAACTAGAAATATGATGTCTGGGTTATTCTATTGAATAGTTGCCTTTAGTTGGGTTGCTTTTTATATGCTCTTAACGCTGTTAGTGTTTATCATAATTCCTTTAAGTGTGTTTCCTTGGTTTTTTTTGGTGACGTTCGGGGGTTGAAGCGTTTTGGGGGTTTGGGGCGAAAATTAATCCTGCGTTTTGTGATGTTTGGAATGTTGGGGTACTAAGCATAGAGCTGTCAGACTGGGTGTTGGTAGAATTGGATTGCTCATTTCTAGATGGAGAAGTGGTAATATTTTGGAATTACACAATGGTCGCAGAGCCAGAAGGCGCTCTGATTAATCAAGGAGTTGTAGGATGATGGGGATATACCAATACAATGTATGTGGTGCCATTGATTTCATTCTTCGCAGAGGATAGCCTTGTCTCGGTTTCTGACAGGTTGATGACAACTTCCACAAGGACAAATTGGGCGCCCATGATGTGAGCCAGGGTTTGGGTGGATGTCGTCTGAGAGTGCGATCAGTCTGCTGAGGTACATATGTGTAAGAATGTCTGATTTGAATTTGATTTTGGGTGGGAATTTAATTCGGGTTTTCAAAGTTAGGGCATACTATTTTGGTTTAATTTTGAGATTTGATCGAGATACGCGTTGACATGTTCCAATGATCGTTGCTATTAGGAGAATGACGGTGATAATTTACGTTAACCCAAGATTCACCCGCGTGGAGTGGGGGACTAGGTGAGGCGAATATTTCCTAAAAGGACATCTGAATTGGAATACATTTTGTAGCATGGTTTTCTGAAAGTTAGATCCGAATGCAAAAATAGTGGCGACTTGAAGAAAAGTAAGCTTACTAATGAAATGCTTAGCGATAAAATTAAAAGAACTCACCCGGACGGCGCGGGCAGTGGAAGTCCGCCATCTTGGACATTTTTATTCATGTGTTGCGGTAAATGGTGTTGTCTTGATTAATTGCGTTTGTTGTCATTTGGTTTGTCTGGTTCTGCGTGATCAGTGGATTATGTTGAGTTGTTGTACCAGTTGTGGTCATTCGTTGTGTTGGTGAACATGTTGTGTTGGTGAAATGTGTGTCGAGCGATGTAACGGACTCGTACCACCCCGACGTGTGTGTGTGTGTGTGTGTGTGTGTGTGTGTGTGTGTGTGTGTGTGTGTGTGTGTGTGTGTGTGTGTGTGTGTGTGTGTGTGTGTGTGTGTGTGTGTGTGTGTGTGTGTGTGTGTGTGTGTGTGTGTGTGTGTGTGTGTGTGTGTGTGTGTGTGTGTGTGTGTGTGTGTGTGTGTGTGTGTGTGTGTGTGTGTGTGTGTGTGTGTGTGTGTGTGTGTGTGTGTGTGTGTGTGTGTGTGTGTGTGTGTGTGTGTGTGTGTGTGTAGGTATGTATGTATGCATGTAAGTATGACACAAGCTGGAGTAGGACTGGTGGGAGCTCCTGACCAACGTCTTGGTTCAGCGTAGGTTTCTCTCTGTGGATGTTAATCGCCTCCTTTATTTTTCTCCTGTGCCAGTTCTCCTCGTGGTCTAGAATGTTAACGTCCTTCATAGAGCACTGATGGCCTGTGTTCAGTTTGTGTTCACTTATAACTGATAGGGGTTGGCGACAAGATAGATGTTCTTTGATTCGTGTGCCAAGTGTTCTGGCTGTTTCTCCTATATAGTGTTGGTCACATTCTGGGCATTGTATGTCATATACTACCCCGCACTTTGCTGCCTTTGCTGTTCTGTCTTTTGGGTGTACCAACAGTGACCTCAGGGTGTTGATAGGTTTGTGGTAAACCGGGATGTTATAGGACTTGAAATTCCTTGCTACTTGTTCTGATAGTTTACTGATGTAGGGCAGACCTATGGCATGTTGTCTTCTGCTGGTTTCTGTGGTGGTGTTCTCCTTCCTTCTCATTGGTTGCTTGGTGTTAAACATCCAAGTTTTGTAACCGTTTGCTTTCAGCACTTTCTTGATGTGGTCCACCTCTGTGTTCTTGTCCTCCTCTTCTGTTATCAGGGTTTCTGCCCTTTGGAGGAGTGTCCTGACCACTGATCGTTTGTGTTCTACCTGGTTATTAGAATCCCAGTTCAAATATTGGTCCGTGTGGGTTGCTTTCCGATATATCTTTACCTTGGTTGATCCATCATCCTTAAGGCAAACACACGTGTCTAGAAAGGCTAATCCTGTTCTGGTTCTACCGTGAACTTAATGTTCTCGTCCATTGAATTCAGATGGTGTGTGAAATGTTCTACTTCGCTCTCTTGTAACACTGTGAATGTGTCATCTACATACCTCAACCAGATGTCTGGAGGATGAGGTGCTTCTCTGATGGCTCTTTCTTCAAAATATTCCATGTATAGGTTTGCCACTATCGGAGAGACCGGTGAACCCATGGCTGCTCCCTTCTTCTGTTTGTAGAACACTCCATCATAAATGAAATATGTGGTGTTCAGACAGATTTCTAACAGTGTGATGATCTGGTTTACTGATAGTTCACATCTGTCTTTCAGTGTTGTATCCTGGTTTAGTCGGTCCTTTATCACTGATACCGCCTCTGTCACCGGGATACTAGTGAACAGGGCTGTCACATCAAAAGACACCATTTTCCTCCCTGGTGGAACTTCCAACTCTTTGATCTTCTTTATAAACTGTGTGCTGTTTTTCACAAAATGTTCTGTTTTTCCAACTAGTGGGCTCAAAATGCTGGCTAGGAACTTTGCCGTCTTGTATGTAATGCTACCTATACTTGATACTATAGGTCTTAATGGTACATTGTTCTTGTGGACCTTAGGCAATCCATAGCATTTTGGGACTGCTTCTGATATAGGGTAGATCCTGTAGTATAGAGCATCTGAGATAGTCTTATTCCTTTTCCACTCTTTCAAGGTGTTGACTAGTTTACTTTTGTAAACTTTAGTGGGGTCCCTATCCACTTTCTTGTAGGTGGTGTCATCTCCTAATAGTCCAGCAATCTTTGTGTCGAAATCTGTGGCCTTCATAATCACAAGAAGACTGCGAGATGCAGTCGTAATATTCAGAAAGAACACGAAGTTTTGTGAGAGGTAATCATGCTTAATATTAATAACCAAGAAACCGGATCATCTATCCATTCAAAGTACACAACTTATGTTCTTATTGTGTAATGCTTATTTGTGGAGAATGCAATAATCACAATGTAATAATACTAAATGTTTATTATACATAAAAACATTACAACATCTCAGTTGGACATCCATTCAACATATTACAACAAATTATAAAATGCTGACCAATTTAATATATATTTATTTTACCAGAACTGCTGCAGAAACGCTACTGTGGTACTCACAGTAATTTTAAAGACTACGTACATTACCAGCACCCTTTGAAAAAAACCGCTCCAATGCTTTAAATATTTTAGCGGCATTATTAAAATTATGCATGCAATATGTATAACTGGCATATACTATAAAAAATACCTCTACAATAAAAACCGTGGAGAAAATTATCAAATACTGTCAAACGTTGCCAAACTAGCATTACATCATATCATCCAATAAAATATATCCCATGTAAAAAGTTAAGTTGACGTTCCGACAGTTCAGTCCATGGGGTGACTAAGTTTTAAGCGTTGGTCCGTGCAGTCACGAACAGCCTCGCAGAAGTTGGAGAGCAGAGCAGAGCAGAGCAGTCGCCATTCTCATATTCATACCAGTATGCAAAGATCTTACGTTGGAGATTCGTGAATGTCTTCTTCTGAAACCGCTGGATGAACCAGAGTGCCATAATCTTGGAGATACTTGAAGGTGCCGTCGTCTGTGGTGTATGCTGCTTGAAGGCCGCACTCTTGAATATGTCGCCATATGGCCTGTGTGAAGTGGAAGGCACAGCCCTTCAATTACACACATGGGAAGACGATACATACATACATACATACATACATACATACATACATACATACATACATACATACATACATACATACATACATACATCTTCAAAATCAAGCACTATGCACTCGACCCGGCAACGGGGAAGCATGGCATACATTTGACGAAAGACAGCCAGCTATGTAGTCGGTCTTTCTACGTCGAGACATCATGCACATTACCATTGGCAGTTGTTTCGTGCAGCCTTCGTGCCGAACAAAAGCGTTAACCGTAAACAACTGGTAGAACGGCTGTCGCATGACGTGGAACGTGGCGTTTGACATCAGATCGAGCTGGGCGTCGGAGGCAAAGAGAAGGTGGCGAGCCCCTTCAACGCGAATGTCCCAGCGAAGAAAGTTGTCGGGAATATGGTCCATATTTAGTTGGAAATCTAGGTCCTGAAGGTGCTGCGGACGATTCCGACAACGGTGGTAGTTAGCGTCGGCTGCCAATCGGGTGATGCTGGGCAGTGCAGGGCACGGTTCGTTGTCTGGAACGAATTCGGCGATCATTCCGCCAACTCCGCAGCTGACTTAAATGGATGTGCGTTAGCTTTGCGCTTGCATTCGTGCGTAATCGATGCGACAATGGCAGCACCGACATTCGGTTGGTGGATGTGTTCCCTGGGTCCAGGCAAGAACACACCTTCTTCCTGGCGAACAGTGGCTGGACAGTTCACAGTCTTGGACCTCAGGGAACACCGCCAGGTGGTGCAGTGTCCGTTGCGCCGCTTTACGGTGTACGAGTAGCCAACGGAGTCGAATAACTTGTTCATTCCTCTAATTGAAGTTTCTGTGCCACAGTAGTTACATCCTGTGGGTCAGGATCGGCGATTGACGACTTATACAGATCGTCAGGTCTCGGTGGTTACAGGATAATTGTCGTCCATTCGTATGGACGCGGCGGAACGATCCCCTGGTGGTGGAGTGGCGAATGACATGGTGTACGTAACGTTGAATGGCGGAGTTGGCGACCTAGGCGGAGTTGGCGACCTCGCAGGAGTTGGCTATCTGAGTGGTGGCGTTGAAGGACGTTCAGTCGGCGAGGACGGAGCTTCAACCAGCGAGGACGAAATCTCGAGCGACGCTGCTTTGCACGGTTGACATCGCCAGTGATGATCAACGGTGCCTGAAATAAAAAATAGTTATGTATCAGTGCGTGCGTGCGTGCGTGCGTGCGTGCGTGCGTGCGTGCGTGCGTGCGTGCGTGCGTGCGTGTGTACCCAGTAAAATCGTGGAAAATGTTTAACCAATATTTTAGTGCTTGCGATAAATATCAGTTGTCAACAGATGGATGGACGCTACGCAAATGAGTAGAGTAATTACTGTTCTAATAATAATTTTTTTAATGCACAATTTTTATAAAGCAATAGGCAACGCCATTCACTCAGTATTACCTTCAACCATCAGCTGGCATGTTGTGGCGTCTATTGCGGTTCCACATCTTATGTGGCACCATTTGTCGCAGGAATCGCATTGCACGGCTTTCGAATTTCTCTGTACTCTTCTTTGGCATTCTAAGCAAGGATGTAACGGCGGCATTGCTACTAAATTGTGGATACTCTTACTACTAAAGTAACGCATTATTTATTGACGTATCACACCCTCACCGTGCCCTGACTGGCTGCAAGGTATGCATCTAACTGAAACATAACACTCGACACTATGACCTGATTGGCTGCTCTATTAAATCAAATACAGAGCAATGACACTGATAAGCGATTATTGTATTGTGAATAAAATGGAGCCACATGCATATGGTCTTTGATCTATGCAGTGTTTTTCGTCAGATCATTTTGAATGTGAAGCATGATGTGTTATTCACACCTGCTCATTATACGAAACAGACAAAGCATTGCACTTAGGAAGTATCTATTTATTGTGGCATCCCTTTGAATAACAGGAATAACAAACCCTTAAAGTGAATGCTAATCCATTACTAGTTAGAACTGAGTAGATCTTGCGTGTCACCAATCCGGAATAACATCGGCCGAATTCGGTTCGATATCGTTACATTTTACTTTTTTATTCTGGAAAATTTACATCGCCACCACTCGCTGTAGTAACGCGAGTGAAACTATACTGAAGCACTGCATAGAAATCACTGACTGAATGTAAATCCATGTCACCAGTGACGTCACAAAACCATGTGATCGCTCATCTCATTAACTTATTTTACGCGCGCTGGTCGCATTAAGTAAACATCAAATTTTACTTATAATTCATTTATCACATTTCGCTAATTACTTTAACTTTATTAAGTTAATCTAAACTGTACAGTCTCTGTTTTAAGCAACATACATTATACCTATAAGGTAGTCTTTTTTGGTATTACATGAAACTTGTTCAAAGGTATTAGTCATATGGCTCCAGTCTCTGAGTGTAAAATATTTAATTTTGTATATATTTATATACACAAAGTAAGGTTTTAATTATAGCTTTGGAACAGTAAACAAGTAGTACATATAATGGCTATGTCGTTATTTAAACAAAACTTCCTCAATGAAACAATGCTAGAGCAGCAAGCCGATTACTAGGGCCTCCACACATTCTTAACAGACAGAAATGAAAGACAATTCGCATGAAAGGATCTGCTCAATGAAACACTGCTATAGCAGCAAGCCGATTACTAGGGCCTCCAAACATTCGTACTGCACACAAATCATCAAGAAAAATCACACGAAAGGATCTGCTCAATGAAACAATGCTAGAGCACCAAGCCGATTACTAGGGCTTAATGTCTCTACCGACTCCACACATTCTTCCCACACACACAAATAGTAAACTATATACAGAAACTATATTTAGTTTTTTCATAGTTGAAACTGGTTTTGATTCTAATGCAATTTTAAATGCTGCCTATAAAATAAGTTCGAGTTAATTTACTAGAAGCAGAACGGAATTTAACAGAACACCTGTGCGAATAATTAACCTCACTCAAAATAGATGGGCCGAGATCGACGTGGTAGTAAAACGGGTAAACAAAACATCCGTGTAACATTTTATTTCTTTACATATATACATATTTCTTTACACATATATGCCAAAAACAACTACATAATTCCCTATTAACAACTAAACAGGTGGGCCGAAATCGACGTGGGCCGAGATCGATGTGGGCCGAGATCGACTTGGGCCAAGATCGACGCGATTCATAGACGCACTCGATTCACCTTGATTTACCTTGATCCTCCTCTTCAACACGGTTGCTGCAGTCGAGGAGATGACGATAAAGGGAGTCAGGCGCTGACTCGTATAATCCTCCGCCCTATTCTTTAAATATTTGTCAATGTGACCTTTAAATGTGTTAATATCCTTAGACATAACCGTTGCCTCTGGAAGTTGGTTCCAGTCATTTACTATTCTTTGAGTAAATGGATACTTTCTTACATCTAATCTAGAGTGCATTTTCGTGATTTTAAATTGATGCCTTCGTGTTGCATACCATGCCTTATCCGTGTTAAAGACGTCAGTGGGCAGATTACTTTTTAATCCGTTGAATATTTTGAACACCTCTAGTAGGTCGGCTCTCAATCGCCTCTAGTAGGTCGGCTCTCAATCGCCTCTAGTAGGTCGGCTCTCAATCGCCTCTAGTAGGTCGGCTCTCAATCACCTCTAGTAGGTCAGCTCTCAATCGCCTCTAGTAGGTCGGCTCTCAATCACCTCTAGTAGGTCGGCTCTCAATCGCCTAGTCTCAAGAGTTGTGATGTTTAAAAC
Source organism: Lamellibrachia columna (assembly GCA_963662155.1). Lineage (NCBI taxonomy): Eukaryota > Metazoa > Annelida > Polychaeta > Sabellida > Siboglinidae > Lamellibrachia > Lamellibrachia columna. The sequence continues at coordinate 42,547,208 of OY759262.1, read as the reverse complement.
TTGCAGCCTATTAAAGTAGTCCGTCCTTATGCCTCAAGTCCGGTATCATCCTGGTAGCCCTTCATTGTATACTCTCTTTGAATGGACGCCATGCCTGAATGCAGTAGTCCAGATAGGTCTAACTAGGGACTTGTATGATTATAGCACTACCTCTTTGGTCTTGTATTTGATGGTTCTGTTAATCATACCTAGCGTAGCATTTGCCTTCTTGGACGCTTTAGCACACTGCTCGGTTACTTCAAGTTTGTCTGTTATAATCACACATAAGTCTTTTTCTTTGTGTGATGTTTGAATGGGGTCTTCGCCCATAAAATAGTCGTAATGCCTGTTATTGTGGCCATAATGCACACACTTGCATTTATCTGCATTAAATAGCATTATCCATTATACACTCCACCTATGCATAGTATTAAGGTCTCTCTGTAACACATCAGCATCCTTGCTTGATACTATCTAACTGAACAATTTTGTTTCATCAGCAAATTTGAGAAGATGGTTACACACTCCATCACCTATGTCATTGATATAAAGTACAACTAGAATTGGTCCCAAGACTGACCCTTGGGGGACACCACTCTTAACAGGTGACCACCTGAACTTGTTCATTTTATAACGACACGTTGTACCCTACCTAATAACCATTCCGTTATCCACCTATTTACGTCTCCTCCGATTCCATGTGCATTTAGCTTCATTGCCAGCCGGCAGTGTGGAACCCGGTCAAAGGCTTTGCTAAAATCTAAGTAAATAGTATCGACTGTTTCGTCAATATAAGTAGTAATCTTATCTAGATACACCAAAAGGTTTGCTAGACATGATCGTCCCTTCATAAAGCCACGTTGCGATGTTTATCTGTAGATGTTCTACAACCGCATCTCTGATGATTTATTCCATCATTTGTGATGTATGTGATGTTTCGCCCACACTCGCCCACACTCGGCACATCTTACCAAACCTGACCAAGAAGCTGTTCACAATTTTCAGCCACGGACATTTCAACCCGTGTACCTGTCATAGCCTCGATTATACGCGGCTAGTATTAATATTTAAATAGTTAATGTAAGAGCAATAGTTAAAAAAGAACGATTCGTCCTTCTTTTAAAGAGCTGGGCTCTTTACGAGCGTCCCAGTTCACAATATGACAGTGGGGAGCGGTGGTATAATGGTTAGAGCACCCGCCTGTCGATCGAGAGGACGCTTGTTCGATTCCATCTCCGCCGTTTCGAAGCTTGGGCAATTTCGTTCACCCCACTTTGTCTGTGTCTTTCGGAAGAGACATTAAAAAGCCGTTGGACCAAAACTCCTGCGTTAGCTCAAGATTGGGCTGTTTGAAGAATAACTACTTGAGACTTAAGATGACGTTGTACCCAGCTAGCAAAATTGACCGGGCTCAATGAAACATGATTGGTCCAATGATGGTTGCCATTGGTTCAACTTGCATTGGCTAGCCATGAAACAAACATGATTGGCACAATGTTAGCTGGAGCCAGTAAAGGGCCAATGATGTTTTCATTGGCTCTTGGCATGGACTGGTGTGCAAATTCTCATTGGGCCAATAATAATTACGTGATAATGACTGGTGCGACCCTGTTCATGATAATGCTTAATGGTTCTGGTTTGTTGCGCCTATGAGCTCAGATTCCTGAGAATATAGGCGCTATCGAAGTTTAGTATTATAATTAAGCTGAACCAAAATACGCCACAGTTTCTATGAGAGGGGCCAATCAAAGATGTCATCTCCTAGTAAAGGTAATCGTAAAGAAACGCATCACCATACATGCAATGTTTCGATATCTCTCGGATAAAGACTTAATAGGCAATTACTAAACCACAAATGATAGTGACAATGTTCTTCTCCCCGTCGTGTTTTCGATTCGAATGAAATACGCATGGGTGCGATATGGCTATGTCGTTCCGATTATGAAATACGTATGCATGAAGTTGTTCATCTGTAAACAGCCTTCCTCCCACGTCGTGTTTTTGTATCGAATGAAATAGACGCATGCGTGCGTGCGTGCGTGCGTGCGTGCGTGCGTGCGTGCGTGCGTGCGTGCGTGCGTGCGTGCGTGCGTGCGTGTACGTCATACCAATTACGAAACTCATCCGTGATGCGGGTTCCGCACGGATAACTGCCTTTCTGGTGTATTTGGGGACATGCCCCTTTGGTTTTGATAAGATTGATGAGCCTGGATAAGCATACTCGATGTCAAGAAAATTTTTGCTGCTGTTGATCAAGGAACATGTGCTGCTCTGTTAGGAAGGCACGCATTTACAATGTGTGACACAGCGAGTGCTTTCTCGGGTCAAGGCAAGCTGAAGGTCCTGAAACTGCTAGTTCATAATACAACATGTCAATGAGCTACGCTACCAACTTTTCCGAGACAAGAAGGGGGTGTGGAGTCTGGCCAGCTCCTTCTTTGTAAAGACTGTCTCCCCAAGCGTGCCCTCAGAGCCTATCAGTCTGGGATATGACATCGGAGTCTAGACACTCCCCTATGATGGTCATGGGTAGGAGTGATGATGGCAAACTCGCAATTAACTGGATGACTGGATCCCCAGCTCCAGACGTTGTTCTGGCGTGCATATAAGGCTCCAGACTGCGAGTGCCTTATGAATGGATTCAGATGCACAGATGATTGTTGTCTCCAAGACTGTTCTAATATGAAACCTGATGTGGATGAACAGCAGGAACAGGATAGTTCAGACGACGAAGATTGAATTTATGGATATTGATCAGTTTCCCATTTAAGATATATAATTAAAGTACTTAGCATAGTTTGTTTGATTATGAGATCGTCTTAGCTACAACATGCGCATACGTGTACCAAAGTCGCATCGTAGCCATGGTTGTAACTATATAGTGATCAAGCTAAATATTTAATCTTCACGTTATATCATTTATGAATAACATACATGCATTGCAAGTAACTACATAAACAACATACTGAAACAAATGTGTTAAGATAGTTCATATTGGTAGCAAAGTGGTCTGTACATACTACGTTTCACTTCACTGTCAAAATAAAGGTCCGCATTTTGACTTAGGGATCACCTACAAAAAACGTGATTGCTTATCTTAAGCTTCCCCCTACAGAGGTCCATCATATTATGTCATGCTCTAATCAAAAAGCATTGTTAGGTTTAATCCGTCCTGATGGTACCAATTAGTAAAATTTCAGGTCCTGGCCAATGGCCTATAAAACCAAGTAATAACTCTATGTTAACTGTTCTATGTTAGATATATTAATGCGCATTGAACTGATGAGCTTATATATGAATTGTTCTCTTCAAAACCTTTTATTTGATACAAAATATGGCCATGATTTGCTAAAAATGCTAATATCAATATCATATGAAACTATAGCTACCTCCCGAACAAATTCAAGCCATACATTCCCTGCCAGCTAGCAATGCGATGGCTCTAAACCATGACTGGCCCAATGATGGCCATCATTGTCTTAACTGAAATTGGCTTTCCACGAAAAACATGATTAGGACAATGATGGGTGTCAATCATTGGCCCAATCAGGTTTTGTTAGCTGGGGCCAGTAAAGGGCCAATTGTGTTTTCATTGACTTTTGGTATGGCCTGGTGTGCAAATTCCCATTGGGCCAACGGAAAAGGCACGTTTGAACTTCATTGGCCCAATGAGGTTTTGCTAGCTGGGTAGCAACGTTGCCACCACGTTGCAGTTTGGTCACAGCGCGATGTTGTGAAATAACGTCATGGGCAAAAAAGTTAACAGTTTAAACATAGGCGTTTCCGTCAGTGGATAGCAGGCGCTGGTTAGAGGTTGTGGAAGCTACCGCCAGGTCTTTTCAAAACAGACTTTTAATTGAATGCTCTGAGGTGATGTAGGCTGCAAGATTGTTCCAGAGACCACTGTTCGGGGAAGAATGAATGATAAACAAACTGGGTGGTGGACATGTTCCTGCTACAGTCGTTCAGTGCCTCGATCCTGTTCTTGATCAGAATGACCGGGGCGTGGCTAGGCATATATTCATGTGGAAGCACAACTCTAACTGGGCGTCCATTTTTCAAAGTAAAATGTAAACATTTGCAATCGGGCCGCTGTTGACTAGGTAGAACACCCCTATCGTCGTTGTTTTAGACTTGGCCATTTAAGTTGTTGGAAGCTTTATGTTACGACTTGTGACATTTAGCTAAAAACAACCATGTCTAGGGCGAACATAGGAGTGGTTTATTTCAGGGTTTTCCTTCTCTACAGTTGGTTAGTCCACAACAGGTTTTTCCAATTTCCTGTATGGGATATTTTAAGGTAGAAGGCTTTTAGTGTCTCTTCCGAAAGAGGCAGGCAAACTGAGATGAAAAAAATTGCCCAAGCGTCGAAACGTCGGAGGTGGAATCGTCGTGAATGCTCTCTAGCCACCGTTCCCTACCCCCCCCCCATACGCTGCCATGTGGGTTTAATGGTATATTGGTCTAATGTTGGTACACTAGCTCTTGGTCCAATGGCATTGGCATGTCATGCTATTGCTATGGCTGCTGACGTAGGTCGTACATTTGTAACAACCAACCTTGGCCCAAGGTCGGCCAATTCTACGGTTGCTGTTCATTGCCTATCTTGGCCCAAGCTAGTAATTTTATTTGGATTGACACAAATGGGTTTAACTATTTGATTAGTGGTTGAAACCAATGCATGTCTATGGTATCGTTTGGCTGTGTATGTAACATTTGGCAGGAAAACACACACTTTCAATATTCTAGACAAAAGCAGGTTTGTTGAATTGTACAGATTATCTAATTTAAATTAACACCAGTCCGTGTTGGGTTGCTATGATATCACTATTCGGGAGTTTACAGGAGTTTACATTAACACCAGCCCGGATGGGGTTGTTATGCTTTGCCGAGGACGTTATGACTCGCACTGCCTTTGTTCCACCTGGAATGATATTGGGTGACGTCAGCGGTGGAGGTGGTGATGGCCTGTATATAAGTGAGGGCCAAACACGGCTGTTAATCTCGTATTAATAATGGCAGCGCCGACTACCGACAGCGTCAGTGAAGTAGAGTTTAACCCTACATAAAGAGGCAGTTACTTGGGTTCTGAGCGCTGTTTGTAATACAGGCCGAGGGGTATGAGGGGCATTCTTTGTAGTACAGGCCGAATGAGCATACACTTATACTCAGGGGTCGAAATTAAGAAATTTAACCCACTCGCCAGGGTGACTAGTAGCCTTAATATGTGACTCATCCCCATGAAAAATCACTAGTCCCCATTTTTGGTGGGCATCGTCAAAATGCGACCTTTTTATGCAAATTCGTACGTTGACCTGCAATGCTCCTTAAACATAAAATGAACAAATAAATATCAATTTCATAATTGACGATGCAACGTAATTATTTTATTCAATTAGTACTAAATCAGATCGTTGTCAACTGCTTGTCGTTTCTGTAGGTGTTGCCAATTTGTACCCCTTTCATGTCATCCAATGTACACATCCACACAAAGTCTGTATACTATTATGGTCTTGAGTGTCTGGCAATGGCATGTGCGTTCCTGAAAAGCTTATACATTTTGTAAAATGTCGCTTTTCCCAGTTGGTCCATCGTCTTGTCCGCCACACTTAACCCTGGGTTGCTCTCTGCTTTCTCTCTTAAAGACCCATTTCATATGGCTTGCAGAACTATTGTAAGCTTTGATACTCTCCAATTTAAATACTGGGAAGCCGACGACAAAACTGCTTGCTTTCTCGTACTTGCAGCAGTAGTACTTACAAAACATTCTCATGTTTAGTTCAGTCTCAGTGTTCTTCGCCGTCCCGTCACTCTCCCCACCTTCAACGTCGACGACAGCGTCGTCGTCACGCCGGTCAGCGGCACCGCCACCGCCAGCGTGAGCGGCAACGCCAGCACCACCAGCAGACGAACTTTTGTATTCGAGCCATGAGAATTGCTTTAGTCAGTGCGGCTGAAATTCTCGTTTCCTCTCACACGCATCGTACCTACGCTTATGCGCAACTTTATCATCGGCGCTCAGTTTTCTTTTGGGGGTTGGACCCCTTTTATGAAACGATTTCGAAAGGAAACGCAGAAGATCGACGGGTAAAAGTTAGTACTGTTCAGTGTACTATATTTGTACCCGTGTGCACGGATTTTCGACTACGTTGCAACGTGTAGTGGCTGCTCGTTTACGAAATCGGATATATCGGGAACGAAGATTTAAAATTTTATTTTTCGATACAATGTGTTACGTTTATGCATGTACGACTAATTCAAATTGCTTGCATTTATATTGTTACAAAACGAGCCGAAAATAGCTACTCAACCGGGGGACTAGTGCAGGCCAAAGGTTACTCATCCCCAGGAATTTCTACTCTCCTCGGGCGAGGGGGCGAGCGTTAAGTTCGATCCCAGCATATACTTACAAGTAACAGGCACTTGTAAGGGTATTGATTAGCCTTTTATAATTCGCCCATGTCTTACACCAGTCTTTATCGATTACATTTTATTTATGTTCGTAGAGCTTGCAGATCTGAATTTTTTTTATTATCGTTGGATCATCTTTGCCCATAATGTCCTTTTACATTTACTTGTAATGAAAGTATAGGCACTATATGTATTACTCCACTCACTTAAATTATGTAAATCAGCGTGATTTCACGGTCAGATTTGTTTTTAGTGTTCTGAATAATTTGGTGTCATCAGCTAACATTTGTAAATGTGATAAACGCACGCACGCACGCATGCATTACACGTATTATTAGTATGACTGAGTGAGTGAACATAAGCCTGTAAATGCATCCACTGTCCCGTCGACCAGGTTTAACTATAATTGGTGATAGTGGTGAGATATCATTAGTAGTAAACACGATCCCCACGTTTCGCTACACGTGCATGAGCATAAGCTATATATATATGTATGTATGTATGTATGTATGTATGTATGTATGTATGTATGTATGTATGTATGTATGTATGTATGTATGTATGTATGTATGTATTTATGTATATATATATATATATATATATATATATATATATACACGTGCATGAGCATAAGCTATATATATATATATATATATATATATATATATATATATATATATATATATATATATATATATATATATAGGCCAGAGTGGAAGCAAATCAAAAACACCGGTATCATGTCAAACTGTTTTTATTATATAGTTACCGGTGCAGTTTTCGACCCACGCCAGTTTTCGATCCATTGAAATCTCGCTTGATATCGCGTTAGAGACGTCACAGCGTCTGTTTACGACAATAACGATACAGAGTCTTGTCTGAGCAAAATATATGTTGATATATAATATAACATGGAACACGTTTATGATATACATACTTTGATAAAAAACCGACTTTGCATGCTTACCAGACATTATTATTGAGCGTCTGCTGACGCATGTCTCGTTCTTGGCCACGTGACAATAATAGCCTTTTTGTGGTAGATGTATGGCAAGCTAATCTTGTCATAAAAGTAGGAATAATTAAAATGTGTTAAATATACGAGAAAAAAATGTACTACATTAACGTTATATATTCAATGCAAATATATGTGTATGTATTTTATAAAGCGCTATGTCAAGCCTGGTTGTTATAAAAAGTTGACATAATTGGAACAAAGTAGTAAAATTAAAAACGATTGTCTGTACGGCTTTCCATAAATATAGGTCGAATTCCGCCGGTTTCCTCGACTTGCGCGACATAGTTCAGACGTTCAATATTCGTAAGTTTTTCACTCAAAACAACTATTTTAATAATATTTTTGTATTGAATAAATGAAGTAGCTTTTGCAGATTTGTTTGGTATATCGATCTCTTACACAAAATGTTTCTTCAGATTTTTTTTAACGGCGTATTCTATTAAGTAGGTCGAAAACTACACCGCCCAGTATATATATATATATATATATATATATATATATATATATATATATATATATATATACCCTGCTTTTTGTGAATATTATGGCCCATTTATAGATGACTGTTTTTCATAAATAATAAAATAAATAATTATGCTTCGCACACAATTAAATATAGCCCAACAAAAGAAGACATCTCGTGTATTTACCTGTAATCTAACTAAAACATTAGTTTTCTCTTTTGTTTCACTAAAATTGTTCGTTCGGGGCCAAAACTTCCGGGACCAAAATATATCATACATCCATCTTCAATCTTCAGTATGTTTACTCCAAACAGTCCCTTCTGGAGCTAACGGAAGCACAAAGGCCTATTTATCTAGATCCATCCGAAAATCGAAGGAGGAGGTTACGCTGCGGTAAAGGAGTGTTTAGATGTGCTCCGGTTTGGTCATACGTGATCGGAAGTCACTACATATCAGTAGCCAAAGCACAACTTACACCGTTTTCTTAACACATGTACGAAGGAAATAAGTGTTGTATGCCAAAATGTCTGCAAAGAAGCGTAAAGACAATCTGACACATATTGCAACAGTTAGAGAAATATACCTCGAAGAACTCAGCGGTAAATTGAGCGAGACTGCTTTGGAGAAACGACCTAGCCTAGGAATACAATTTTAGATGAGCACGAGCGATAATATGTCTTATTAATATGATACAAATGCTATCTGGTGCTGGGCATAATTAATAATACAAATAATATAATAAATAATAATATGACACAGTGGCAAGCGCAAGTACTAACAATATGTATACTTCCGAGTATTCATATTGTTTATTTACTGTAATAATGTCTTCAGGCGAAATTCCTCTGAATAAAATAAAATCAGCACGTGATCAAAGTACAAAAGATCTCACTTTTTGCACCCCAGTGGCAGTGGCAGTGCATTCATGCAAAACACCAGAACTCATGTGTTGCCCCCCAAAATCAAAATTGGCTCTTTGTAGTCAATCACTTGAGATGACAGCACACACGTCGAAAGGTGCTGCTTCCTCTAGCGGTGATCATGTAAATTATTACGGAACTTGTTTTTTACGTCATGACATGGCCATTGCGTATGAAATAGCACATGTGATGATGAAGTGAAGCCGCCAGACTCTACTGTCGGTAGGCATGTTCCATGACGTCAGTTGTTTTGTATCGTATTGTTGACATCATCACAGAAAATGACAGACACAAATTTCATAAGATCTTGCTGCCAATTCATTGTAAACTGGTGAGAGTGGCGGTGTTGCGGACAGTTTCAGAATGGGGCAGATTGGAGATGCTTCTCAAGAATTCTCAAAATGCACACCAGAATGGGAATGGACTATATGGCGGCAGCCAACTAAATGCATTACGATTGTAATGAATCATTATATTGTAAGAAAAAACACATGTTGCGTAGCAGGAACATATGAAATTCTGGCAAAAATTGGTGGGCGAAACATGGCTCAAAACAGGCAAGTATAATGCCTCAATAAATCACAATAATATTGTTCGTATCCAACAGTCACGTAAGTGCCTTGCTTGGGAATGACAAGCACATCAGCGATGTTGAGCTCAGGGAAGCTGATCAGCTGAAATCGCTTACGCATGATTCACCAGCGAAGTTTGGGGTTGATGGCCGCTTTTGGTTGTAGGTGCTCAGCGATTTGGGCGGGTCATTGTGGGATCCCCACAATGACACGCGAGACATCCAGGGTGATTCTAGAATCGCCTCACAATCAACTCTGCCCTGTACAGCGGCAGTAAAACTGCCAAACCAGTCGGAAATAAAATAAAAAATGTATTACATGTAATACATGTTATGTTGCTAGATATGCTTTGATGCAATAATTTTTTTTCTATGTGTGCTTCTTCCTTGGCAGAGCAGCCGTCCATCTCTACTCCCTGGTTGCAACTGTTTACTCTGGGAGTTCATTCCAGAGGTGGGAAGCAGTTGGTAAGAATATCCTCTAGCAGTGTTTGAGGGTGGAATTGCCACAGCAGCTGTGTGGCGAGTTGTTGATGCCTTGGTGGGTCTTCGCACTACTGGAGGAGGAGGTAACATGTTACTGAGTAGTGTTGGTGCATCTCCAAGGTATATCTGTTTGAACAAGGAATAGGAGAGGTCTTAGAATGGATCTTTGGGGAACCCCTTCATTAACAGATTTGGCATCAGAGCATATTCCATTCATGGCAACTTCCAGAACTCTGTCCTTCAGGTAGTCATTTAGCCAGGATAGCAGCTTTCCATGTATCCCTATGGACTCCAGTTTGGCTATCAGGCCTTTGTGCCACACTCTATCGAATGCACTGCTGATGTCAAGCCAGATTAGTCTGGCTTCTTGCTTTTCATTAATAGCATTGTGTAGTTGTTCAATGTATCTTAAGGCATCACCTGGCCAGCAGAATACAAACTGTCTGAAATCAGACTGTCTACACACATACTTCCAGATTACTGAGCTTAAATGTCTTTCCATCACCTTGTTGATGATGCTGAGCAGTGATACTGGTCAATAATTATTCAGGTCATACTTATCATTCTATTTGTGGCAGGGGATTAATTTGACCAACGGTTTGGCCAGCTTAGGAGCAGCTTGGTTCAAGACTCTAGCTGGGATTGAGTGTGGTTCATTTGCTTTTTAGATGTCTAGCTTCTGTAGAATTTTTTTTACTTTCTTTGGCCAAAACACCAATCTTCTTCAGGGGTGCACTTGTCTTCCTGTGCACATGGGGGACTGGCTTTTCATTTTCCTCTTCTGGGATAGTTGATTTCTCAGCAAAGATGTCAGCAAAACATTCAGCTTTTCTGTTGAAGTAATGATGGTCTGATCATTACTGCATATAATTGGTATATCACATTTCCCATCAATCTTTTTGCAGCTTTTGCTCCGTTTATTTAGTCTGGTTGTCATATTTTTCTTCACTCCTGCTTTGTGTTCTGTCATTGCCGGGTAATGTAAGTGTATGTGTTTCGAGCTATATTGTATATTAAACTGCTCCCTGGTGTCTTGTTGGCCTTGTATTGCTTCCAGGTTCTCAGTTTATTGTTGAGTGCTATGTCACATGCCTCATTGTACCATTCTGGCTTCCGTAGGAAGGATTTATTCGTGCATCTCGGGATATGGTTTTCCATGGCCTTCTTGATTGTTTCGGTTAATTTTGTACAAGAACCTTCTGGGTCATTTGTTTTTATACTTTTCTTCCTGTTTGTTTGCTTTTTGGTGTAACCATACTGTGTGTGGAGGTATCTGTTCCGTCTCTGGGGAGACATTTAGGGTTGTAGTCAGTAGGTAGTCCTCAGATGTACCTACCAGTATCTGGTATTCAGTGCTAACTGGTGAACATAGACTTGGTTTGTCACTCATGATGAGATCCAGTCTATTCCCTTTGATGTGGGCAGGGCCCTTTACTAGTTGTATTAGCCCTTGGGTGGTGCATAGGGTGAGGGTCTCTATGCCAGGCTGATTTGTTCTTGTTTTGCTTTCCAGCCACTCTGAGTTATGGGCATTATAATCACCAGCGAGGACTGTTGCCATTGCTGTAGTTTTGGTTCTGATGTCATCAAGGTTCTGTGTTTACCACCGTATAACCTCACTGTCTTTGTCTGGAGGTCTATAAAGGAGAAACGGGAGAAGTGTTCCCCTTGACTCTAGCTTGACTGAGGCTATCATCTTCTTGTAGTCAGGTGATTCCAGATCCTTCATCCTTTTTAGATGGATAGTGCTCTTGTAGTAGATGAGGCAGCCGCCCCACCCACTGTCATCATCCCTATCTCGTCTTGATGTTGCTCTTGTAGTAGATGAGGCAGCCGCCCCATCCACGGTCATCTTCCCTTTCTCGTCTTGATGGTGCTCTTGTAGTAGATGAGGCAGCTGCCCCACCCACTGTCATCTTCCCTATCTCATCTTGATGGTGCTCTTGTAGTAGATGAGGCAGCCGCCCCACCCACTGTCATCTTCCCTATCTCATCTTGATGGTGCTCTTGTAGTAGATGAGGCAGCCGCCCCACCCACTGTCATCTTCCCTAACTCGTCTTGATGGTGCTCTTGTAGTAGATGAGGCAGCCACCCCACCCATTGTCATCTTCCCTATCTCATCTTGTCAAGTGAGTAGCATGTCAAGTTGATGTTAGGATCATTTTCTGCAATGATGCTGTGTAGTTTAGACTCTGTTATCATAATCAAGATCAGCTTTGGCAATCCATGCCTCTAATTTGCCTTTGTTGGAGTGAAAGCCTCTAATGTTCATAAGCCACATTTCCAATTTACGTTGTCCTTTTTCATGTGTTAGGTCAGTTTTACGTTTATCCGTCCAGTTATAATTCTCTTTGTTTCTTTTCCTAGCAAAATGGGGTCGTGCTAGCCCTTTAAGAACTGAAGTCAGTTTGTACAGACCGCTAGGGAAATTCTCTCACTAGGAACAGAATACGATCTAAAGACAGGCTGAAGGTCACAGTCCAACTGTGCTGAGACAGAGGTATTTTTCCGAGTGCACGCCCATCTCCCCAGATGGTCTCCCTTTGGGTTTGGGATGATTGATCATAGATGATCTCCTCCACCCTAACAGAACCACTAGAGATTTCTTCTGCCCTATGGGGACAAATCCAATCACCGACTATTTGAACCATAGCTAGAATATGATTTGTTGGAGCCGGAACATGTCGACATGCCGATGGGCACTGCACTTCGCACATATCGCACTCGTGCTGCTTCGCCAAGGTTTTTTTGTGGCTGGACCACAAGATCTCATGCAGATTTGGCCGGGAGCCGCAAGGTATCCAGTTAACCGTATGGTGTTGCTAGGAGGCACTGCACGAGTCTTGATTGAGGAGAGACTATGTACCTGCAGGAAAACTCGGCTTTCTTTTGGTCCACGAGGAGGCTCTTTGGCGGCTGAAGCTGAAAGTGGGAGGTCAGAAGCAAGCAACTAACCACTACACTACAGCACTAGGCCAACCCTTGTGGCGAACCACGCACCACACAAAAGTTTGATAAAAGTTACGGCGCTGACCAATCACATAGTGAGCGGCTGTTTTCCCAGTACAAACACAAGTTTGGGACTGCTGGGGAGTCAAACAAAAGTTTGGGTCTGCTGGGGAGTCAAACAAAAGTTTGGGTCTGCTGGGGAGTCAAACAAAAGTTTAGGTCTGCTGGAGAGTCAAACAAAAGTTTGGGTCTGCTGGGGACTCAAACAAAAGTTTGGGTCTGCTGGGGAGTCAAACAGAAGTTTGGGTCTGCTCGGGAGTAAAAAAAAAACAGTTCCTTGGGTATTCATCTTCCGTTTTGTTTGACACATACACCTGCGTTAGTGTGACATGCTCACTTCGCCTGCTGTAATGAATAACTTATATATAATATATATATTTACTTCTGAGTATTCATATTTTTTATTGACTGTAAGGATCTCTCCTTTCGTGTGTGGTGTGTTTAGCACCAGTGGTGTGCTTAGCCCCAGTGGTGTGTTTAGCACCAGTGGTGTGCTTAGCCCCAGTGCATTCGCAGAAATCACCAATACTCATGGGTTAGCCCAACAATTGGCTCTATGTTGTCATCCAGTTGAAACAGCACACATAGGTAGATGCTGCCTCCTCTAGTGGTGATTTTGTAAATTATTACACACGTTTTCAATATGAGCTGTGTAATGCCATATTGAATACCTGTGATATGGACAGAACTTGTTATTTACATCATGACGTGGCTACCCCGTATGAAATGGCGCATGCTATGATGAAATCAAGCCGTCCAACTCTACTGTCGGTGGGCACTATATGCCAGATTTGCATATTTATACTTTCTATGCTGTAAAAATAAACTATAGATGTTTGAAATGTATTGTCGGTAAATTTTTGGTCCGCACCACTTTAGTGATTCCCAACCAACCTTGTGCAGTTTTGCAGTCCCCAATGCCATTCTCCGCCGCATACATTCCATGATGATGTATTGTCTATGTCATCACACATACAAAACAATAGATGTATATAGCAATAGATAAATTTAATAAAATTGTATAAAAAGCACTGCCTTTGTGAAATAGCAGCATGTGCAAACAAAAGTTTGGGTCCTTTTGGGAGTAAAATGAAAACAGTTCCTTGGGTATTCATGTTAAACAAGCATTTTGTTTGACATAGACACCTGCGTTAGTGTGAAATTCTCCCTGGTGTGGCACTCGCTAGTAATACTATATTGGCTAGGGCAATTTTTGGGGGTCGGTGGTTTAGCAAACCATTTTCGCCCGCATAGCCATGGGTTGAAACCACTGTGCAGTGTACATATACACTACATCATTACATGTACATGACTACATCATGACATATACACGATATCATTACTTGTTCATAACCACATCATTACATGTACATGGCTGCATCATTACATGTACATGATTACATCATCACATGTACATGACTACATCATTACATGTACATAACTACATCATTACATGTACATAACTACCCCGGTACATCATTACATGTACATGACTACCCCAGTACATCATTACATGTACATGACTACATCATTACATCCACACATTCTATTCCTGATTTCAAGCATTTTGCCGACTTTCAACTGGTGGGGCGCAGTGGTTTCGTGGTTGGAGCACCCACCGCATTGTGGATCGAGGTCCCTTCTGTCTGGTGTCTGCCAGGGGAAGTAAAAGATCCCACACTGAGAAATGGAAAAAACTTGTTTGTCTCACAGAGCTGGTGATCTTGACCTAACTCACTACTACCGCCCAGTCCAGCTGTGATCAGCTGCTTAGGGAGTATCGCATCAGCCATCAAGCATAAATTCTAACAATAATAGTCTAATAATTCTTAAGAAATGTGGGACATACAGGGAGAAGTTATACAGTTAATTATTGATAATAATAAAACGTGTCAATGTTACAAACATTTTCTAAAAAAATGTCAGACCAATTTGACTCATGAATAACAATATATTATTTCAACACTACTGAATCATAAGAATGTAAACCGTTTCCACAACGTAGACTAGAAATAAGTTTCAAATGTGACGACATTAACCAGTCCATTGACATCCTAAAATAATAATAAAATTATGGTTTTGAGAACATATCCATTGGTGGATTTTGTGCTTTGAGGTGTCTTATTAGCACAGCTGTGAATAATTTTCAAGAGTAATATAGCAAATAGGCATAGAGGCACTGGGGGAACAACTGTGTAATAAATACATTTGAAATACTTGTTATGTTCTTTCAGTTATGTTAAGCAATGTAAATAATGAAGTCTAAACTTGTGCTTCAGTTTACTAATCTGTATTTGTGGTCATTATTTCTTACCTTTCTTTGTCGTTTGTTTCTCGTGCCAGGTTCTTTGCTTAGCATTTCATTAATTTGTATGCCACTAGGTATTGTAGCTGCATCCTTTGTACCACATGGTACATTGCAACTTCATCCTGGTCTTTTGTACCACACAGTGCATTGCAACTGTGTCCTGGTCCTTTGTACCACACAGTGCATTGCAACTGCACTTGACAGTGCTGCATTGTTTCCTACCTCTCTAGGTATAAAATAGTTTTGCCAAACACAAAAACCTTCATTCATGAAACTGATGTGGTTATGAACAATCATTGGTAAGTGGAATTCATTAAATTCAGTCAATATGAGTAAAATATAATTACTGTCTTAATCAAACTGACTACAATATATTTTGCCTAGATTGAATGCTATTAAAAGTTGCATTTTGCATTCACATTAATATGTTCACAGATCCGACTTGTAGCAGCTTGACTGATCCACTGTGGAAGTTTAGTCATGCTGCAGACACTCCTCACCAGATAGCAGCACTGAGGCATATAGTGAAGCAACTGAGAGAAGGTGACAGCACTGTACCAACACAGTTGTCTGTGGACATCTTAATATCCACCTACCTCGACACTCTACCAAGACATCCACTAAAGAGAGCTCTGGCCAGGTATGATGCTCAAAGTGGTTCAACATAGGCTTAGGCCAACATGTATTTGACATTTCTTTTCAGTTCACTGTGATGTCACTGCATCAGTTCACTGTGATGTAACTGGTGCAGTTCAACGTGGTGTAACTGCTGCAGTTCACAGTGGTGTCACTGCAACAGTTCAGTGTGATGTCACTACCGTAGTTCACTGTAATGTCACTGCAACAGTTCACTGTGGTGTCGCTGCTGCAGTTCACTGTGTGTTGTTGTTTGCTGCAGTTCACTGTGTGTTGTAGTTCGCTGCAGTTCACTGTGTGTTGTAGTTCGCTGCAGTTCACTGTGTGTTGTAGTTCGCTGTAGTTCACTGTGTGTTGTAGTTCTCTCCAGTTCACTATGTGTTGTAGTTCACTGCAACTATTTGTGTGTTGTAGTTCCCTCCAGTTCACTGTGTGTTGTAGTTCACTGTGTGTTGTAGTTCGCTGCAGTTCACTGTGTGTTGTAGTTCGCTGTAGTTCACTGTGTGTTGTAGTTCTCTCCAGTTCACTATGTGTTGTAGTTCACTGCAATTATTTGTGTGTTGTAGTTCCCTCCAGTTCACTGTGTGTTGTAGTTCACTGTGTTTTGTAGTTCTCTGTAGTTCACTATGTGTTGTAGTTTGCTCTTGTTCACTGTGTGTTGTAGTTCGCTGCAGAATTTAGTGTCATGTGACGTGGCAGTAGATGTGAACATGGGGAGACATCTAGTGGAGATGTGTGGCACAGCACGAGATTCAGTCAACTCAAGAAGGAAGCTCATTGACAATATGTCTTCTTTAACTGAAAACTTCCCATTAGGTAAGCTCCGTTTCTTCTCAAGATTTAGCCTCCATCTTAACCAGCATGTTGGATAGTATAATTTTATATACTTTGTATAGTTAAAGTCATGGCTGCAGATAGTTACAAATATGTATAATCAGATGGTCAAGGATAGTTTCAAAGTTGGGGTGCTGCTTTAACCCTCTCCCGGGCAATGTGCCCAAAACAGTTTGCAGCTCACCATGGGCAATGCACTGGGAAACGCTTATTTTTACGCACTGTTTTTAAGCTAGGCCTAATGCTTTTTATAAATAAGCCAATCACATTAAAATAGGTCACGAGTTATACAGTAGTGAAGCTATCACTTGTGGCCATAATCTTGGTACAGGAGTTTTCGCGTTTAACGAGAGTTTTTGGAAAACGAGTCATACTTTATCAAAATCTGTTATCTTGTGAGAATGGTGTAATATTACTGTATATCAGTGTTGGTTGTGAGAACGGTGTACCAATACTGTATATCAGGGTTGGTTGTGAGAATGGTGTACCATTACTGTATATCAGGGTTGGTTGTGAGAATGGTGTACCATTACTGTATATCGGGGTTGGTTGTGAGAACGGTGTACCATTACTGTATATCAGGGTTGGTTGTCAGAACGGTTTACCATTACTGTATATCAGGGTTGGTTGTGACAATGGTGTACCATTACTGCATACCATGGTTGGTTGTGACAATGGTGTACCATTACTGTATATATCAGGGTTGGTTGTAAGAATGGTGTACCATTACTGTATATATGAGGGTTGGTTGTGAGAATGGTGTACCATTACTGTATATATGAGGGTTGGTTGTGAGAATGGTGTACCATTACACACAATATGCTCTAAGTCAACCAATTATTTGTTAATCATCTTATTAACTCAATTAGTTGTTCATAACTTAATGCAAAACAATCTTTTACCATCAATCAGGTGTGTAAATTTAACTTTTTGTCCATGTATGGTATGAAATACACTGTTTTTCAGTCAATATACGTTAGGCGGAATCACACACATAACAACGACATCATGCCTTATATCAATAGACCTGGTGTCTATGTTTGTATGGTCAATTACTTCAACTTACTGAACGAATAATTGCCATTTGTTATGTTTGAAAAATTATATAGACATTTCAGTAACCCTACCGCCTTATCGAACAAAACCACAAAGTCTCTTCAGAGTGGGCATAGCTTTTTCTTTTTCTGGCTAACAGGTGTTTAATAATACAGCATATTTATCTTGATGACATCTAAATGCATAATTATAAGATGCATGTATTGACTTCACAATTATGTTAATGTAAGTAGACATTTTGGCAAATCACAAATATTATGATAATGATGACAAAATATTTAAAATACAACATAATTTTAAAGGTTCTGTATTGAAGTTCACAGACTGACACACTGTTCATGGACAAAATGTCACTCCATATCGGAGTCGTCTTCTGACAGTAGTGGGTCAACATCCATGTCTATCGGTGTAACCAGTCTATTTTCACAGTCATCGACAGCACAGCGGCAAGCACCAGTACATGTTAACCAATTGAGCTTGCACGAGCAACGAGTGCAAGCACATTTCTTACACTTGCAGCTGACACATTCAGGTACTGCCTATGGAGCTGACACGTTCAAGTACTGCCTGTGGAGCTGACACGTTCAAGTACTGCCTGTGGAGCTGTAGGACTGTCCGTCCAATGTACCAAAATGTCTCCGTCAACAGACCATCCATTGCCACGAGGGGATGGCACTGATGGTCATGTCGCCAAACAGTGCCACCAAATGGCTGCCTGATAGTTAGCACACTTGATGTGTTGGTCGCATGCATCCTTGCATGGTGGCAACTTCGCTGGGTCTGTTGTTCTCGACCCAAACATGGTATGACGCAATCCGTTCACGTCACACTCTTGTAATCGCCCACACAGGGCACACACTGCTGCTTCACCTTCCTGCAATAGTTCATTGGGGACAAATGATTTGTCAAGTTTGGCCATGGTATTTCAGAAGGTGATCATGTAGCAGCTTGTGACCTTTTGCTTTACCGTGACCAACAAAAGCACTGATTGAATCACAACCACTAAATGCTTGATAGCCAATCAGGGCTTCACACAAGTCTGGTCCAATGGTAGATCCAATTATGGCTGTCGCTATCAGGGGACCTGAGAACCACTGTGTTAGACCCTCTGTGAGCCACGTGAGAAGCATGGTGGTTACATGGTCGCTTCTTGGAGTAGGTGGCACTCTTCTCCACTGGTCACATAAAGAGACCGCCTACTTACATCTGGTGCATACACGGGTTGCTGCTGTGTGTCCAGAAGAAACTGTGATAGTTCTTGCTTGAACTGTACACTTAGAAGTGACTTTTTGAATTGATGATAAATTTTTTGGTTCCCCAAGTTAATTGTTGTTCCCAGCGACCCTGCTGTAGACGTTGTACGGCGATATCTCTCGGCATTCTTGAGTAAAATTTCAGGATAAGTGTCCACCACCCAGTCAATTCGCAAAGACATTCCAACACCTCTGACAATGGTGTTGAAAACAAGATGGGCCAACACCCTGTAGGTCATTGTCGGGTCTACCTTGATTGCCTGCAGAATTCCATTTTGTGTCCCAATTTGCAGTCACTTCAATGGTTTGATCATGTGGAATGCATCCAAATGAATTTCTTGTCGATCTTTGCACTGTCAATTCACCATTGATAAAGATTGTGTGTGCATCTGGATGACTTCCTGGAAGTGTCATCATTTGTAGAACATATGCAGGCAAGTATCTGGCATAATTTATCCTGTCATATGCTGCAAACCATGTAATCATCTCTAGCAAACACTGAATGATTCTAACCAGCCTCTCTGGTGGACCGAATAAATTACAACAGAAGATGCACAATATCAATGTATGATGACCAGAACTTTCCATTTGGTCCAAGTGATGAGCAAAACTCTGTGAAATGCTGCTTTGCCACTGTGAAGATTTCAGATGTCAACAGTATGTGCATTCTTTCTGGACATGGATTCTGTCACACCTGATCAATGGCCCTTGCCGGAGAGTCGATCAGTGCCTTCTGCAACCAATTTGTGTGCCCTGATACCTCTGTTGTAATGGTGACCATGACGTGTAGCATCAACGGAACCTGTTGCTAAGATATCTGACTCGATCAACACATCTCGCAAACCTGCGCTACCAAAGCGATGCCCAATGATTGCCATGACATTGATGATGATATGGAATGCACCCAAGCGCAACACAATTCTCTCAAGCCTGTCATGCAAAGGGGAATTGTATATCTCAAAAGCCTTGGCATACACAGCCTGGTCACAAACCACAACCACTGAAGGTCTTGGTTGATCTACATTGCAACCACTAATCATGTCAACTGTGTCCATAGACCTCTTCATCAACGTGTAGACAGCATTCAGATCGGTTGGTGGTGTGTCAATGACTGTATGTGCCTAATTTTTCTTCCGATCGGCGTATGACACATCAGCGACATGTACCACTAGTTTTGTCTCAAAACACGTAATTCAGCGAGATATCAAATATAGCAATTTTGTGCAGTAGGGTTTTTTATAAGCTGTTGATTTTTCTCCATTTGAGTGTAGGGTTACGTATATAATATTGATATCGTCATTAATATTGAATATATCACGCCAGTTGTTTGTCTAAGTGATAGTAAATAGAAACTGGAATATACTGATATGAAATTAGCCGGTATATATACTATAGGTATGAGTCGGGAACAAACGAAAACACTAAGGGTATATATTTTACTGAAAATAAGTGAGTAATTGTTGCACAGAATGATTGAATGTATCATCTTTATAACTGAAAGTGAAACATTTTGAGATACAGTACCATTGTACATTCACTTATGTATCTGATCAATGAATGTATAACAAGATTCAAGGTAAATTATTTTATTTATGGCATATTTTGTGATTTTAGCTATTTCTGAGAATTTTCATCAACCACTCATGTGTATCAGGGTTGGTTGTGAGAATGGTGTATCAGTACTGTGTATCAGGGTTGGTTGTGAGAATGGTGCACCAGTACTGTGTATCAGGGTTTATTCACTTGATTGTGAGAATGGTGTACCAGTACTGTGTATCAGGGTTGGTTGTGAGAATGGTGTATCAGTACTGTGTATCAGGTTGGTTGTGAGAGTGGTGTACCAGTACTGTGTATCAGGGTTGGTTGTGAGAATGGTGTATCAGTACTGTGTATCAGGGTTGGTTGTGAGACTGGTGTATCAGTAATGTGTATCAGGTTGGTTGTGAGAATGGTGTACCATTACTGTGTATCAGGGTTGGTTGTGAGAATGGTGTATCAGTACTGTGTATCAGGGTTGGTTGTGAGAATGGTGCACCAGTACTGTGTATCAGGGTTGATTGTGAGAATGGTGCACCAGTACTGTGTATCAGGGTTGGTTGTGAGAATGGTGTACCAGTACTGTGCATCAGAGTTGACTGTGAGAATGGTGCACCAGTACTGTGCATCAGGATTGTTTAACTTGATTGTGAGAATGGTGTACCAGTACTGTGTATCAGGGTTGGTTGTGAGAATGGTGTACCGGTACTGTGTATCAGGGTTGATTGTGAGAATGGTGTACCAGTACTGTGTATCAAGGTTGGTTGTGAGAATGGTGTACCAGTATTGTGTATCAGGGTTGATTGTGAGAATGGTGTACCAGTACTGTGCATCAGGGTTGGTTGTGAGAATGGTGCACTAGTACTGTGCATCAGGATTGTTTCACTTGATTGTGAGAATGGTGTACCAGTACTGTGTATCAGGGTTGGTTGTGAGAATGGTGTACCGGTACTGTGTATCAGGGTTGATTGTGAGAATGGTGTACCAGTACTGTGTATCAGGGTTGGTTGTGAGAATGGTGTACCAGTATTGTGTATCAGGGTTGATTGTGAGAATGGTGTACCAGTACTGTGCATCAGGGTTGGTTGTGAGAATGGTGCACCAGTACTGTGCATCAGGATTGTTTCACTTGATTGTGAGAATGGTGTACCAGTACTGTGTATCAGGGTTGGTTGTGAGAATGGTGTACCGGTACTGTGTATCAGGGTTGGTTGTGAGAATGATGTATCAGGATTGGTTGTGAGAATAGTGTACAAGTACTGTGTATCAAGGTTGGTTGTGAGAATGGTGTATCAGTACTGTGTATCAGGGTTGGTTGTGAGAATGGTGTACCAGTACTGTGTATCAGCATTGGTTGTGAGAATGGTGTACCAGTACTGTGCATCAGGGTTGGTTGTGAGAATGGTGCACCAGTACTGTGCATCAGGATTGTTTCACTTGATTGTGAGAATGAGTTACCAGTACTGTGTATCAGGGTTGGTTGTGAGAATGGTGTACCGGTACTGTGTATCAGGGTTGGTTGTGAGAATGATGTATCACGATTGGTTGTGAGAATAGTGTACAAGTACTGTGTATCAGGGTTGGTTGTGAGAATGATGTATCAGGATTGGTTGTGAGATTGGTGTACCAGTCAGTACTGTGTATCAGGGTTGGTTGTGAGAATGGTGTACCAGTACTGTGTATCAGGGTTGGTTGTGAGAATGGTGTACCAGTACTGTGTATCAGGGTTGGTTGTGAGAATGGTGTACCAGTACTGTGTATCTGGGTTGGTTGTGAGAATGACGTATCAGGATTTGTTGTGAGAATGGTGTACAAGTACTGTGTATCAAGGTTGGTTGTGAGAATGGTGTACCATTACTGTGCATCAGGGTTGGTTTTAAGAATGGTGTACCATTACTGTGTATCAGGATTGGTTGTGAGAATGGTGTACCAGTACTGTGTATCAGGGTTGGTTGTGAGAATGGTGTATCAGGATCAGTTGTGAGAATGGTGTACCAGTACTGTGCATCAGGGTTGGTTGTGAGAATGGTGTACCATTACTGTGTTTCAGGATTGGTTGTGAGAATGGTGTACCAGTACTAAGTATCAGGGTTGGTTGTGAGAATGGTGTATCAGGATCAGTTGTGAGAATGGTGTACCAGTACTGTGCATCAGGGTTGGTTGTTGACAAAAGCGCCTCAACCTAGATATGTATTACTGCCATTTTGTACATATAAATATATTTAATTGTGCACCTCTACTGTTCAACCAACTGTACGTGATACGTTGTCCTCTCAGTGAATCATCTGTCAGCTGTGTGTACGCGTTTTTATCTGACAAGTTGCAATCAACATATGAGGAACTCCTCACTGCACAGCTACGAGCTTGCTGCCATCAATGCAGTACATGCCAGTCTGG
This sequence comes from Lamellibrachia columna, assembly GCA_963662155.1. Taxonomy (NCBI): domain Eukaryota; kingdom Metazoa; phylum Annelida; class Polychaeta; order Sabellida; family Siboglinidae; genus Lamellibrachia; species Lamellibrachia columna. The sequence goes on along the minus strand of OY759262.1, from coordinate 42,524,329 downwards.
GACCGCAAGAGTACTCAGAGTACCTGGAGGAAGATTCAGAACTTAGGACTTGTCAATCTCTATCGCATTGAGGAGGATGTCAAACTATTCTGTGGTATGTTAGATGGGTTGGCTTCTTGCCTGCAAATGCTGTACCTGCTGGCATTGTGTACCTCAAAACAGTCACACCAGATGGGTTAGAGCCACTTGTCAACTACTTTGACACTACGTACTGTGACCAGCTTCCACTTTGATAAGATGCCATAGTTAACCCTGTGCTGATGCGCACTGTTCTCCCACTCTGTGGAATGTGCATGAGTTGACACTATGAGGAGAGTCGTGCATGGGATGGAACAGTGCTTTCATCGGCCTGGTAGGTCATGCCCACTCTACCATCTGGCGAGCCATAGATAGTCTACGCAAGCACTGTGCTATGGCTACCACCATCATGCTGCTGAACGAAAGAGGGGAACCGCCCAAGAAGCGTGTTTGTTGTCAGACGAGGGAGCTACGAGAGATGAATTGTGCAATATGAACTGGCCACTGCGTTTGTTGGAAATGAACTGGGAAATGAACAGGGCCTCAGTCCATCAACTCAAGACTGTTTATTCAGCTTACAAGTAATAAATTGTTGCATAGACAAAGCTTACAAGTGACAAGCTTGAAGGATGTAGATTAGTAGTTATTATTTTGTATCTACTATCAGTTACTATTATTAGTTATAATAAAATTACAAAACTGAAATAAAAAGTTGTGATTCCTTTTATCATTCTTTGAGTTTCATAAATAAATAAATCAAGTAGCATATTTGTTTTCCTGCAATAAATGTAAACATAGAATTAGTCAAGTAGCAATCTAAGTTTCAAATACACTTTATATATATATATATATATACATATATATATATATATATATATATATATATATATATATATATATATATATATATATATATATATATATATATATATACAAAATAGCAGTAATACATTTTGTAATCAGTACTTTGTAAGTATCTAGATTGAGGGGCTTTTGTCCAAGGGGCTTATGTCCGGAGGGGGGCTTATAACTGAGAGGGCTTTTGTCTGAGGGGGCTTTGTCTGAGGAGCTTTTGTCCAGAGGAGATTTTGTCTGGAGGGGCTTTTGTCCGGAGGGGCTTGTATCCCTGATTTGGTAAATACAGCGGTATCAACCGTCTTGTCAGAAATGTGCCAACTAAGAGATATAACATGTTGATCTACATTATTTCAGTATGAACATTTAAATCGAACAGTGACTTACTTTGGTCGAGGGTAAGTTACTAAATTCGTTCTTGACCTGGCAAGCACTACTGATTGACATTATTTTACATATTTGTAAATATCTACTCCCATCCAACGCACTCACCCAGATGATGCAAAGAAGGGAGGAGGGAACAGAGAAGGGAGGAGGAAACAGAGAAGGGAGGAGGGAACAGAGAAGGGAGGAGGGAACAGAGAAGGGAGGAGGGAACAGAGAAGGGGGTCAAGATCATTACAGTATGGAGAACATTATACTTCATGTTATAGAACAAACAATGAGTGTTGTGTCTGGTTAGAGAGACCTGGGCTATGTTGTTTACAACCACGCAGACCTGGGTTTTATTGTTTATGACCATGGTGACATGGGTTTTGTTGTTTACAACCATGCAGACCTGGGCTTTGTTGTTTATGACCATGGTGACCTTGGCTTTGTTGTTGTTTATGACCATGGTGACATGGGTTTTGTTGTTTACAACCATGCAGACCTGGGCTTTGTTGTTTATGACCATGGTGACCTTGGCTTTGTTGTTGTTTATGACCATGGTGACCTGGGCTTTGTTGTTTACAACCAAGCAGACCTGGGCTTTGTTGTTTACAACCATGCAGGCCTGGGCTTTGTTGTATACAACCATGGTGACCTATCCTTTGTTGCTTACAACTATGGTAATAATAACTAATATGAAATGTGTTTTGTATGTTTTCAGGAGAGCAGAGCCTCAAGGCCGAGTGTCTAACAGGTAGAACAGAATAATGTTTACTTTGTAAAGCACATATATGCATTCATGCAGGATAGTAATGGCCTTTGTTTGCGGTAGGATTTAAAAAAAATATGGTATATCTTACGAGTACTTGGTTGAAGCAAATGACTGCCTGTTTCTGCATATTTTTTGAGTGATTCATATTTGCACAGATGGCATTAGTGTTTGCAAGTCTAATCAATGCTGGTCTTTTGGGTATACATGGTGAATGGGAAACACATGATCAAAGCCAGATATCCCCAAACCTTGTGTTCAAGAAATGGATTGGGATAATTAAAAAACATATTTATTCAAGGCCAGATTATTGAAACGTAACATTAGTACTGTGTGTTTATTTGTATAAACGTGTTGATATATATAAGTTGATATCTATATGTTGCAGCATATTAACATGGGAAAAATAAGAAAATAACTGATGCATAAGCTGCTCCAGCTACCTTAATCTGTTTGTGCAGGATGGACCTTGTCTACTGCTCCTGCCAGCCTTCAGTGTGCTCTTGTCTACTGCTCCTGCCAGCCTTCAGTGTGCTCTTGTTTACTCCTCCTGCCAGCCTTCTATGTGCTCTTGTCTACTGCTCCTGCCAGCCTTCTATGTGCTCTTGTCTACTGCTCCTGCCAGCCTTCAGTGTGTTCTTGTCTACTGCTCCTGCCAGCCTTCAGTGTGTTCTTGTTTACTGCTCCTACCAGCCTTCTATGTGCTCTTGTCTACTGCTCCTGCCAGCCTTCTATGTGCTCTTGTCTACTGCTCCTGCCAGCCTTCAGTGTGCTCTTGTCTACTGCTCCTGCCAGCCTTCAGTGTGCTCTTGTTTACTGCTCCTGCCAGCCTTCTATGTGCTCTTGTCTACTGCTCCTGCCAGCCTTCTATGTGCTCTTGTCTACTGCTCCTGCCAGCCTTCTATGTGCTCTTGTTTGCTGCTCCCGACAACCTTCTACATGCTCTTGTTCACTGCTACTGACAACCTGCTACATGCTTTTTACTGCTACTGACATCCTTCCACATACTCTTGTTTACTGCTACTGACAACCTGCTACATGCTCTTGTTTACTGCTACTGACAACCTTCCACATGCTCTTGTTTACTGCTCCTGACAACCTGCTACATGCTCTTGTTTGCTGCTCCTGACAACCTTCTGCATGCTCTTGTTTACAAGATTTAACAAGATTGCCATCCAAGGCAAACCCCCAGAACCCATTGGCTTTTCGAGAGTCCAACTTTTTTATCTAGGTGTCATCTGCCCTCCTGAGATATGTGTCAACCTTGTTTTTAAACATATTCACGTTGTTAGCAGTTACACAATCTGTAGATAATTTGTTCCATTCATTGATTGTCTTCTGTGAGAACGAGTACTTCCTGATATCCAATCTACACTAATCCTTTACTAATGTTACCTCATGTCCTCTAGTTCTATTATCTCTCTTGAGTGAAAAAAAAATATTTCTATCAATATTTTCGTACTCATTCAATATCTTAAATTTATCTCCTCTGAACCATCTTGTCTCTAGGGTTGTTAAACAACAATCTTTCAGTCGTTCTTCATAGCTAAGGTCTCTCAGTTTTGGAATCATTTTAGTTGCTCTCCTCTGTATTCTTTCAAGCATATCTATATCCTTTTTACGATATGGTCTCCAAGTTTGTATACAGTACTCTAAATGAGGCCTAACTACTGCTTTATACAGAGGTATAATTAGTTTTTTCTCCTTGATTGTTATATTTTTCCTAATCAACCCAATAATTTTATTACCCTTCGAAGCTGCAATGCCACACTGTTCTGAAACTTTCATATCAGCACATATTATTATTATTATTATATCGGAATTTATATAGCGCCCTTATCCAATTAAGATAAAATGCTCTCAGGTGCTTTACATGAAATTGCATAAATTAAATAACACTATAAAATACATACTTTACATAAAACTGCATAAATTAAATAAAACTATAAAATATAGATTATTTTAAAAGTAGATAGTGTAAGGAGCTGATTTAAACATTAAAAAATAAATAAACACAGATATTACACATGAATAAAACATAATAAATAAGTCATTGGTATATAGCAATGTCATTAAAACGAGAGCGTGACTCAATCACGTCAGTCGTTTGCCGTTTAAAAAGATGTGTTTTTAAGTGTCTCTTGAAAGAGCTGAGAGTGTTCAGTTGTTTAATGTTCTCAGGCAAGTCATTCCACAGTATGGCCGCGTGTCGGCTGAAACAACGTTCGCCATAAGTTGCAGCCCGTGGCACAGGTACGATGAGAAGTGACGTTGATCTTAAAATACGCGTTGGTTGATGTTTCTGTACAATGTCAGTCATGTATGCCGGCAGGGTTGTTTGATTTAAATCATTTGATTTAAATTATTGATTTAAATCATGATTTAAATCGCTCCAAAAAAATCATTAATTTATGATTTTTTTTACTTCCGGTTTTTTTAATCGCTGATTTATGTGAATTTAACACAAATAATTGTTTACAAGCATCGAGATCAACAAAGTGTTGTGTGTTTTTTAATACAAAAGCACAAAGTGCGCACACTTGTGTAGCTGTATTGACACCAGATAGCCTGAAAGTAAAATATTTTATGACATTTTATATACCAGATTTCAAAAAAATCAAATAAATTTAAAAAATATGATTTATATAAAAAAAATCCGATTTTTTTTATTTTTAAAATAAAATCATGATTTTTTTCAACCCTGTATGCTGGTGCCAATCCGTTGAGCACTTTATATGTGAAGGTGTTAACTTTAAAGCGGAGCCAGTATTTCACCGGAAGCCAATGTAGCTCACGTAACACAGGTGTTATGTGTTCGCTCTTGCGTGATCTGGTGATTAGGCAAGCAGCGCAGTTCTGTATACGCTGCAATCGTTCAATCAGCACCTGAGGCAAACCTTGCAGTAGCGCATTTCCATAGTCCAGGCGAGATGTTACCAGTGCCTGGACTAGAATCTTACAGGCGTCATTTGTGATGTATTGCCTGACTTTGCCAATATTTTGGATGTGGTAGAAACAGGACTTGGAGATCGCATTCACCTGTTTCTCCATTGTCAAGCCACTGTCCATAATAACTCCACAATTTCTCACGGATTGCACAGCATGTAATAGTCTGCCTCCGATCATGAGGGACAAGTCGTTCACCTGACAAATTCGGTGTTTGGACGAAAACACAATGAGTTCGCTTTTTTCTTGGTTTAGTTTTAGTATGTTTCTATTCATCCACCCGCCAACATCCGCCACACAGGCTTCAATGGCTGACCTTTCACTGGCCCAGTTCTCATCAGGCTTGATGGACAAGTATATTGTAACTCCTAAGTCATTTTCATTTACAGTGGTACTTAGAACAGTATCTCCCATTTTATAGTTTACATCCAAGTTCCCGTGTCCTGTATGTAGGCATTTACATTTCCCAAAATTGAACAACACCTGCCATTTCTCAGACAATTTAAACAATTTGTCTAGATCGTTTTATAAATGTTGTTTGTCACCATTATTGTTAACCCTTCTAAATACTTTTGTGTTATCCACAAATTTCAATACGTTGCTTGTTATGTTATTGTCCAAGTCATTGATATTATATTAAGAATAATAAAGGTCCTAATACTGATCCTTATGGTACCTCACTTAAAAAACTGATTTCCAGTTTCAAACCTCCCCATCTACTACAACACGCTGTCTTCTGTCAGTCAGCCATTGTTCTCTCCAGTCGATTATGCCATCCCTAATACCATGGTTTTTAATTTAAGTAGTAATCTTTGATGTGGCACATTGTCAAAAGCTTTCTGAAAATCTAAGTATATAATATCTACTGGTGATCCCTCATCTATCCACTTAGTGATTTCTTCCAAAAAAACAACATTTGTTAAGCATGATCTTGCTTTTAGGAATCCAGGTTGAGATGGATTTAATAATTTATGCCTAACAAGGAAGTCCACCATATGGTCTTTGATTAACCTTTCTAATAATTTACAAATCACTGATGTTAAATTCACTGGTCTGTGATTCTCTGACTTATTTCTCGAACCCTTTTTAAATGATGTATGATGTTTGCTTCTTTCCATTCAAAAGGAACCACTCCCTCTTTTTTACTGCTACTGACAACCTTCTATGTGCTCTTGTTTGCTGCTCCTGACAACCTTCTACTTGTTACTGCTCCTGACAACCTTCTATTTGTTTACTGCTCCTGACAACCTTCTGCATGCTCTTGTTTACTGCTATTGACAACCTTCTACATGCTCTTGTTTGCTGCTCCTGACAACCTTCTACTTGTTTACTGCTCCTGACAGCCTTCTGTTTGTTTACTGCTCCTGACAACCTTCTGCATGGTCTTGTTTACTGGTACTGACAACCTTCTACATGCTCTTGTTTGCTGCTCCTGACAACTTTCTACTTGTTTACTGCTCTTGACAGCCTTCTATTTGTTTACTGCTCCTGACAACCTTCTGCATGCTCTTGTTTACTGCTCCTGGCAGCCTTCTACATGCTCTTATTTACTGCTCCTGGCAACTTTCAACATGCTATTGTTTACTGCTGCTGACAACCTTCTACATGCTCTTGTTTGCTGCTCCTGACAACCTTCTACTTGTTTACTGCTCCTGACAGCCTTCTATTTATTTACTGCTCCTGACAACCTTCTGGATGGTCTTGTTTACTGCTCCTGGCAGCCTTCTACATGCTCTTATTTACTGCTCCTGGCAACTTTCAACATGCTCTTGTTTACTGCTACTGACAACCTACATGCTCTTGTTTACTGCTCCTTGTAGCCTTCTACATGCTCTTGTTTACTGCTCCTAGCAACTTTCTACATTCTCTTGTTTACTGCTACTGACAACCTACATGCTCTTGTTTACTGCTACTGACAACCTACATGCTCTTGTTTACTGCTCCTGGTAGCCTTCTACATGCTCTTGTTTACTGCTCCTAGCAACTTTCTACATTCTCTTGTTTACTGCTACTGACAACCTACATGCTCTTGTTTACTGCTACTGACAACCTACATGCTCTTGTTTACTGCTACTGACAACTTTCTACATTCTCTTGTTTACTGCTACTGACGACCTACATGCTCTTGTTTACTGCTATTGACAACCTACATGCTCTTGTTTACTGCTCCTGGTAGCCTTCTACATGCTCTTGTTTACTGCTCCTAGCAACTTTCTACATTCTCTTGTTTACTGCTCCTGACAACCTTCTGCATGCTCTTGTTTACTGCTACTGACAACCTACATGCTCTTGTTTACTGCTCCTGGTAGCCTTCTACATGCTCTTGTTTACTGCTCCTAGCAACTTTCTACATTCTCTTGTTTACTGCTACTGACAACCTACATGCTCTTGTTTACTGCTACTGACAACCTACATGCTCTTGTTTACTGCTACTGACAACGTACATGCTCTTGTTTACTGCTACTGACAACTTTCTACATTCTCTTGTTTACTACTCCTAGCAACCATCTACATGTTCTTGTTTACTGCTCTTAGCAACCTTCTACATGTTCAAGATTGTGTTTTTCAGTTCTGGAATTCCTTGAGTCATCACTGGACACATTCATGGAGAATGTCAAGTAAGTCATTCATTGTTGTTAGTACCTGTATCAGACCTGAGACTGAAGTACTCAGTACTCGTTTACTCAAGTACATTTTTGAAGTATTCGTACTCATAGAAATTATGGTCATGTACTCACACTCATAGTCATACTCATGTTCAATGTACTCAGATTTTATGAGTATTTTTTTAATATGATATTGATATTTTAAAATATAAATATTTATATTTTTTCATTTTATTTATATTTTTCAATAAGTTTGTCATTTTTAAGATAATGTCACAGCTATTCCTACTGTGTATTTTCTTCCTGTCCTGTTTGATGGCATTGAGAGGTGATGACTTTGCCTTGTGCAAGCCACATATATCCCAACAATTGAGAGTACATCATTCGCTCTCCTTTTTACATGGTTTACCATGTCTTAACCTTTGTTTTAATCGCAAGTTTTTTCCAATCAGTTGCTCTAGGCCAACATTTAAATTTGCTAGCCATAATACTTCTCCTGGCAGGAGACGTTAGTATCAATCCTGGGCCTGCCATCAGTCGCAACATGAGGTTTGCTAGTAACCACAAACGTCCGATTGGTTCGGGGTAAGACGGCATCACTTAGTGATTTACTATTTTCAAAAAAGATAGACATTCTTGCGATCACTGAAACTTGCCTAAGATCACATGACAATCCTGCTTGCATAGCTGACATTTCTCCATCTGATTATTCTTTTCATCATCGACCATGTTCAATTGGAAGAGGCGTTGATGTTGGCTTTTTGTTATCAGACCATTTTAAAGTAAATTCATATTTAATCCCTGATTACTCTACTTTTGAATCCACATGTGTTGACATTTCAGATTCTTCTTTCTCAGCATATCTTGTATGTCTGTATCAACCACTGGGACAGCCAGCCAACTTCTTTGAGGAATTTCAGGAGTTGTTTGAAAATTTGGCAACTCTACATTCTGAATTTTACATATTTGGTGATTGTAATCTTCAGTTGGATAAACATACGGCAGTAACCATTATCTTTGATGATATCATAGCCTCATTTGACTTAAACCAACATTTGACTTTCTCTACACACATTCATGGCCACTGGCTTGACCTCATGATAACTCACTCAACATGTGACAATATCCAGATGCTAACAGTTTCTGATGCTTATCAGACCACCACACAATCATTGTTGATGTTATTTTTTCCAGAACACTTGTACAATCAAAACATACCATGTCTTACAAACCTCTACATAAGATTGACATTGATGCCTTCAAGGCTGATATTCTTAAATCCGATCTTATCAGATATCCAAAGGGACATCTGTCAAACTTGTGTAAACAATACTACCAAGTACTCAAGGCTTTACTTAATAAACACCCCTAATAACCACCAAATCTGTGTCACAAAAACCACCGGCTCCATGGATGACTCCTGAAATTTTACAATCTAAAAGGCATCGTCATTATCTTGAATGAGTATGGTGCAAATCACGCTCCCCTTTGGACGGGTCACGTTATTCAAAACAGTGCCACTACTGCAAAACACAAATGGCTAAAGCCAAATCGTATTTTATACGAATATGGTCTCAAATAACACTGAAAATCCATGTCAGCTATGGAATTGCATAAATAAAATTTTACATAGATTGCCTACTCCGACTCTACCTAGTCATGTCTCAATCAAGTCTTTATGTGACTCGTTCTCCGATCATTTCAAGAACAAAACCGGTCTGATCTGGTCTGCCTTTCCAGATCATACTTTCAATCCTGTACAAGTTGACTCTCCGCAAGTAAATTCTCTGCTTCTTCTTTTACAACTGCTACAGTTGATAAAGTAAGGAAAATAATCATGTCCTCCCCAAATAACTCCAGTCGTCTTGATCCATTACCGACTACATTGCTGAAAATATGTTTTGATACATTACTTTACCCAATAACAAATATTGTAAATGCATCACTGTGCTCTGACTTGTTTCCTGACGATTTTAAACAAGCGCAAGTCAACCCACTTCTTAAATCAACTTTGCCTCAAGAAAACCTAAGCAGTTATAGACCTATTTCTAATCTAAGCTATTAGCGTTTGAATGACAGAGTTTAGTGGAGTATCCGGGGTAGTGTAGAGTAACGGTCCAAGAACAGAACACCGAGGAACACCACATGAAGTGGGTAGTGCCGCTGAAGCAATTAGCTATCTTCAATATTTGGTATCTTCAGTAAAGTAAGACAAAAACCTTCTAATCTAAGCTTTATTTCCAAGGTACTGGAAAAACAATCTAAGCTTTATTTCCAAGGTACTAGAAAAACAATCTCCAAGAAAAACAACACTGGAAAGGAGAGCGCGTGCTTACGGAATGGAAATAAGTGCAGAAAAGAGCAAGATTATGGTCAACAGCAGACTAGTGCCAAGAAGTACTATATTAATGAAAGAGAACGCCTCGAAGAAGTAAAATCATTCAAGTACCTCGGGTCGATCATCTCCTCTGAGGGTGACTCCACAGAGGAAATATGCATATGGATAAACCTGGCAACATCAGCTATAGCAAAACTCAAGAAGATATGGAGCAACAGCAACATCAAAACGACAACAAAGATACGACTCTACAAAAGCCTGGTTGTGTCAGTGCTGACATACGGATGCGAAAGCTGGACCCTGAAAGCCGAGTCCGAAAGAAGAATAGCCGCATTTGAGATAAATTTTTCAGAAGGATCCTGAAAATTTCTTACAGAGTCCACATAACAAATATATCAGTAATGCAAGCCATCACCGAAGCTGCAGGACCACAAGAATCGTTTTTGGCCACAGTAAATCGCTGAAAACTCCAATGGTTTGGTCATACAACCAGACACAACACACTTACCAAAGAAATATTACAAGGCACGGTCAAAGGTGGCAGAAAACGAGGAAGACCACAAAAATGTACATGGACAACATTCGAGAGTGGACGGGTCTGAAGCCACAGGAATTATGCGATGCTGCTCACAACTGTCGCAGATAGAGAAAGATCTCTGTGGAAGCCTCCAAACGCGCACCCCTACGATCGGCCCGGACAAGGGATGATGAATGACTGGAAAAAGTTGTAGCAAGCCATCTAAGATCTCACATTGAGTCAAATTGTATGTCTACACAATTGTATGTACACAATGATGTCACTCTAAATATAGACAATGGTAAAGTAACAGCGCTTACCTTGCTTGATTTATCTGCTACTTTTGATACTATTGACCATAACATACTCATTAGACGCTTGTCAATTTGGTATGGCATATCTGGCACATCCCTGAGCTGGTTTTTGTCTTACTTAACTGCAGATACCAAAGAGGAAGACAGCTAATTGCTTTTCAGCAGCACTACCCACTTCATGTGGTGTTCCTCTGTTATTGGACCATTACTTTTTACTCTTCACACTACTCCACCAAGCTCACTCATTCAAACTCACAACTTGGACCACCATCTATATGCAGGTGATACACAAATTTACCTTTCCTTGGCTACCCCAGATGCAAACTGTTCCTTAAACCAACTCGGGGATTGTCTCCAGAATATCTTCCACTGGACGACTGACAGCAAATTAAAGTTAAATGCAAATAAAACAGAGTTTCTTATTATTGGTACACAAAAGAAGTGTGGTAAACTTTATTGTTTTTTCCCGACACCTATGCTAAGCCAGAATTTCACACCGGCTATCTCAGCACAGAATTTAGGAGTCACCTTTGATAATAATCTAAATTTTAGACAGTAAACTTGTAAATTGCTGCTTTTATCACATTTGTGACCTTTGTCGTATTCCCCGGTATATGTCTTGCTGTCCCCAAAACTATTGTAACTGCTCTTGTTAGCAGTAGACTTGACTATTGCAATTCCCTTTATCATAATATTGCTCTCAAGGACATCTTGATTCTTCTACATGTGCAAAATTGTTTCGCATGGGTAGTTACCCGGTCTCCTCGTTTCTCTCACTCACTACCACTTCTAAAATTATAGGTTTGGATCCCTGTCCGATATCACATTACTATTTAAGATCTTATTTATGATCTTACTTATCAAGCACTTTCATCCAAGCAACCAGCATGTTTATATTCACTGCTCACTCCTGCAAGACAGCTAGGACAGCTTCAGTCATCTAATTTTAATCTACTTTTTGTTCCCCATGTTAAAACAAATGTCGGAACTAGAACTTTTTTTCTGTGGAACTCACTCCCTCTTGTTATGTCAGTAGGAAATATAACAACATTTTGCCGTAAGCTAAAAACCCACCTGTTTAAACTTGCTTATCCTCCACAGTTCCCCAGTGTACCAATCCAACTGTTTACAACTGGAACTGCTTATCAATTTTGAACTGCTTAACCCCTTTTGTTTTGGGGCGCTGCCTAGCTTGGGTCTCCTGAGGATGCTAGCGCAATAGAAGTATTTTATGTATTATTATATTATACTATTACCATGATGACAGGGTTCTTACCATGATGACAGGGTTCTTGCCATGATGACAGGGTTCTTACCATGGGGACTGTCTTACTACACTCGTATCATCTACTGCAGTATTTCAGGACAGTAATATTTATTGATACTTTGTATGACTAATATTATAAATTTTAATATATCTATATTATATATATATATATATATATATATATATATATATATATATATATATATATATATATATATATATATATATATATGCACACATGTAATATATATATATATAATGTATATATAAATGTTTTTGTTTGCTTTTTTCAGAAAATCAGTATGTCCATATAAAATAATTAATACATAGATTAAAAACAGTATATTTAAAAATTATACAAAGCTAATATCCGTTGATGCCGCTTTTTTGACGTGCATGTCGGTAATTGCAATGTTTTGTATAATGGGATACGAATATATATATATATAGATAGATATATATATATATATGTGGAGTTACCTTTATTTATGTATGTCAATAGTGTTAAAGACCTATGTTTGCATATGAAGAAACCAATAAAATTTTATTTAAAGTTTGATTGATTTATTCATTTCCATGTTTAATTACGCGAAATACTATATAAACAGAGAATACGACCTGTCCATTCACCATTTTGTGTACTCATATTATTCCTATTTCACCTACACTGCATCAGGCCTGGGGTAATAGTAATTTGTAATACTAATAGTAATAATAACGATTACACTTGTTCAAGTAATAGTAATAGATGGAATAGAATGCAATGTAATAGTAATAGTAATAAAAAGCAAAGTAATAGTAATTGAGCTATTACTTTGCTATTATAATTGAACATTTCAATCACACCAAAATTCAATTTAATTAAAAACAATCAAACCAAAAAATTATGTATTTTGACATAATGGGACATGGACAAGCATCATGTACAGTCGGTCACTTGCAGTTTTATTTATTTATTTATTTTCCAACAGTGGTGATAAAATGCTTTAGTATCCGAATCAAGACAGTCAATGAACTTTAGCACTATTAGCAGGAGACACTGAGACAGTGTGAATGCTGCATGGCTAATTGGTATTTGAAGCCAGGTCCACCAGTCATCTATCTTTTCACACAAGCCTATTCATTCTGAAGCAGGATAAGGGTTCCAGGCTTCCAGCACTAAACAGACTGTCTTTAACATCTGAATCAATCATTGCCATATCCCAACCCTAGCTGCCAGCCTGCCATGCTGGGTAATGTTTGAACAAAATTCAGGGGCTTATACCAACTTTTCTGAGTTTTTCTCAGTTGGTAGCTAGCTTGCACACAATTGACCAAAAGTATGAAAAACATCCTATCCTTGAGCCAATAATTAACTGTCCACCACGCAGCAGCCGAGCAGTATGGGTCTAATATGGGATAATCAGACTGTGTTTAAGATTTAACAAGATTTAACAAGATTTGCCATCCAAGCCAAAGGCCCAGATGGCAAGTGGACAAGGAAGCCATTGGCTTATCGAGAGTCCAACAATGTTCATCTACTTATAGCCCGCCCTCCTGAGATATGTGTCAACCTTGTTTTTAAACATATTCACGCTGCTAGCAGTTACACAATCTGTAGACAATTTGTTCCATTCATTTATTGTCCTCTGTGAGAACGAGTGCTTCCTGATGTCCAATCTACATTGATCCTTTACTAATTTTACCTCATGTCCTCTAGTTCTGCTATCCTTCTTGAGTGAGAAAAACATATTTCTATCAATATTTTCATACCCATTCAATATCTTAAAAACTTCAATCTGATCTCCTCTTAACCTCCTTGTCTCTAGAGTTGTTAAACCACATTCTTTCAAGCGTTCTTCATAACTAAGGTCTCTCAGTTCTGGAATCATTTTAGTTGCTCTCCTTTGTATGCGTTCAAGTGTATCTATATCCTTCTTACGATATGGTCTCCATGCTTGTATACAGTATTCTAAATGAGGTCTAACTATTGCTTTATAAAGAGGTATAATTAACTTTTTTCCCTTGTATGTTATGTTTCTTCTAATCAATCCAAGAATTTGATTACCCTTTGAAGCTGCAATACCACACTGCTCTGAAACTTTCATATCAGCGCTTATTGTAACTCCAAGTCCTTTTCTTTTACAGTAGTACCCAGAACAGTATCTCCCATTTTATAGTTTACATTCAAGTTCCTATGTCCTGTATGTAGGCATTTACATTTCCCAAAATTGAACAACATCTGCCATTTCTCAGACCATTTCACTAATCTGTCTAGATCGTTTTGTAAATGTTGTTTATCACCATCAGTATTAACCTTTCTAAACAGTTTTGTGTCATCCAGTTAGTTATGCTATCCCCGATACCATGGGCTTTTAATTTAAGTAGTAATCTTTGATGTGGCACTTTGTCAAAAGCTTTCTGAAAATCTAAGTAGATAATATCTACTGGCGATCCCACGTCTATCCACTTAGTGATTTCTTCCAAAAAACATAACATATTTGTTAAGCATGACCTCGCTTTAAGGAATCCATGTTGAGATGAATTTAATAATTTATGCTTAACGAGGAAGTCCACCATATGGTCTTTAGTTAACCTTTCTAATAATTTACAAATCACTGACGTTAAACTCACTGGTCTGTAATTCTCTGACTTATTAGATGAACATGCAAATAAAAACCTGATTAATTGCCCTTAATATAAGTTTTGCAATGTATGTATTATGTTGTCACCATGTCTCATATGTTGTCACCATGTCTCATATGTTGTCAACATGCCTGATCTTGTCACCATGTCATCATCATGGCACACACCATGTCCCATTGGCTGCATGTGACTTTAAAATGAGGAACTGTTTGCAGGTCAAACCGTGACCCGACCATACATCCTGAGGTCATGCATCACTGTCTTGTGACTGTGCAGATGATCAACAAACTGCTGCATAAGATCTGTGATGATGACAGGCCCCGGGGAGCTCCTGACACCACAGACTGTTTGGCTCAGATATGTGCCAACTACTTCCACAACCTCTATGACATTCTCACAGATGGTAGGTTTACTTTCTGTCCATGTCTTAGACAACTAACATGGCTTGACCTACTGCCACAGCTACTGTGTTACACCAGGCATTGATACAACTGACACATATTGACATACTGCCACAGCTACTGTGTTACACCAGGCATTGACACAACTGACATAGATTGACCCACTGCCACAGCTACTGTGTTACACCAGGCATTCACACAACTGACACAGATTGACCTACTGCCACAGCTACTGTGTTACACCAGGCATTGACACAACTGACACATATTGACATACTGCCACAGCTACTGTGTTACACCAGGCATTGACACAACTGACACAGATTGACCCACTGCCACAGCTACTGTGTTACACCAAGCATTGACACAACTGACACAGATTGACCTACTGCCACAGCTACTGTGTTACACCAGGCATTGACACAACTGACACATATTGACATACTGCCACAGCTACTGTGTTACACCATGCATTGACACAACTGACACAGAATGACCTACTGCCACAGCTACTGTGTTACACCAGGCATTGACACAACTGACACATATTGACATACTGCCACAGCTACTGTGTTACACCAGGCATTGACACAACTGACACAGATTGACCTACTGCCACAGCTACTGTGTTACACCTGTAATATTCTGTATTACGCTGTCAACACATGCCTTCCGTCCATGCCCGAGTGTCCTGCTCTAATAGTCGTCCCGGTAATATTTATTGAAACCTTACTATAGGTGGCAGCACCTGACGGTCACGATATTACATCCACCCCTTAATAGAATTAAACTTCAACTAAAATATAATGGCGCTCTAAGCTAATATGACGCTCTAAGCTAATATGGCACTCTAAGCTAAGAGTCCAAACTTAAACAAGTTTATAGTCGCGTTCGTTGACTTCATCGCGGCTACATCTGCTCGACCAGGCGACCAGGCGACTTCGAGACGCGTGACGATCTTCTCGGACCGGCCGTCTCGACAGGTCGCTGCTGAGTCGGCTCGTCGTTGAGTGGTACGACTGGAGCCGTGTCGGGAGCCGCCGTCTCCATCTCGCTGTCGGTGTCTTCTTCGACAGGCGGAAGATCTCTCTTTGATGCGTACGGCAGGTGGCGAAACATGGACACGTTGCGCGTCACTTTCGACCCGCACGAACGCCTCGCTGTGAGCATAGAGGCCTTGCGCTCGACCACCACTAGCGGACGTGGGTCGAACGGAGTGGAGAGCTTGTTGGTTCTCCGCTGCCTCACGAGGACAATGTCCCCTTTGCCGATCGTCGACTCGACTCGTACTCTCTTCTCGGCCTGTGCCTTCATGCGCAGCTTTGCGACTGCGTCGTTCTGCCGCACGATCTTCTCCTCGGCAGAGTGATGTCGCTTGACTTCTGGCAGCTTGGTTCGAGGATCTCGTGCGAAGAGCAGACGGTGTGGCGTGAACGCTGTCGTCACATGAGGTGTACAGCGATAGGCTCTTAAAAACTGTCGCATCTCCTTCCTCCAAGCTTTGCCACTGATGTTTGCTGATTTCAGAGCTTTCATTAGCGGTTTGTTGAATGCTTCTGCTTGAGCATTTGCCTGTGGCCAAAGTGGCGTTATTGTTTCGGCAGACTTTGCTGAAATGCCCGATTCTTCCACACTTGAAACACTTTGCATTTGCAGTACATCGACAGGACTCAGCTGCGTGCCCACGTCGACCACACTTTGTACAGTTCTGTTGCTGAGATCTGTTGTCCGAGTGCACTGGTGGACGTCTCGTCTCCTTCTGCTGCATGTGTAGCTTGGGCCTGTTGCCCCTTCTCGGCTCCACAATCATGTAGGAACGTTCACCCCCTTCGGACATCTGTGCTGCTTGCCGCTCTGAGGCCTCCATTGCAGCTGCGAGGTCAAGGACGCGCTCTAGTTTCAAGTCTCTTTCTGCCAGCAACTTCGTCCGTAGACGCTTCGATTTGCAGTTGTCGATGACTTGATCTCGTATGAAGTCGTGAATCTGATCACCGAACTCGCACAGACTGGCCAGCTGACGCAATCGCGTTACGAATTGTCCTACGCTTTCACCGTCGCTTTGTACGGCCTTGCGGAACATATGACGGTTGTACGACGTGTTTTTGCGAGGCGTAAAATAATCTGTTACTTTAGCCTTAGCTGTTTCGTACGTTGTGCCGGTTTCTGACAGCGTATAGAAGATGTCTTGAACCCCTTCACCAGCGCAGTGTAGCAATAGCTGCCGTTTTTGGTTGTCATCTTGAACACCCGACGCGCCTACATACAATTCGAATGAACGAATCCAACGCTCCCAACGCTGACACAAACTGTTTGCGTCACCGTGTGCATCGAACGGTTGTACTGCACTTACGTTTAGTGACACTGCCATTGTTTGACCAGTGTTTTGTTCGTTTTACTCGTCGCCAATGTAATATTCTGTATTACGCTGTCAACACATGCCTTCCGTCCATGCCCGAGTGTCCTGCTCTAATAGTCGTCCCGGTAATATTTATTGAAACCTTACTATAGGTGGCAGCACCTGACGGTCACGATATTACAACACCAAGCATTTACACAACTGACACAGCTTGGCCCACTGCCACAGCTACTGTGTTACAGCAGGCATTTGCACAGCTAACACAGCTTGGCCCACTGCCACAGCTACTGTGTTACAGCAGGCATTTGCACAGCTAACACGGATTGACCCACTGCCACAGCTACTGTATTACAGGAGGCATTTACACAACTGACACAGCTTGGCCCACTGCCACAGCTACTGTGTTACACCAGGCATTGACACAACTGACACGGATTGACCTACTGCCACAGCTACTGTGTTATAGCAGGCATTTACACAACTGACACCGCTTCGCCCACTGCCACAGCTACTGTGTTACACCAGGCATTTACACAACTGACACAGCTAGATTGATCTACTGCCACAGCTACTGTGTTACACCAGGCATTGACACAACTGACACAGCTAGATTGACCTACTGCCACAGCTACTGTGTTACACCAGGCATTTACACAACTGACACAGCTTGGCCCACTGCCACAGCTACTGTGTTACACCAGGCATTTACACAACTGACACAGCTTGGCCCACTGCCACAGCTACTGTGTTACACCAGGCATTTACACAACTGACACAGCTTGGCCTACTGCCACAGCTACTGTGTTACACCAGGCATTTACACAACTGACACAGCTTGGCCCACTGCCACAGCTACTGTGTTACACCAGGCATTTACACAACTGACACAGCTTGGCCCACTGCCACAGCTACTGTGTTACAGCAGACATTGATACAACTGTCACAGCTTTGCCCACTGCCACAGCTACTGTGTTACACCAGGCATTTACACAACTGACACAGCTTTGCCCACTGCCACAGCTACTGTGTTACAGCAGACATTGATACAACTGCCACAGCTTTGCCCACTGCCACAGCTACTGTGTTACAGCAGACATTGACACAACTGCCACAGCTTTGCCCACTGCCACAGCTACTGTGTTACACCAGGCATTTACACAACTGACACAGCTTGGCCCACTGCCACAGCTACTGTGTTACAGCAGACATTGACACAACTGCCACAGCTTTGCCAACTGCCACAGCTGCTGTGTTACACCAGGCATTGACACAACTAACATGGCTTGACCCACTGCCACTGCTACTGTGGTACATAGTTGCCACTGCAGATGATTGTCAGTATGTGGCCAGTGAAATTGACTTGTATGGGAGGCGGTGCCCACTTAGTTTCACATATACCCAACAAAACTGATCTATAGTTATGGCAAGTTGCCCTCACACCACATAGGGTCACATACGGACCTGGACCATTCAAGTGTGCTCGTGTTTACCACTTCACAACATGTAAGTAAAGTTCACGACCCCAGTAATTATGAGTCAACAACTGGGGTCCTTTTTAAATTTCAAGTTCTCAACTGGTAATTACGAGTTCATGGGGGTCATGAACTCTATTGACTTATCGTGAACTTGTGAACATGAGAAGTATGAGCATTACACTGACCAGGAGGTAGGACAAATTAACTTTTGAAAATGTTGCTTGCTGAAATGAAATGTTTTTATTTTGGGGACAGATAGATACATTTTTATGAGAGCATATTGAAAGATTATAAAAAAGGACCGGTATATTGATATCATGATTTTCAAAGACAGCCTTACTTTGCATAGTTTGCCTTTCCTTGGACGGTGTCTCCACCATTATTTGTTATTTTGTTTCTTTAAAAGTGCTTTCAAGATTTTCTTTAAAATGTATAAGGAAAGTCCCATGGCATTAAATATGACTAAAATATTAATGTTGCATGTTTAATTTGGCAGAAACATTAAGAAAAAATGTCAGCCATGCCAAACACATTCTGCTTATTTCAATGGTTAAACTGTAACTTTAATGTTCACCTGACAGATACTTGGACGTTGGACTGTAGAGCTGCATGTGGCCTTGGTGTTCCACTTGTACACAAGCTGCTGAGTGGTTCCAACACACCTCAGGTCAGTGCACCATTAAACATACACAGTTACTGAGTTACTCCAACACACCTCAGGTGAGCGCACCATTAAACATACACAGTCACTGAGTGACTCCAACACACCCCCAGGTCAGTGCATCATTAAACATGCACAGTCACTGAATGACTCCAACATGCCTCAGGTCAGTGCACCATTAAACATACACAGTCACTGAGTGGCTCCAACACGCCTCAGGTCAGTGCACCATTAAACATACACAGTCACTGAGTGGCTCCAACACGCCTCAGGTCAGTGCACCATTAAACATACACAGTCACTGTGTGAATCCAACACATCTCAAGTCAGTGCACCATTAAACATACACAGTCACTGAGTAGCTCCAACACGCCTCAGGTCAGTGCACCATTAAACACACACAGTCACTGAGTAACTCCAACACACCTTCAGATCAGTGTATCATTAAACATACACAGTCACTGAGTAGCTCCAACATGCCTCAGATTATATATATATATATAATATTATAGAGTTTTCATGCCGATACAGGCGATACTGTGGAAGGAAATTGGCAGCTCGTATTGGCCAACTATCCCATGAAAGAGCTTGTGCAAGAAAACGTTGAATGATTTGCGATGTTAATGTCATACTCGAAACCAAGAAGACAGCCGATGATGATGGTGATGAATATTATGTATATATAAAATATATACAAATTTCAATATCTATATATAATGCAATATCTCGAAAACTACTGAACCGATTTAAAACAAAATTTCCTTGTCACCTGCTCATCAGACAAGGTTTATTCCCTGAAAAACTTAGCTCAATCAACTAGTTAGACTTTGTGTTAGATATAGGGTTTGGGTTAAGCATTATATATACAATATATATGTATATTATATAAAAAGGTGAGGTTTGATGAGACACAGGCAGATTAATTAACTAAACAATGTTTGATCAACTGAACATTGAACCTATAACCAAACACACTGAATTTTTTTACGATGAACAGAAATTGTCATTATATTACAATTACAACTTTTGTAAGAGTATTGATCTTACAATCACATACGACATGAAGAGTATGAATATATACATGTATGTGCATGCGTATGTAATGTATGTGGATGTGTGCATGCATGCGAGTGTGTGTCTGTGCATGTATCTGTCAATGTATATGTGGACGTGTTAATGTATTTGTTTGAAATTAATGCAATTATTTTTCTTTCTTTTTAGATTCTGCACTTCGTTTTATTACGAGACACTGGCTCCGCAGCACATGACACTAGCTCACTGATACAAGACATTTGTTTTCCTTTGAGTGGAACAAACTGGGTTAAGTTATCACCAGTTTCCTACACCTGCATTCTCTGTGGAATGCTAGCCATGTTAGATTCCATTGACCTACTTGAGAAGTGTTGCCATGACAACACATGTGTACTTCTGACCTGCATCGCTGACAAACTATTTGAGAATATTCACAGGTACCTGGTAATCATTATACTAATCCAGAATTTCATGATGCTTTTATATGACTACTGCACCTTACTTGGCTGTCATTTATCTAGAATGCTGTCTTAAAGGTTAACAAAATCATGTGAAATATATCTCGTGGCAAAATAGTATTTATGGTATAACATTCCATTGTATTTTTTTTTACAAAATGACAGCATGTCAACTTGTACATGTCAAAAAACATGCCACCTTTTCTCAATATATATTATAGTAAAAAACATTTTGTATTCTTATATTTGTGTGTAGCATGCACTTGCTGTACGTTTAACATATTTCTTTTGCCAGATTGTCAGACCCAGGTAGTAAACTGCTAGCTTCCAGGGCATTGACTCAGCTTACTGCTAGGGCCTGGTAAGTATTCGTGTCTGTACGTATCATGGATCCATTAGTGTGAACTAGTGTCTGTCATGTATCATGGACCCATTACTGAGTGTACTAGTGCCTGCCATGTACCATGGACCTATTACTGAGTGTACTGGTGTCTGCCATGTATCATGGACCTATTACAAAATGCCCCCGGGCAACACCACCCCAGACAATATCCCCCTAGGACAAAATCCCCAGTAGGTTAATATCCCCCAGGACAGTATCCCCTGCATAAAATCCCCATAGGCAAAATCCCCAATCCAAATGTATATAATAGTTATTAATAAAATTATAATTATCTACATAAATGTTACTGCATAAAGTAGTGTTACAATTATTATACTCAGCTCTATTAATTGTCTTTCTTTAACAATATCAGTATATAATTATCTACATAAATGTTACTGCATAATGCTATTTTACAATATACTGAGCTTTATTGATGTTCTTCTGGATAATGACATAGGTCTAACAGGTAACCATTTTAAATGGTTTGTATTGAACCCAGGTTTGAGACATAAACTCACAATTGCTTCTTCTTTGTTTTCCTTGACACGACCCAGTGTATCACACAGCAAAAAGAGTAGACAGTGTAATAAATATGAAAGTTACTTTTCTGTTGACTGTTGTTTTATTGTTGCTGAGTGTTCTGGTGTCTGCCATGTATCATGGACCCATTTCTGAGTGTATTAGTGTCTGCATGTATCATAGACGAATCACTGAGTGTACTGGTGTCTGCCATGTATCACTGAGCCATTTCTGAGTGTACTGGCATCTGCATGTATCATGGACCCATCACTGAATGTACTGGTGTCTGCCATGTATCATGGACCCATTTCCGAGTGCACTGGTGTCTGCATGTATCATGGATCCATCACTGAGTGTACTGGTGTCTACCTTGTATCATGGACCCATTTCTGAATGTACTGGCATCTGGATGTATCATGGACTCATCACTTAGTATACTGGCATCTGCATGTATCATGGACCAATTACTGAGTGTACTGGCACCTGCATGTATCATGAATCCATTCCTGAGTGTAGTGACATCTGCATGTATAATGGACCAATTACTGAGTGTACTGGCATCTGCATGTATCATGGACCAATTCCTGAGTGTAGTGGCATCTGCATGTATCATGGACCCATTCCTGAGTGTGCTGGCATCTGCATATATAATAGACCCATTACTGAGTGTACTGGTGTATGCATGTATCAATCACAGAATCGTTTTAGTAAATTTGAGGGGGTGATTGTTGATGAATCAGTTTAAAATAGTTCAAACAGCTATTCATATGATAATTATGAAATAATTAGAATAATAAATTCTGGTACAACAACTAGTATAAAACATTAATGGTCAGTGTTTATGGATTTAAACTGCCTTTAGGATGTTTAATGAATTAAGAAGTAACTCTAGGAGTGTCGTTGTTCATTGTAGCAATCTGTTGGATGCTGTCCCCACTGACAGTCGACTTGCTGCATGTTTCCATGATGATGGTGATCTGCTACAACTACTGGTAAACTACGCCTGGACCAGTTGGGAGGACCCAGTCGATGTGAGGCTCACATCCATAACAACGTATCAGTCACAAGGGACAATATATCACCATTCATGTAAAGCATGCTCATATAAAGTAAAGTAAAACTCCTTGAATGGATAGATGATCCGGTTTCTTGGTTATTAATATTAATCATAATTACCTCTCAAGAAACTTGCAGTTTGTTTTGGATATTTCGACTGCATCTCGCAGTCTTCTTCAGCAGACTGAAGCAGATTGTGAACACAAACTGAACACAGGTCATCAGTGCTCTATGAAGGACGTCAATATTCTAGACCACGAGGAGAACTGGCACAGGAGAAAAAATAAAGGAGGCGATTAACATCCACAGAAACAAACCTACGCTGAACCGAGACGTCGGCCAGGAGCTCCCACCAGTCCTACTCCAGCTTGTGTCACATGACATTGGTCATGTGACACATCCATAACTTCAGTCTGCTGAAGAAGACTGCGAGATGCAGTCAAAATATCCAAAACAAACTGCAAGTTTCTTGAGAGGTAATTATGATTAATAAAGTAAAACTCCTTCATTGATGTGATGTATTGGTCCATGTGAGGAACTCACTGACATGACAAACTGACACTACTTTGAATGAGGAACTGACACTTCTTTGAATGAGGAACTGGCACCTCTTTGATGAGCTGATACTTGTTTGGATGAAGAACTGACACTCCTTTGAATGAGGAGCTGACACCACTTTGACACAAGGAACTGACACCTTTGAATGATGAGCTGATACCTCTTTGAATGAGGAACTGACACCTCTTTGAATGAGGAACTGACACTTCTTTGAATGAGGAACTGTCACCTCTTTGATGAGCTGATACTTGTTTGGATGAAGAACTGACACTTCTTTGAATGAGGAGCTGACACCACTTTGACATGAGTAACTGACACCTCTTTGAATGAGGAGCTGACACCACTTTGACATGGGTCTTTGAATCCTAAGTGTTGCTATTTTGTCTGTAGATGTAGCTCTTATGATGTCAGGACTGCAGTTGGACATAGTGACAAATTGAAGATTTGTGGTTTGGGGTGATTGGCACGTTTAGCTGCTATGGCCGATATGACTATTAACATTTCATAAAGAACATATGTGGAAAAGGGCAGCTTTGTTATGTTTTGTTTTAGGCAATCAGACGTGAAGCGAAAGGAATATTTGATGCTACACTCAGATGCCACTTGAAGAGCAAACACTCAGGTAGCTAATGAGCAAACACTCAGGTAGCTAATGAGCAAACACTCAGGTAGCTAATGAGCAAACACTCAGGTAGCTAATGAGCAAACATCAGCTCAAGTAGAAGTAGTTTCATAAAATAAGTGCACATTTGCCAAATTGTTAAATACATCTGTTTAATTGTATTCTTTTGACTGTATACTGAGAAGATTATATTGTGAATAAGTGTATAGAGGGTGAGCAGCTCATTATTGACTGAGGCTGTGTCAGTCTGCTCTCACAAAACACTGCATATAACTCTTCTGGTTATGCAATACAAAATGCATTTTAACATTGATGTTGAAATTCCTGGGTAAAGTGTGCTGTTTGATCAATTTGATCTGTTATTTTCAGAGGCGGGTGACAGTGCATATATTGAGAGTTTGGTGACATCACTTCTGTCAATGAGTTGGCTCACCAAGGGCAAGTATGGCCCTCTCAGTACCATCATGGCATACACTGGAGCCAGCAGACTGCTGCGACTGGAGCCAGCTTTACCACACATCTTGGTACAGACCATGTCGGAGCAGACACTAGCCTGCTATGTGAGTTGTCTTGGTACAGACCATGTCGGAGCAGACACTAGCCTGCTATGTGAGTTGTCTTGGTACAGACATTGTCGGAGCAGACACTAGCCTGCTATGTGAGTTGTCTTGGTACAGACCTTGTCGGAGCAGACACTAGCCTGCTATGTGAGTTGTCTTGGTACAGACGTTGTCGGAGCAGACACTAGCCTGCTATGTGAGTTGTCTTGGTACAGAGTACAGACCTTGTCGGAGCAGACACTAGCCTGCTATGTAAGTTGTCTTAGTACAGACCTTGTCGGAGCAGACACTAGCCTGCTATGTAAGTTGTCTTAGTACAGACCTTGTCAGAGCAGACACTAGTCTGCTATGTAAGTTTTCTTGGTACAGACCTTGTCAGAGCAGACACTAGCCTGCTATGTGAGTTGTCTTGGTACAGACCTTGTTGGAGCAGACACTAGTTTGTACATAATGCTATATGAGTTCATTGCTAGAAGTCAGTCTGAAAATTGTTTGTATATCATATATTGTATGTTTTTGAATGTTAGGTGTCATATTCTCTTCACATTATAATCGCACCATACAATATAAACATGCTGTCCGTTATGTTTGTCATTTGTTTGGTAGACATCTGTCAAGTGTACCATGAATGTGTATTTGATGAGTTATCCTTTGTGTCTCGTGGGTATTGTAGGTAGGTGAGTTGTTTGAGAAGCTGTTTGTGGCCCACCTGACAGAACTGAAGGGTTGCAAAATAGAGCAAGAGTTGGCAGAAGGAAACAGGAGAGATGTGGCAGGCAGGGAGACTGCTGAAGCCCTGCACCGCTGGCATGTTGTGTGGCTGGAGCCCTTGCTGCAGGCCTTGTGTACAGGCTCACCTCCGCACAGGAAGTACATTGTTGAGGTGACTACTTGGTGCATCAATATAGTCCAGGAGTTTTAGGTAAAACCTAAAAGTTGATACAAAACTACAATACAAAAAAGGTGATGTTTGCACCACAGATCCCTGAAAGGGTTTAGAGTAACATACTAAAAATTCCCATGAATCTGCCTTGAGCTAAACGCTGAATTCAAGATGGCATCCAAGATGGCGGCAACTCTTTGATTAACTATATAACTTCCCGTCTTTATGCATCCACAGGTCTTCCCACAATGGCCCTTACAACCACAAGAAACCATGCTAGGAGCTTGTCTGGGGCTGGGGGTGTTGCTTGCTACAGGACCCACTATTGTCCATCCTCTTGCAATGACCAGCCCCAGTCAGTGGGAGGCAGGTTGTTTCCACATTCAGGCACAATGTGACTGTGCTATGTGCAGAAGGAGTGCTGCCGTGCAGCCGCAGTAGTTGGGGACAGTGTCTCCAAACTGAATTCCAAAGATAGTTTACATTTCCCGATGGCTCTCCCAAAGAGCTTATATATCAGGGCATTCAGTGCAGTCCTCTGGTGCTCCCGGTACATGATGTCTTAATTTTTGTTGTCAGTGTTGATGAAAGCTTCAATGTAGCTGATGTTCCTCAAACTCTCCTTCAGTTTATGCACCAAGGTCTTCTTACCTTTACCAAAGAGCACTGACACACTGTTGTACACAGAAACAGCATGGGATGGACAGCAGATAGGTTTTAAGAGCTCCGATCTTCTCCAGGATGTCAAGAACGTTGAACACCGCTGTGTGTGCAACTGGCCTGGTTCACCAGCATTGCCAGGATGTCAGTGTCGGTAGCGACAACAAGCACAGGATTGGAAACATCCAGGGCTGTTGAGACAGTCAGCCTCCCCGTATCCCCTCAGCCTGCTGGCATTGGACAGAATAATTGGCAAAACATTATGCATTGTGTTGGTTAGGTAACTTTGGTTCTTGAGAAAGCTGTGCTGATGTTGTAGTGGCTTCATGCTGGTATCGAACAGTAAGGTAAACTTCTGAGCCTGCTGAGCCATGTTGATAACCCAGTCACCCTTCTTCATCTTGCTGTCTGTGAATGACACCCTGACCAGTTTTGCTGCCTTCTTCCAACTCCATAAATATCGCCACAGTTGACGTTCAGAGACGCGACTACTCCACTCAAGTTGAGATGTCGATGAGATTGTTATGGTCATATGGGAATGGTTGATGAACAGCAAAGAAGCCTGAACACCTTGAACACCTCCCGGTGCTGGTTGGATGTAGATGAGTCCATTCAGCCACAGCTTGGCAGTCCTGCTTCTCCCAGCAGCCTCACCCAGCAGCAGTTGGATATATGTACTGTAAATCAGCTGCCACTACAGCATGGTGTGCGAGTATCTTGAGGTGATTGGTGTCGACTCCTTTCAGAGCACTGAGTTCCCGGCGTAGACCGTCTCCCAGCAGGTGTCAATGTCGGCACCTGACATCATGTAGCCTATTGAACCCATGTAGGTCACCACACAATGAAAGCCTCGGGATGACCCCTTCAAGTTGTGGAGACGAGAGCACTATCCCAACTACTTTGTACAGTGTACAGTGGCTGGTCAAACATGACGAATTTACACTTCTGTCACCGACAGTAAATGTCCTTCTTGGTGTAACACCTTGCTAAGAATATTATGTTCGGCTGGGTTGGATGGCGATTTATAAAGTGGACCAGCACAATGCTGGCCTTCTCATACTCTCCAGTGCTGTTGGCTGTCTGTGTGAGGTCATCTTCTCATACTCTCCAGTGCTGTTGGCTGTCTGTGTGAGGTCATCTTCTCATACTCTCCAGTCCTGTTGGCTGTCTGTGTGAGGTCATCTTCTCATACTCTCCAGTGCTGTTGGCTGTCTGTGTGAGGTCATCTTCTCATACTCTCCAGTGCTGTTGGCTGTCTGTGTGAGGTCATCTTCTCATACTCTCCAGTGCTGTTGGCTGTCTGTGTGAGGTCATCTTCTCATACTCTCCAGTGCGGTTGGCTGTCTGTGTGAGGTCATCTTCTCATACTCCCCAGTGCTGTTGGCTGTCTGTGTGAGGTCATCTTCTCATACTCCCCAGTGCTGTCGGCTGTCTGTGTGAGGTCATCTTCTCATACTCCCCAGTGCTGTTGGCTGTCTGTGTGAGGTCATCTTCTCATACTCTCCAGTGCTGTTGGCTGTCTGTGTGAGGTCATCTTCTCATACTCTCCAGTCCTGTTGGCTGTCTGTGTGAGGTCATCTTCTCATACTCTCCAGTGCTGTTGGCTGTCTGTGTGAGGTCATCTTCTTATACTCTCCAGTGCTGTTGGCTGTCTGTGTGAGGTCATCTTCTCATACTCCAGTGCTGTTGGCTGTCTGTGTGAGGTCATCTTCAGCTTGCAGGAAGGAAGGAAGACGGAGGGGCTTGAATACCGCAGATATAAACACTGGTGTGGCTTGCTTTTTGTAGTACTTCAACGGAATCTTGTTGTAACTGCCATTGATTGAAGCCGCCTTAACGTTTGCCGGATGCTGAATTGGAACACTTTCAGCTTGGAAATGAGGTGTCACCGCTATTACCACCCATCGCATGGAAAGTTACATGCCCTGTTGCAGTGGCAATGTTGACGTCAACATTGTTGAAGACAAATTGCACAAGGCCTCCACAGAGTCCGGCTTGGGAGAAGAGTTCCTTCATCTGCGCATTTACCAGCTTCACCACTTCGTAGCTCATTGTGAGTCGAGGAAACCCACTCTACAAACAACAAAACCATTATAATTGCACCAATGGCTGATTAGTGTTGTTTTGATTTTTTTCCAGTATCTTCTTCCAAAGTTGTTGAAGCACAGTCCAGGGAGCATTCATTATATCACCAACAGACTCAGTGCAGGTCAGTAGTGCAATGTTGCAGTATTTAGATGTGTAGCCTCCACAAACAATTGACATTTAGATGTTTAAACTGTGCTATTCTTGCCTTTGTTTTGATCAAGTCAGTGTAATGTGGTTAGAACATTTGGTGATGTAATACTGGGTAGTTAATTTGTAATGGTTTAGATCCACTTCCAACGCAACTGTATTCTTAATGATTTCATTGCATGATTATTTGCCTAATGTTCCCTATTTTAAAGAATTTTCTTCTTGAAACACTGACCAACAGGTTCAGCAAATGCTTTTGAATAACGAGAATATTGGCATAAATTGAAATGAACATCACTTCGAAACACCACCTGATTAATACTGTTTTAGCATCCGATATGTAGACAAAGTAATGTGTTGTGTGGGAAAATTAATTGTCAGCACATTCCATTTGCTAAAAATTTGCTGGAAATTACCTTACTAAGCTACAGTGGAAGGATTGAAGACTAATCATATGATACCAAACAATACATCATCATCACCGACCCTGTAAGCGATGGTGGATGTAGTCAGGATGACAGTTTTCAAGTGCTTTATAGCTCAACTACAAACTTTTAGTGTCAGATCCTTTAACAAGCCTGTTATTAATTTTAAAAAAATATAATAAAAATCTGAAGTTTTGCATAGTAAAAACTATTAAAATATGAAAATGTATTTTTAGAACGTAGTAGAACAGTGTTCTTGCTTGATTTTTAAGTACTTTCCTTAAATGTTTCTTTATTATGATTATGCAGGCAGTGACACAGAAACCTTTGGCACATTAGTGACATGTCTGAAGCATGCCAAGACACTGGGGGTGGTGAAGGACATACTGGAGGTGAAGGACGGGTTAGAGGTGAAGGACAGGCTGGGGGTCATGGACAGGCTGGAGGCCAAACAGGATGATGTAACCTTGTGGAATGGCATTATTGCAGTGAGCATGCTGGAACAGGCTCTGGTCCATCAGGATGAACAGGTGAGTTACATGCAGTCAGCCCAGTGTAGACAGATGAATAGGTGAGTTACTGCAGTCAGCCCAGTGTAGACAGATGAACAGGTGAGTTACATGCAGTTAGCCCAGTGTAGACAGATGAACAGGTGAGTTACATGCAGTCAGCCCAGTGTAGACAGATGAACACGTGAGTTACATGCAGTTAGTAGGTACGCGACAATCGGCCTACATTCGCGCTAATCGCTTTGGCCGCGACGTCGATCTCCATGCTCGTTCATTCGCCCGGTGACCGTGTTTTTGCTGCGCGTTTGGCTGGCGTATTTTAGGAGCTCCCGGAGAACACTCATTGTGATGATGTAGTTAACATGTTCCTCTGATGCGTCGTTTTCGAAATTTTCCAATCCGATTTGTACAAGTCAAAAAATATTTACGTTAAAGTTTTTGACTGTCAAAGTCATCGACCATTTACCTGAAGGTAGCTAAATTTTTCTTTCAAACCTTTATAATTTGTATTTTCATATATGTGTATGCCAAATCTGAGGCAAATTAAACTATTAGCACATTGTTTTTTAGAGTTAGCAAAATTTCATGTCAAACCGACAAATGGTTGATCAGGTTGAATTTCACAGCGACAATCCCCTCTGTTTGTCATCGTTTAAATGACCGTGGCCCACCATGATCATACCGAAATAATTCTTTTTGGTGTATTTAATAGTTTCCCGATGAATTTCATGAAAATAATGCCTTAGTAACGCCGATGATTGAAGATTTTGAAGGATACTATTCATGCTAAAAATAAAGCTATTCCTGGCATTTAGGTCACGTGACCCTATTCTTGCAATGTGATTGGCTGATGCTGTTGTTTACAAACACAAGGGACCATGTGCTTTTATTGCTGTATTATTTAGCACCTTCTATTTTATGAAATTAAGTTAATTTTGTAGATTGTTGATTCTGCTAAAAAAATGTATCATTACTTCATACATTTACTTGAACTTTCTAAACATTTGTTTCTACCTTATTCATGATATTAATAGTAACCCTACCCAAGGTTTTTAGGCTGGGTAGTTATCGAGTAGTTTTGAAAAAATACATGAAAGACCCATCAAAAATCAATCAAAACTATAAAAAAAAGTCAGTGTCGTCACATATGGGCCAGTGAGTCGGTCAATTACGGCAGACAGTTAATTAAGGGTGACCTAATTATAATATTTTGATATGCAGAACCTTACATGTCTTTACTTTGCATGATTTTTACTTCAGAGGTTTATTGAATTCAGGTCTGCCCTGAAACGGTTGATATTCACTAATTTAGGTAATTATTAATTAATAATAACATCAAGTTATTACCAAAAAGATAGAAAAAAGCTAAAGAAACAGTGTGCTATGATCACATTTGTTATTTCTTGGTATAGATGCAATAAAAAAATACTATAATAAAAATTGGGGGGAACTGTTGCATTCTGATATTTTCATTTATCAATGAATGCGTATTATTTATCAATCAAAGTAATTAAGATCAATAATTGATGATTTAGTTAAATCATGAATTAAGTGAAGACTGCATCAACAGTTTGTGTTTTAAAGGAGCTATCTCCCCTAAAGTTTCATTAGAATCTCTTCAGTATTAAAAAAGTTGTGACACTTTGTATTCTCAAAGTGAACCATAATTGGCCCAAAAGGTCACAACTTTTCTTCTGTTTTTCTAGTAAAACAAGGCCGAAAAAAACGGGTGGTGCACCTAATCTTTAAAATGTCATAACTTGTCTAATATTCAACCTAGAACAAATATCACAAAGGCATTTTAAAGTTTTTTTCAGGCTCTGTACAATGATACTCAATTGATGTCTATCCATGTAGGTTGAATTTTTTTGTCACATACCTACAGTTAGCCCAGTGTAGACAGATGAACAGGTGAGTTACATGCAGTCAGCCCAGTGTAGACAGATGAACAGGTCAGTTACTGCAGTCAGCCCAGTGTAGACAGATGAACAGGTCAGTTACTGCAGTCAGCCATGATTTGCTGGAAGAATTGGTTCAAGGAATTTCTTAGAAATCACCTAGAATTTGCATGTATGCACATTTGTTTATCGAATATGTTTAAAAGTATACTATTTATACATTGCTGTTTTCCTACAGACGAGGCTGGATGCCTATGGAATGTTGTGTGAGGATCCACGAACAACAGAAATTGTCACCAATGTTGATCTCGGTCTCATCCGACACTTCCTGCCATTCAACATCAACAACCAGTCACCGGCATTCAGACAGCACGTTGTGGCTCTCACTAAGAAGGTACTGAGTCTGATGGAGCTACTCTTTCTTCCAGCCACTTACAGCTGTCTTGCAATATTTCACAGGTTACAAGTTTGCTGCCTGATACTTCTATTATATGAAGTAATGCTGATATGTTAGTTTCCAGTTTCTCCATGTTTACTTGCATACATACTGTGTTGGCAGTGTGTGTGTAAAGCCTCATGAACCGCAGTGGCTGGTGGTTAGAACATCGGACTCTCAGTTGAAAGAACCCGGGTTCTGTCTGTTGAGAATAGTGGCCCAACCATTCCAGAGATGTTATCTGGAATGTCATCAAGTGCTTCTGATCTTGGCCAGTTCATGTTAAGATGTTTCTCAAAGTATGTTTCCCAGCATTTCAACACCTCATCTGGAGCTGTTTTTAGGTTTCCGTCACCATTCTCTGCAGCCATGAGGTGTTTACATGACTTGTTGCTGAGTTCTCGCACATTTTAAAACAAATTATGCAAGTTTTTTTCTTGAAATCCTCCTCCATAACTTGTATTTTTTCCTCAAGTTGTTTTCTCTCGTGGGTTCTTATCACTTTCTTCTCTAGTCTGTTCTTAGCTTTGTATGTTTCATGTTTCTCTGCATGAGAGGTTTTCTTCAAATACTCTGTGCATGCCTTTCTCCTTTCCTCGCACTCTCTTGATGGAAGTCTATCCAGAGTTCCTCCACTGTTCTATCACCAAGTTCCATTGGATGTTCAAAGGCTCCACCAATTTTCTCCTGGAACTCTTGCCTTGTCTCTATCACAAAGCTTATCCACATTGTACCTCATGATTACTTTCCTGTGTGATTTTGAAACACAGGGTTTGACGTCTATATATTTGCTATGACCAGGAAGTGATCTGACTCAAGTTCTGCCGATCTGTATGTCCTACAGTTCTTCAGCTGGCCTTTGAGTTCCTCTGGACAAGAATATAATCAATTTGGTTCATGGTTCCTCCATCTGGTTAAATACACATTCTCCTGGTGTTGGCATGTTGAAACATTGTGTTGGTTTTGACAAGGTCATTTATGGTGCAAAACTGCAGTAGTTGTTGTCCTCTGTCATTCGCATGGCCCAGTCCAAATTTTCCAACAACTTCTGGCCAGGAAGAATGTTGGTCGTCACCCACTTTTGCGTTGAAATCTCCCTGAACCTATTGTTCTTCACCCTTTTGGACGGCACTGATCCTTAACTGCAGCAGGTCCAGAAAGTCTTGGTATTGTTCGTGAGGGTAAGATGATTCTGGTGCCACACCTTGTCTGTGGATACAATCTCCTCTTCCTGAAATGTCACATCCACATCACTACACCAGTGTGTTTCTGATATACCCGCAATGTAGATGTTGAATTTTTCCAGTTCGTCCAAGAGCAGAGCCCTTCCTGATGTAGTGTCCTGACATTCCATATCGCGATGGAAGTCTTCTTTATCTTCAGAACTTCTCTTGATGTAGACAGCATATCCTTGACCGGGAGATTCTTATCACCCCCATATATGCCACATTGCTGTTTAGTGTGTGGCATGCCCTGGACTAGGGGACATTTCTGTCAGTGTACTGGCATGATAGGTGTGTTTTAACACAGAGGATCATAACTACATACGATGGACACTTGCTAGAACATCCCAAAGTTACTATTTGCCCATTGATGGGGATTGGATTAGTGAGTGTTAGGACATATCTGGTTGTCCACGCAAAGGTGGGCCATGCACACTGCATTTGTGGAGCTCCAGTCTGCTCCCAGATCCCTAGCATATTAGCCTGGGGTCGCAGGATGCTCAGTATCCCTGGTGTATCTCTGGGAGGTTAAGTTAGGGTCTTGTCTATGGAGAGGCTACGTACCAGGAGGGGAGGTTTGTGCACTGATATCCCCTTTCACCCCCAAAAAAGGAGGGTCGAGACTATTTGACTGGAGTATTGCCCATGACATCTTATTCGCTATTTAACCAGATACATAAAAGTTTGTAGGTTATTTACGTAACGTGGACTATCTATAGGCCATGGCAAACTCACGTGAATCAGTTTATGTTATGACATATTTGACTGCGTTCATCTGTAATTTTGTAGGATTCCGGTTTGTTTACACAAACGAAATTTTATTTTCATTAGCTCTTATGCAAGGCAATATGATATAACTGTGCACTTGTTCGCCAGGTGTCGCTACTTAACAGTCTAGTGAAGGTAATTCTAGGTAATTGTTTGTTGTTAAATAAAGTTTATTTTAATATTTTGTGCCTAACTATGTAAAATTTTAATCAATATAATGACTAAACTCTTATTGTAATTTGTGGTGGACTCCATTCGTTATTAACAAGAAATATTCAAATCCCTTCAGGGTATTATTTTATCTTGTGTGAATTACAACAATTTCATTCTTTGTTTAATCACGTAGGATCAGCATAATGCAATGATTAACACGTGAGTTTTATACTCTCAGTTTCAGGCCAATATTATCACGTACTGTTGCATAGCTTATTGTTCTAGTGATTTTCAATGATAATAATAAAATAGTGTGGCATCCGATTCAATTGAGTTAACTTTAGGCCTTTCTTTAATGCATGATATAACACACAGTACAACATACACATGAAAAACAAATCTAATAAATCTTACAAATCCTACTATCTCTTTTGTAAAACTGTGTGAAGTATTTCTGCTGTCAGCTGTCGGTAAACTTTCGAAATCCGTGAACTTACGACCAACCGCCAGTTCATCCATCTCAGTTGTGCGAAATGCGCAAAAACTTGCGCAGTGATGTCCGGACAAATAGTCTGGGTAACGCCATATGCTATTCATCTGTATCCAGTCAAATACTCCCCCAGGCTATTTGACCAAATCCAGAGGAATAGCCACTCTGATAAAGGGAGCTAGTTGGCAGGCTTGTTAGCAAATGCATTTGAATGTACATTTGAATGTTGAGCATTTGAATGTGCATTCAAATGCCTCCATGAAATTTTAAATGCATTTCCTTTTGAATGTGTACCTTAAACATTTGAATGCAACCCCCCAAAAATTTTTTATCAAATGCATATGTCATTCTTTTAATAATTATTATTGTTAGATTCACTTTAACAAGTTCACAAGATGCTATTGGAAAAAGTGCTTTACAGTGAGAAGTAGAAGTGAATCCACTTTCACAACTTGCTTTTTGAAAAAGTGCTCTGTAGGTCAATGGTCAATTGGTCAATGGCTCATTACTGAGCTGTTATTTATACAACATGAAAAGACCAACTGGTCTATAAGTTGATGGCTTCAGAGATTACCTGTTCAATGAAACAATTGGCACTGTTGGGGTGGCAGCTCATTAAGGGTAGTAAACATTAGCAATGCCAGCACTAAATATTTTCTCTGTGATTCAGTGTACAACTCTACAGACATGTTCATGTAGTAGGACGTAGTGGTTACAATAATGTACTACTATGTTTATTAAATAAATTAATAATGTGTTTGTGTACATTACATTGTTTTTTTTCCAAATAAAACAAAATGTTAATATAAAGCCAAAACATTTGAAATTAATTCAAATGCATGTAACCAAAACATTTGTATTTGAGTGCGACCCCAAAACATTTGCATTTGAATTCATTCCTGGAAAATGGCATTTGCGTTTGAAACAAGTGAAACATTTGCATTTGTATTCAAATGCATTGACATGCATTTGTTAACAAGCCTGCTAGCTGGTGGCTGCAGCTGAAAGCAAGAGCATGAACCTCTTTCTCTGAGGGTAGGGGGCCAGCCGCCAATACCCATATTGTTTATTTTATTTAGACTATAATTTTTTTCCGTCACAATATAGAACTCAAAGCAATTGTAATTTCAGACATGAGTGGTTATTGAACGATAAATAAAAGGATCGCAGTGGCGATCAGAAGTTAGCGCGATCCAAGGTGTGTATGGAATGCAACAAAGTTCTACGTTTTTAATGCTTTTTGTAATTTCACAAAAATTTGTAAAAACTAAAAATATGTTGTAATTTTAGCCACTCCAAACATTAAAAAACAAGAGTTCTAAATAATGATGCTCAAGAGCTCTAAATAATGATACTCAAGAGCTCTAAATAATAGTGTGCAAACTTATTTCTTGTTAGTTCCTGAAACATCCTGGATGATTTTCACGAGCTTACCATTAGTTTCATCATATTGTGTTGATTGCAGCTATTCATGCGCCTCAAAGAAAGTGGCCGAGTCGTAGTACGAAGGCACAAGACAACAACAAAACAGGAGAAAGCTGGCACGCAGCAATTGATGCAGCTCTCCTATTATAAGGTCAGTTCAACTTCTTCAAACATCTACTTTAAATGTTTTGATATTAAAGAAATAAAAAAGACAAGGTTTAGTAACCTATTTAACAATACATCCTAAATAACTTGTTTCTTGTGGCATGTAGACGAGGAAGCCGTTGTATTATTGAGAGTCCAACAATTTATAACCTAATTTCTTTTTTAATTGTATTCACACTGCTATCATTTGTATAATCGGTAGATCATCTATTCTATTAAATTATTGTCCTCGATGAGAATGAATACTTTCTTGTACATCTAATCTGTACTGTTTTGTGCTATTAATAATAATAATAATTAACTTCTGTGGCACCTATGTCCTCAGGAACCTGAGCTCAGAGGTCCAACAAAACAAAATCATTAAGCATAATCGTGAACAAGGATGTGCAAAAGTCATTATTGCTACGTCGTGCCCTCTAATGCTACTTCATTATTGTTACATCATGCCCTCTAATGCTACTTCATTATTGCTATGTCATGCCCTCTAATGCTACTTCCTTCTTGAGTTTGAAGAAAATATTTATATAAATATCTTTAAAAACGTATTTCTATCAATATCGTAATTACCATTCAATATTTTAAAACGTCAACTTGGTCTCCTCTTAATATACTGGTTCAAAACAGCAGAACACATTCCCTCATGCTCACCTTCCTTACATACCAATTTTGAGATTGCCTAATCATTTCATCTTGATATGCTTCAAAGTTCAGGCACAGTAGAAGTGTCTGTATTATAGCATTTTCTAGTTTTTATTTGTCAGTCATTATAATTGTTGTTTTGTCCCTTCTAGGACTTCCTTCAGTGGTTGTGTCAACTGGCCATGAACCACTTGCATCCAGAGGCTGCCTTCCCAGCACGCACTACTGCACTGAGTCTACTTACAACCGTGGTGCATGTGTTTGGTGCACATGACAGGGACCCAGGTAAAACTATTTGAACTTGAAGCAGTTTGTCTTATTTATATGTGACTTAAAAGAATCATACCAGTCAGAGAAATGTTATTTTAAATTTTTATTATTGAAGAACAGTAATCTATAACTATTTTTGTTGGAAAAAGTGTTTTTAATTCCCAAAATACATAATTAAACGTTTGCTAGATTTTGTGGCAGCCATAATTTTTTTTTATTTTTTAGGTCTAGAATAAAAATTGCAGTAATATTTATCAGATGATGTAGAATGCAATGCCATAGGGATTTTTTATATTCCTAAAATTATGTGTTTCAGTTGATTTATAAATTTTAAAAAATCACAAAGTGATGATAAACTACCCTGGAAGAAATATAAAGAAGTGCCGCCCGATTTGCCCTAACTGACCACTGCCATACAACAAACGTGGCTGGCATACATTAGAAAGAAGACTGCAACACCAACTTCTTTTCTTCTACAAAATAAAACATAACATTTCTCTGCCACAACATCTCATAGTCCCATGCACCGGTACCCACAACAGTGATCCTGATAAATATATACAAATACAAGCACGCACAAATACATATGCATACTTATTCTATCACAGAATTAAAAGAGCCTGGAATTTACTCCCCACAGAAACAATAAGACTCCATTCATCCCTTTCAGCTGGCTTTCTATCTTGCTCCACCAGCCCACCTCATCCAACTGCAGGGGGGGAGGGGGACAAACTCATAGCGACATATATTTTTTGCAAAAAATTTTTTTTTCACATTTATATGCACCATCTGCATGCACACCACAAACTCATGTTAGCCCCAGAAGGGACTGTATGGAGTAAATCCACTGAAGACATGATGAATACCAATCAAATATTTACTAGCGTGAATGTGGGAAAAACCTACAACAATATTGTGTGGAGGAGTTAATATCTTTCAAATGGAAAAACAAATTGAAATATAAATTTTTAATGGTTAGTAAAGCGGGTTTCCATGGAAAAAATTGTGACCCATTTTTTGTGTGCTAGTGAACCACTTATCTTGTTTGAATTCTAAAGTACTTAGAAATGAGAGTTTTAATCTTTACCGGTGTGACCCCTTAAAGATGATGTAACATACACATCTCCTGTAATGCGAAGAACAGCTATTTATATACATATTTAGAAAGTAAAATAATAACTTGTCATCAGAAAACTATTTTGTTTTGTTGGGCAATGGGACACCTGTGAAATATGTCCCACCAAGAACAAATATTCCTTACTACTTTTGTTCTATTCTCTCACTCCTATTGCATTATATTCTCTCACTCCTATTGCATTATATTCTCTCACTCCTATTGCATTATATTCTCTCACTCCTATTGCATTATATTCTCTCACTCCTATTGCATTATATTCTCTCACTCCTATTGCATTATATTCTCTCACTCCTATTGCATTATATTCTCTCACTCCTATTGCATTATATTCTCTCACTCCTATTGCATTATATTCTCTCACTCCTATTGCATTATATTCTCTCACTCCTATTGCATTATATTCTCTCACTCCTATTGCATTATATTCTCTCACTCCTATTGCATTATATTCTCTCACTCCTATTGCTTTATATGCTCCAATGTTTGGGGGTGTTTGCAACAGATTGCTAACTAGCTATTTTGGGGTGTTACGTAATTTCCGATGTGAAGTTTTCTTTTCTTGCACAGTAAAGGAAGTATTAATGTTTTAATATTGAAATGTTCATGTACATGTTCATGTACATGTTCATGTACATGTTCTGGCTCACCCAGTGTCAGTGGTAATGTAATTGTTATAAAGAGGTGATTCATACTGTTTTATTTGTTTGTTTTGTTGAGGCTCTTTAAAAGAGGAGTTTCACTTGGTTGACATCTGGCCCCAGTCCCACGTGCAGACATTACTGGAGTGTTTACATGACACGTTTGAAGAAAACAAAGTGAATGCATTCACAGTGCTGGCTGCAGTTCCTCAGAGGTACCTCTTCCTGCAAGTAGGTGGCAGCACTCACCCTCCTCACAGTTACCAGAAAATCTTAATTCTTGGAGCAGAGAGCAGAGAATGTTCATGCTCTTATCCATGGTACTGAGATTATCTATGGATGGAGAATGGAGAATACTAAGTATGTAGAAAGATAAAAGATAGTTTAAGGTAAACATTTTTAGTTATCAAGAATGATGTCAGTCTACTTATTACACTGTGAACATTACACTTGCCTGTATGATAATATTTACCTTTGTGTTTTAGCATATTTTTGGTGATTGAAAAACTCATGATTTCAAAGTTTACTTTTGCTTTTGAATTATAAGTAATATAATTTTTATTGCTTATATTAGAGAACAAAACAGGACTATATTTTGTTGTAAATAACCGTATGTAACTTGGTGGTCTGTTTGCCATTCAAAATAACTAAATAATAATGTGAAAATAATCATTCCCTTGTCTCAGTGCACCTACTTCAGCATCAGAATGGGCTGTCATAGCCTCCATCTTGGTTCAATGCCACTCCTGTGTTTCTGTGGCCTCTCTAATCTGTCTTTGTCACAACTTGCTTTCCTTGGCCAATAGTGTGGCATCTTCCAATGAGTCTTTCAATGAGACGGATACGGCAGTTTGTGCGTTCATTCATCATGTTGCCAATAACCTGCTGTGTTCACCCACCTGTGTGTATGGTAGTCCAAGCAGTTCATCGTGTTCCCAGTGACCTGCTGGTTTGTATGGTAGTCCAAGCAGTTTGTGTGTTCATTCATGGTGTTCCCAGTGACCTGCTGGTTTCACCTACCTGTGTGTATGGTAGTCCAAGCAGTTTGTGTGTTCATTCATGGTGTTCCCAGTGACCTGCTGGTTTGTATGGTAGTCCAAGCAGTTTGTGTGTTCATTCATCGTGTTCCCAGTGACCTGCTGGTTTCACCTACCTGTGTGTATGGTAGTCCAAGCAGTTTGTGTGTTCATTCATTGTGTTCCCAGTGACCTGCTGGTTTGTATGGTAGTCCAAGCAGTTTGTGTGTTCATTCATCGTGTTCCCAGTGACCTGCTGGTTTCACCTACCTGTGTGTATGGTAGTCCAAGCAGTTTGTGTGTTCATTCATCGTGTTCCCAGTGACCTGCTGGTTTGTATGGTAGTCCAAGCAGTTTGTGTGTTCATTCATCGTGTTCCCAGTGACCTGTTGGTTTGTATGGTAGTCCAAGCAGTTTGCGTGTTCATTCATCGTGTTCCCAGTGACCTGCTGGTTTCACCTACCTGTGTGTATGGTAGTCCAAGCAGTTTGTGTGTTCATTCATTGTGTTCCCAGTGACCTGCTGGTTTGTATGGTAGTCCAAGCAGTTTGTGTGTTCATTCATCGTGTTCTCAGTGACCTGCTGGTTTCACCTACCTGTGTGTATGGTAGACCAAGCAGTTTGTGTGTTCATTCATCGTGTTCCCAGTGACCTGCTGGTTTCACCTACCTGTGTGTATGGTAGTCCAAGCAGTTTGTGTGTTCATTCATTGTGTTCCCAGTGACCTGCTGGTTTGTATGGTAGTCCAAGCAGTTTGTGTGTTCATTCATCGTGTTCTCAGTGACCTGCTGGTTTCACCTACCTGTGTGTATGGTAGACCAAGCAGTTTGTGTGTTCATTCATCGTGTTCCCAGTGACCTGCTGGTTTCACCTACCTGTGTGTATGGTAGTCCAAGCAGTTTGTGTGTTCATTCATTGTGTTCCCAGTGACCTGCTGGTTTGTATGGTAGTCCAAGCAGTTTGTGTGTTCATTCATCGTGTTCTCAGTGACCTGCTGGTTTCACCTACCTGTGTGTATGGTAGACCAAGCAGTTTGTGTGTTCATTCATCGTGTTCCCAGTGACCTGCTGGTTTCACCTACCTGTGTGTATGGTAGTCCAAGCAGTTTGTGTGTTCATTCATTGTGTTCCCAGTGACCTGCTGGTTTGTATGGTAGTCCAAGCAGTTTGTGTGTTCATTCATCGTGTTCTCAGTGACCTGCTGGTTTCACCTACCTGTGTGTATGGTAGTCCAAGCAGTTTGTGTGTTCATTCATCGTGTTTCCAGTGACCTGCTGGTTTGTATGGTAGTCCAAGCAGTTTGCGTGTTCATTCATCGTGTTCCCAGTGACCTGCTGGTTTCACCTACCTGTGTGTATGGTAGACCAAGCAGTTTGCGTGTTCATTCATCGTGTTCCCAGTGACCTGCTGGTTTCACCTACCTGTGTGTATGGTAGTCCAAGCAGTTTGTGTGTTCATTCATCATGTTCCCCGTGACCTGCTGGTTTCATCTACCTGTGTGTATGGTAGTCCAAGCAGTTTGTGTGTTCATTCATTGTGTTCCCAGTGACCTGCTGGTTTGTATGGTAGTCCAAGCAGTTTGTGTGTTCCCAGTGACCTGCTGGTTTCACCTACCTGTGTGTATGGTAGTCCAAGCAGTTTGTGTGTTCATTCATTGTGTTCCCAGTGACCTGCTGGTTTCACCTACCTGTGTGTATGGTAGTCCAAGCAGTTTGTGTGTTCATTCATCGTGTTCCCAGTGACCTGCTGGTTTGTATGGTAGTCCAAGCAGTTTGTGTGTTCATTCATCATGTTCCCAGTGACCTGCTGGTTTCACCTACCTGTGTGTATGGTAGTCCAAGCAGTTTGTGTGTTCATTCATTGTGTTCCCAGTGACCTGCTGGTTTCACCTACCTGTGTGTATGGTAGTCCAAGCAGTTTGTGTGTTCATTCATCATGTTCCCAGTGACCTGCTGGTTTGTATGGTAGTCCAAGCAGTTTGTGTGTTCATTCATCATGTTCCCAGTGACCTGCTGGTTTCACCTACCTGTGTGTATGGTAGTCCAAGCAGTTTGTGTGTTCATTCATCGTGTTCCCAGTGACCTGCTGGTTTGTATGGTAGTCCAAGCAGTTTGGTTGTTCATTCATCGTGTTCCAGTGACCTGCTGGTTTCACCTACCTGTGTGTATGGTAGTCCAAGCAGTTTGTGTGTTCATTCATCGTGTTCCCAGTGACCTGCTGGTTTGTATGGTAGTCCAAGCAGTTTGTGTGTTCATTCATCGTGTTCCAGTGACCTGCTGGTTTCACCTACCTGTGTGTATGGTAGTCCAAGCAGTTTGTGTGTTCATTCATCGTGTTCCCAGTGACCTGCTGGTTTCACCTACCTGTGTGTATGGTAGTCCAAGCAGTTTGTGTGTTCATTCATTGTGTTCCCAGTGACCTGCTAGTTTCACCTACCTGTGTGTATGGTAGTCCAAGCAGTTTGTGTGTTCATTCATCGTGTTCCCAGTGACCTGCTGGTTTGTATGGTAGTCCAAGCAGTTTGTGTGTTCATTCATCGTGTTCCCAGTGACCTGCTGGTTTGTATGGTAGTCCAAGCAGTTTGTGTGTTCATTCATCGTATTTACTGGGAACCATGGTAGGGAATGAAAGGCTAATCATTCAGGTAGGCCAGAATGGAAGGGAAACCCAAGACAATAAACTGTCCACTGGTGTGGTCACTGGGAAGATAACCTGGTGGATAGTTACAGCTACCACTAATCACTCTCTCTGGCTGTAAATATTTAGGGCTGGCATTGTTAATGTTAATCCACCTAAAGAGCTGTCACCCCCAACCCACCCCAACAGTGCCAACACAACACAAGAGAGTCATTTGTCTGCATTGTTTCATTGAACATGTAATCTATGAAGCCATCAACTTATAGACCAGTTGGTCTTTTCATGTTATATGAATAACAACTCGGCCATTGACCAGTTGACCATTGACCTACAGAGCACTTTTTCAAAGAGCAATTTGTTAAAGTGGATTCACAGGTCAGACAATGATTTCATAATCTGCTGAGGGTACTGTCCACTACAGAGCACTTTTTCAATCACATGTTATGTACTTGTGAAAGTGAATCTAACAATAATAATTATTCAAAGAATTACGCATGCATTTGAACAAGTATTTGATTGTGCATTTGACAAATCAAATGTTTGTGGGTTGCAATCAAATGCAAATGTTTCAGGTACGCATTCAAATGCAAATGCATTTACAATTTCATGGAGGCATTTAGAATGCGCATTCAAATGCTCAACATTCAAATGCATATTCAAATGCATATGCATTTGTTAACAAGACTGGTTCCCAATGACCTGCTGGTTTCACTGTTTCCTGTGTGTATGGTGGTCCAAGCAGTTTGTTGATATATAACACCACACATGTCGCTTGGGTGGGTTTGTCCCTGACCAATATGACCTTATGTTAGTAAGCAACTGGTGAAATGTTCCCACTCCATGCTCGCTACATGTTCTCACAAGATGGCAGTCAACTTCTCTGACCAGTCGCACACTTATGGTAGTCGAATGTTGGGTGCTTTGTTGGTCTGCTGCTGAATGTTGGGAGCTTTGTTGGTCTACTGCTGAATGTTGGGGGCTTTGTTGGTCTACTTCTGAATGTTGGGTGCTTTCTTGGTCTGCTTCTGAATGTTGGGTGCTTTCTTGGTCTGCTTCCGAATGTTGGATGCTTTGTTGGTCTACTTCTGAATGTTGGGTGCTTTGTTGGTCTGCTTCTGAATGTTGGGTGCTTTGTTGGTCTGCTTCTGAATGTTGGGTGCTTTGTTGGTCTGCTTCTGAATGTTGGGTGCTTTCTTGGTCTGCTTCTGAATGTTGGGTGCTTTCTTGGTCTGCTTCTGAATGTTTGGTGTCTTCATCTTTGTGTGTTGTAAATCAACTCACAATACTTACTCACTCAAAACGCTCGTTTGACATTTGAGATTTATGTCACTCTTCTGAGATCTGCATGTTTATGGTTCATGCCCACATGCATATGGTTCATGCCTGCATGTGTATGGTTCAGGCCTGCATGTTTATGGTTCAGGCCTGCATGTTTATGGTTCTGGCCTGCATGTTTATGGTTCAGGCCTGCATGTATTATGGTTCAGACCTGCATGTTTATGGTT
Organism: Lamellibrachia columna; assembly: GCA_963662155.1. Taxonomy (NCBI): domain Eukaryota; kingdom Metazoa; phylum Annelida; class Polychaeta; order Sabellida; family Siboglinidae; genus Lamellibrachia; species Lamellibrachia columna. The sequence continues at coordinate 42,480,510 of OY759262.1, read as the reverse complement.
CAAGCCTGCATGTTTATGGTTCAGGCCTGCATGTATATGGTTCAGATGGTGGCTGGAGTTGAAATTGAGACATTGATCAGTGTGGTTGAGATTTCAATAGACTATTTACTTCTGTTGTTATCCTCAATTCCTGGTGGAAGAAAATCAGAGTTGCTAGAAATACAGGACAGGTATGACCTTCCCATATTGATCTCCCTCTCATATGGCATTAACATTGGTTATATGACATTGACAGCCAACACATGTTTTATATTATGCATGTATCAATGTAGAAGAAATAATTAAATGTTGCTTTTATTGTGATTTTGAGGACACAACACGGTTGCACTGCCTGCTTGAAGCAAGTCTGCAGTTGGCACGCAGCACACGACCACAGGACTGCAACACTGCTGCTTACCTACTGCGCATCATTACCCAGCAGCCACTGCTTTATCACATCATCGGTGTTAGTTATGTGGACCAACTGAACACTGCCACTTGCCTGTTGACTGTCAAGGAAGCCCTATGGAGATGTGGGCTTAATGACGCCACTCAAGGGATGCACCCTACTTTGGAAAGGGATGGAATATTTAAAGAACCAGAGAGCTGTAAGAAATGTTTGTACTGGCATGACACGAGAGTGCTCAATGACTTTGTGGGCAGGTGCTGTGTCATGTTGACTCTACTGCTTGGGCAGTTAGACAGTCAAGTGACAGTTGCTCGCCACAATCTAGTGCAAGCTGCGTCAACTCAACCAATGTACCCCACAATGCACTGCATCCGCTACCTTCTCAGAGACGTTGATTTGAAGTGAGTTTAAGTGTTGTTTTGTACAGTATTTTTAAAATACTTTAATTATGATGCATAATGCCCTGCCCCAGCACAAACTCATTGCATGCACCAACAATATTTCTGCATGAAACTACCACCGCAATATGAACTTATTAGTTTATTAGTTTATCTTACAATGTTGTGTGTTTTGATCTGTGTATGGATAATATTTTTCAGAATGTAAGAGATCACTGTTGCCAAAAAGCACCTGTTTCAGACCACCATTATCAATACATGGCTGAAACCTAGAACTGTTCAAGTAATATGTTGTCCAATGGTTCATGGTACTCTCCAAGAACCCTATGAAGTGTTGCCACTCTCTGTTCATTAGGTGTGTGGACAACAGTCCTATGTGGTGCCACCTGCTGAAATGTCTCATCAATATGTGCTTTCTGGTGGCAACAGTGGTAGCGCCAGTGGTCACTAACTGCAGTCCCGAAGGCTTCATTCCAGACGAGTTCTGTTCTACTGGTGAGGGCCTTTATTCTAGTATCTATTTAAAGTGAATTCAGATGTTTGGATACTAATTCAAAGTTGGTTTGAATAACAGTTTAATTGAGTAGCGTGTAGCTTCCCCTCAGAAGGTCAGCTGCATGGATGACCACTAGTGTCTGCACTGTGCTGTTCTTATCAGATCTTCATATTTTATTTTTCCCATCCACACCTGCATGTTGTCTGTTCATGTGACTCTTGGTCTTCCCTGTCTCTTTCACCCTCCACCATGCCCTCCAATATCTCCCATCCACACCTGGATGTTGTCTGTTCATGTGACTCTTGGTCTTCCCTGTCTCTTTCCCTGTCTTTGGAGGGCATTTTTAAGCCATGGACTGCTCAAAATCCTTAACATATTTGACACTTAGTAAGTGTGAAAGCTAAAAGTAATAAGGTTGTCTCTTTTCTGTAAACAAAATAGTCTTAACCAGTTGAACACTTTTCCAGTATACATGTACATATAATCCCTTAATTTTTTCCTTGTTGTCATTGAACGACGGGGACAGGTATTTACCCTGATAGCGGGAAGAAAGATAGTAGTGTGTGTGTGTGTGTGTGTGTGTGCATGCGTGCGTGCGTGCGTGCGTGCATGCGTGCGTATGTGAGCTTCCTGTGTCATCAGCACATGTGTGCATGTGTGTCCTGTCGTGCAAGAGTCTAGTATAGAAATGTTGATGCGCACGAGTAGAGTGTGTGTGTGTGCGCGCGCGCAAGCATGCGTGTGTATGAGCTTCCTGTCTTATCGTGCTGTTGTGCAAGAGTCTAGTATAGAAATGTTGATGCGCACGAGTAGAGTGTGTGTGTGCGTTCGTGCGGGCACGCATGCGTGTGCATGAGCTTCCTGTCTTGTCGTGCTGTTGTGCAAGAGTCTAGTATAGAAATGTTGATGCGCACGAGTAGAGTGTGTGTGTGCGTTCGTGCGGGCACGCGTGCGTGTATATGAGCTTCCTGTCTTATCGTGCTGTTGTGCAAGAGTCTAGTATAGAAATGTTGATGCGCACGAGTAGAGTGTGTGTGTGCGTTCGTGCAGGCACGCATGCATGTGCATGAGCTTCCTGTCTTGTCGTGCTGTTGTGCAAGAGTCTAGTACAGAAGCAACACTTCACTTTGTAGACGTGACATCGCTGGGTGATGCACCACTGCCACCAGTTGACAAGATATCAGATGTGACAGCTGCAAACAAAGTTTTCCTGATGCCTGAATACTTGACTGTCTGTTGCTGGAGAAGTGCCAAGGAGGCATCCTTGCTGCTTGGGCAGCTGTTAGAAACCGCTCCTGTCATTAACCCCAATGTTGATATGTCAACATCGGAGCTTCTGGATTCTCCCAGAACAAGCCACCAGAAAGGACTGCTATCAGTCAAACAGGTAAAATCTACTTTGTTTGTCCACTTGACAGTTGTGGTAGGAAGTAGTTAAGGTATATTAGATCATGATTGTGGTTAATGTTTTGATGTGAATGTAAGGCTGGTCTGTTGCATGTCTTCAGATTCATGCTGTCGGTGAGTACTTCATCAACCAGTTGTTGCAGTCTCGACACAGGGGAGCATTCGAGTTGGCCTACGCTGGATTTGTTAAGATGACTACCATGCTGTGGAAGTAAGTCAGTGCTGACTACACTACAAACACCACAAGACATGATGTCTCCATCTCACTCTTTCTAAGTCCATGTGTCTCTGTCTTCTCACATTCTCTCTTTTCTTCTCATTTCAGACTCGATTAATAAAAAATTTAATTTGTTATTTAATTTTAGTGAAATCATCAGACAAACTATTATATACATCAGTGCATTGGTACATAGACATACTGTATATTAATACATTGGTACATTGACATACTGTACATTAATGCATTGGTATGTGGATGTATTGTATATTAGTGCATTGATACATGGACATACTGTACATTAATGCACTGGTACATGGATGTACTGTACATTAATGCATTGGTTCATGGACGTACTGTACATTAATGCATTGGTACATGGACATACTGTACATTGATGCACCGGTACATGGATGTATTGTACATTAGTGCATTGGCTCATGGATGTACTGTACATTAATGCATTGGTACATGGACATACTGTACATTGATGCACTGGTACATGGACGTATTGTACATTAGTGCATTGGTTCATGGACGTAGTGTACATTAATGCATTGGTACATGGATGTACTGTACATTGATACACTGGTACATGGACGTATTATACATTAATGCATTGGTACATGGATGTACTGTACATTAATGCATTGGTTCATGGACGTACTGTACATTAATGCATTGGTTCATGGACGTACTGTACATTAATGCATTGGCACATGGATTTAATGTACACTAATGCATTGGTACATTGGTATTAATACATTACTATATTGTGCTATCGTACTTACTATTAGCTAGCAGCTAATCGGGGTGAGACATTGGACTGTGATGGCGCTTCCTTCTATAGAGGTGTGCGGTTGTCGGTCCAGTATTCAGTCTGTCTGTTTGCGTCAGTGGGGCTCCGCACTACATTCCTCCCCATCATAAAAAGAATGGGATATGTTACGAGGAATATATATGCAGACTGTCATGTAAATAGTGGTATACTATTGAGGATAACAAAGTATATACAAAGAAATTACGATAATGACATGTGAAATATACACAATATTTTTTATATTTCAATACTAACATTAGCCTTAATTAAACGTGGACACCGGCATTCGCACAATTATACAAAAACCCTGACACCGATGGGTGTCTAAGGCTATCTGATGCATCCATAATAACATATAATCGCCCGGCTGCCGACAGGAAGCTCAGGGACATTGATCTTCATATTTAATATTCCAAATTTATCATTACCAATAATATATATATACATACTATCAATCTAACCTATTCTGTGAATAGTTATCCCTATCAATAATATATACATCCTATCAACTTATTCTTACCAATAATATATATATATATACATATCCTATCAACCTATCCTATTCTTTGAATAGTTATCCCTATCACTAATATATACATCCTATCAACTGTCAACATATCCCATTACTTGAACAAATATCAACATCTCTCCAGTGAAGCGAGACTAGAGATACTTGATCATTCTGACCCTTGACTTGGGTACATTCTCCATTTTGTCGTAGTCGACAACACAGACAGTGGCGTAGTTGCTATCAGCAACCGACATGATGATTTCCCCGTAACATTTCTCATCATCCGACAACTTCACTACACACGGCGTGCTGGTTAACAGTTCACATATGTCATCATATTCAGCCTTTGAACACCAGTAACATACCTGAATTTTATCAATTAGAAGAGGAAGTCCTGTCTTTGTCTTTACAGTACGTCCATGTACCAGTGCATTAATGTACAGTACATCCATGTACCAATGCATTAATGTACAGTACGTCCATGTACCAATGCATTAATGTACAGTACATCCATGTACCAATGTATTAATGTACAGTACAACCATGTACCAATGCGTTAATGTACATTACGTCCATGTACCAATGCATTAATGTACAGTACATCCATGTACCAATGCGTTAATGTACAGTATGTCCATGTACCAATGCATTAATGTACAGTACATCCATGTACCAATGCATTAATGTACAGTAAGTCCATGTACCAATGCATTAATGTACAGTTAATGTCCATGTCCCACCTGGCTTTAAAGGAGTACCTAACAACATCGGCCTCTTTGTCATAAACACTACAGTCGAGTGTCACTGTGTCCCGTTTATTGGTGGTGGCTTCCACCTGATTGTCAACCATCTGTGCTACTTACATGCCCGTGTCCAGAAGGTTGATGGCGTAAGTGCCATGACTTGTGGTATGCAAGATAGTGAACATCTTCTGCAGTAACTGCACCCTTGAGATGTCATCAGTCTCAATGTTGCCATCAACATCGTCTTCGTCAACGCTGGTGATATGGACACAACACCAACTCTCCTCCCTGACAGGCTTAGCAGTGCAGAACGTACCAACACTGACATGGTACTCTGATGTCATGTGAGATGTGTAGTACACTTGCATGTCCTTTGTCAACAGCTTAAGCTTGCCTTTACACAACAACTCATCTGAGTCAGCAACTTGTGTCAAGTCAGTGATGGCGGTGTCATCGCTTTCATCATTATCAGCTTCTTCAGAGTCCTGTGCTATAAATTATTTACCGAGTTGAGCAGGTGCTGATGAACAGACACACCCATTTCCAGGTGATGTACGACATAGCAGGGGATTGGCCAATCCATCAGCTGTGCTTCGATGTGTCCCATATTGTCCCGATTCAGCATCACCAACAGGTCTTTATCTTGTGTTTTCTTTAGGAACACATCATTCTTGTCTGGCGTCCACTCTGCGTTGTTATTAAGTCCTGCTAGACAGTAGTGTATGGCAAATTGTGCCTGTCATAGGAACTCCGGGTGAATGTATCACAGTTCCTCAGTCATGACAGTCCCGAAGTCCATGAATGTGACTGCCTCAGTGCCATCTTCCAGCGTATTTATCATTGCATGATACCACTGTTCGTCGATGCTACTGCACACACAACATTTGTGCAGCAAATGGAGGATTGTTTGGATGACATAAAACAATGGATGACATGGAATTTTATGTGTATGAATGACGGCAGGACACAGTATCTTCCAATTGTACCCAAGTCTGTGGCTGCACTCGTTGACGGCAGTGTGATTTGTGTTGGTGTTTCTACAATCACAGCTTCGCGATGTGTTTGAAATCTCAGTGTCTTCATTGACAGGCACCTAGATATGAAAAAGCAAATGTATCAAACCGTCATTCTACCTCGCCACATCAATCAAATCAGCCGTTTTTTACCCAAACTGACAAAGGAACGTGTAGTCAATGCCATCATCACATCGCGGCTTGACTACTACAAGGCACTCTTATACTGCATGATGGTAGTTAACATTGCGCGTCTGCAATGAATACACAATTCGGCTGCCAGATTGTTTCTGCATTGTCCACGTAGCGACAGTACCAAGCCCCTGTTACAAGAACTTCACTTGCTGCCCGTGGCATGCAGAGTCGATTTCAAGATACTGGTACTTACATACAAAGCCATGCATGACGAAGCGCCAGTGTATCTGTTTGAACTCGTGCGCCCATATCAACCGGCAAGAGCACTGCGCTCTGCCAGCAGTAAGAATTTGGAAGTGAAGCACACTCGTACCAAGGCTGGGGGCGGCTTGTTCGCAGTGGCTACGGCGTCTCTATGGAACACTTTACCTAACTTTATTATAACCTGTGACACTCTCGCCAGCTTCAAATGTCGACTAAAGACATTTCTACTTATGGCAATTTAAATTATGACTTTTCCAGTAATCTTATTCATGATATTTAACATTATTTTACCAATACATTTTATCACTTAAGCTAATACTATAAAAATATTTTACAAAATTATTAAATTATTTATTATTATTAATCATACATATACATTTATTTATTTATTAGTATTATTGCTATAATTTATAATTATTGTGCTATATACATTTTTTTTTAATTCTTATTACTAGCAGCTAATCTATTTATTCAACTATTTCCTTATTTAGCAATTCAACACTATTTTATTGCTGTATTTATTTAAAATAATTCTTATTACTAGTAGTATTTTAAATGCATTTATTTGTTATTTTGCAATTTTACAGTATTTTATGTATTTTAATCTGGCGCTATACCAAATAAAATATATTATTATTATTTTTCCACCTCATTTTGTGTCAATGAGCATGAGCTTGTTGGAGTCAAGGCTGTTATATGTAGTTACGAGTGATGTCATCAGCTCTGCCAAGTCAGCTTTCTGGTCTGCCAGTTGGACATAGAAGTTGCTTGGATTGACAACTGCAGCTACAACAACTGGCTGTTTGTTTGATGGCAATACCACTACCGGGTATTTACTGGCACCACGTACGGGCATTTCTGCATCTGATTCATTCAAAGTTACCTCTTTTTTGGTATGCCTTTGCATCATCGTCCGGTAAAGCTGACATAATTTCATCACTGACGTTTGTCGTCTTATTCCACAATGATGTATGGAGGTGTGTCAGATGTCAGAAACTCAGCGGTGAAATATCCACCATAAATTTGACTGCACAGTTGGACATATCCCTCCTTTGATTATCCTTTCTCACCTATCTGGTGTGCGCCTGCCAGCAACACTGAATAGCCATTGGAACCAACTCATACAGAACGTCAACTAGCTGCTTATCAATAGTGACAGTACTCCTGTAATTAACATACTTGATGACGAGTTTACCGGCTTTGGTGTTGTCACAGACGGTGGCTCTGTACCACTTGCACCCTTCATAGACACAACACGGCATCCCAACCTCGGGGTCTTCTAAGATCATCTCCGTTTCACTCAGACTACCATATAACTTATTCATCATATGATGAAGCTCAACCTCTGGATCCGCTACCCCTTCCTCCTCGAGTTGCACATATGACTCACCCAGTCTGATCACATTGAGTACCTGGTATGTACACCTGACACTTGCCCGATGGTACTGTGGCATCTGTTTGACCACCATCTTTTCTGGATGTGCTTTGGGCTGGTTTCCATTTTCCTGGTGCAACGTAGGATCATCTAGGTAGTCATCTTTCTCTCAAACTAGTTCACGTTTCACGCCGACAGGAATGTATTTGTGAACTAGTCCTACTTTCTCGATTGGAGGATTTGTGCATGTTTTTGGCATGTTTCCCTTTTCACGATGCAATGCGGGATCATCTAGGGGGTATCAGTTTCTCCAAATAGTTTACTTATCACACCGACAGGAGTGTATTTGTGAATTAGTTCCCGTTTCCCGCTGACTGGAGGATATTGGTAACTAAATTGGGTTATCGGTAGAGACATGACTAGTCATCATATCCTGACTGGTCATCACATCCTGACTTGTCATCACCTTCTGTTTCTTGCGAGCTCCTACCCCTAACATACATGATGGTCCATCACCATAGACACCATCTTTGGGGTGGGCGTCGAGACGGGATTTCCTGTCAAAAGTATGATCCAAGTGTTTGGTTTCCTCAGTGCCACACATTCCCCATCTCCTTTTGCTTCCTATTTCTTGAGACTTGCGGCGTTTTGCCAACACGACTGCCATCATCCTAAATACTTCATCTTCATCATTATCATAAAAACTGTCCAGTATTCAGTCTGTCTGTCTGCGTCAATATTTATAGGGTGGACTATTTTGGTTGTGGCTATTTTGCAGATGGTGACAGTTGTACGGATTAACTGTGAATGCGGACTATTATTTCCGCACTACAGCTACATGGACATTAATGCATTGGCACATGGACGCACTGTACATTAATGCATTGGTGCATGGATGTACTGTACATTAGTGCATTGGTACATGGATGTACAGTACATTAATGCATTGGTACATGGATGTACAGTACATTGATGTGTGGACATACATTAATGTATTGGCACATGTACATACATTAATGCATTTATTAATAAGTTGAGTTGAGGTATGTATGGCTAAATTAAAATATTGTATCCCATGGAATAAGGCAACTATTGTGGCTGTGGCTAAAAGAAGGGGTTGGAAATATTCGTCTGAATCATATGCTAATTTAAGTAAGACATTCCATGATAACAGGTCAAAGCTATCAGGTCAAAGAAAAGGCATGATGTTTATTTGTAAACAGTTGTGTATTGCTCTGTGCATTAACTACTTTTTGCAGATCTGCCATTGATCAATTACACGAACTTCCGAAACTTTGGCTGGACAGTGTCATCGATGACATCAAGTCAGGTGACCCTCAGAGTCGTCTCTGTGCCACAAGACGAAGTGCTGGAGTTCCCTTCTATATACAGGTACATATGGAACTGGTAAAAGCATTCACTTGTATAGACAATTCACTTATAGCTCCAGTCATTGAACAGTGCCCCTGGTGGACAGGAACAGTGTCCCTGGTGGAGAGGAACAGTGTCTCCGGTGGACAGGAACAGTATCTCTGTGGATAGGAACAGTGCCCCTGGTGGACAGGAACAGTGTCCCTGGTGGGTAGGAACAATGTCCCTGGTTCACAGGAACAGTGCCCCCAGGTTGACAGGAACAGTGTCCCCTGGTGGACAAGAATAGTGCCCCTGGTGAACAAGAACAGTGCCCCTGGTGGACAGGAACAGTGCCTCTGGTGGACAGGAACAGTGCCCCTGGTGAACAGGAACAGTGCCCCTGGTGAACAGGAACAGTGCCCCTGGTGGACAGAAACAGTGCCCCTGGTGGTCAGGGACAGTGTCCACTGGTTGACAGGAACAATGCCCCTGGTGGACAGGAACAGTGCCCCTGGTGAACAGGAACAGTGCCCCTGGTGGACAGGAACAGTGCCCCTGGTGGACAGAAACAGTGTCCCTGGTGGACAGGAACAGTGTCCCTAGTGGACAGGAATGGTGTCCCCTGGTGGACAGGAACAGTGCCCCCTGGTAGACTGAAACAGTGTCCCTGGTGGACAGGAACAGTGCCCCTAGTGGACAGGAATGGTGTCCCCTGGTGGACAGGAACAGTGCCCCCTGGTAGACTGAAACAGTGTCCCTGGTGAACAGGAACAGTGCCCCTGGTGGACAGGAACAGTGTCCCTGGTGGACAGAAACAGTGTCCCTGGTGGACAGGAACAGTGCCCATGGTAGACAGAAACAGTGCCCGTGGTGGACAGGAACAGTGTCCCTGGTGGACAGGAGCAGTGCCCCTAGTGGATAGAAACAGTGTCCCTGGTGGACAGGAGAAGTGCCCCTGGTGGACAGGAACAGGCCCCTGGTAGACAGAAACAGTGCCCTTGGTGGACAGGAGCAGTGCCCCTGGTAGACAGAAACAGTGCCCCTGATGGACAGGAACAGTGCCCCCTGGTAGACTGAAACAGTGTCCCTGGTGAACAGGAACAGTGCCCCTGGTAGACAGAAACAGTGCCCCTAGTGGACAGGAACAGGCCCCTGGTAGACAGAAACAGTGTCCCTGGTGGACAGGAGCAGTGCCCCTGGTAGACAGAAACAGTGCCCCTAGTGGACAGGAACAGGCCCCTGGTAGACAGAAACAGTGTCCCTGGTGGACAGGAACAGTGCCCCCTGGTAGACTGAAACACTGCCCCTAGTGGACAGGAACAGGCCCCTGGTAGACAGAAACAGTGTCCCTGGTGGACAGGAACAGGCCCCTGGTAGACAGAAACAGTGTCCCTGGTGGACAGGAACAGTGCCCCCTGGTAGACTGAAACAGTTCCCCTGGTGGACAGGAACGGTGTCCCCTGGTGGATAGGGACAGTGCCCCTTATGGACAGGAACAATGTCACCTGGTGGACAGGAAGAGTGCCCCTGGTGAACAGGAAAAGTGCCAGCTAGTGGACAGGAATGGTGTCTCCTGTTGGACAGGAACAGTGGCCGCTAGTGGACAGGAACAGTGTCCCTGATGGACAGGAACAGTGCCCCTGGTGGACAGGAACAGTGCCCCTGGTGGACAGGAACAGTGTCCCTGATGGACAGGAAGAGTGCCCCTGGTGGACAGGAATAGTGCCCCTGGTGGACAGGAGCAGTGCCCCCTGGTAGACTGAAACAGTGTCCCTGATGGACAGGAATAGTGTCCCTGGTGGACAGGAATAGTGCCCCTGGTGGACAGGAACAGTGCCCCCTGGTAGACAGAAACAGTGCCCCCTGGTAGACGCAACCAGTGGCCCTGGTGAAATAGAAACTGTGTTGCACAACTTTTAATATAATTAATTCTCTTTACAAGTTATAATTTTTCCTTTTCTGTCTAAAATTACATTAGTGTTATTTCACGATGATGATAAAGTGAAGAGCTTACTGTTTGATGGTTAAAGAATGTTTTCAGGCTCTGGTATGCACTGAACCGGTAACTACTGGCCGAGTCTGTCTGAAGGCAGTCATCAGTGAGCTACTTGTACTAACCAGGCCATCTCTACCAGAATCAGACATTGAGAACACAGCTCAGGTACAATGATTACTTGTTCTTTGTCATTCTACATAACTCATGAGTCTATCACATGCACTGCTTACTGTCACATGTCACAAACACACCAGTATTGTAATAGTGTTAAGTAATGTCAAGTAAAATGCATGTTCTAATTCTGAACATACTACTGTAATAAAGTATTTGGTGCATGCATATTATCATACATCAGTTGTTGACTTTTCTTTTATTGTGTGTGGGTGGGCCGGAAGCATTCTTTTGACATGGTAATTAGCTCTCAAAAAACGTTGTTATTCTTTCCATAAAAAGGTGAGGTATGTTGACAAAGCACACAGTTTTGTTTAATTGATTTGTTTGGCTCATCTGGTTTTTTAGAATCATTTTGCAAAAAATCAAACCTATCTAGTATCTGCTACAACATGCCAGCTCTAGTATCCACTACAACATGCTAGCTCTAGTATCCACTACAACATGCTAGCTCTAGTATCCTCTACAACATGCTGGCTCTAGTATCCACTACAACATGCTAGCTCTAGTATCCACAACAACATGCTGGCTCTAGTATCCACTACAACATGCTGGCTCTAGGATCCACTACAACATGCTAGCTTTAGTATCCACTAGAACATGCTAGCTCTAGTATTCACTACAACATGCCAGCTCTAGTATGCACTACAACATGCCAGCTCTAGTATTCACTACAACATGCCAGCTCTAGTATTCACTACAACATGCCAGCTCTAGTATCCACTACAACAGGCTAGCTCTAGTATCCACTACAACAGGCTAGCTCTAGTATCCACTACAACATGCTAGCTCTAGTATCCACTACAACACGCCAGCTCTAGTATTCACTACAACATGCCAGCTCTAGTATTCACTACACCATGCCAGCTCTAGTATCCATTACAACAGGCTGGCTCTAGTATTCACTACAACATGCTAGCTTTAGTATCCACTAGAACATGCTAGCTCTAGTATTCACTACAACATGCCAGCTCTAGTATTCACTACAACATGCTGGCTCTAGTATCAAATACAACATGCTGGCTCTAGTATCCACTACAACATGCTAGCTCTAGTATCCACTACAACAGGCTAGCTCTAGGATCCACTACAACATGCTGGCTCTAGTATCAATTACAACATGCTGGCTCTAGTATCCATTACAACATGCTGGCTCTAGTATCCACTACAACATGCTAGCTCTAGTATCCACAACAACATGCTGGCTCTAGTATCCACTACAACATGCTGGCTCTAGGATCCACTACAACATGCTAGCTTTAGTATCCACTAGAACATGCTAGCTCTAGTATTCACTACAACATGCCAGCTCTAGTATTCACTACAACATGCCAGCTCTAGTATTCACTACAACATGCCAGCTCTAGTATTCACTACAACATGCCAGCTCTAGTATCCACTACAACAGGCTAGCTCTAGTATCCACTACAACATGCTAGCTCTAGTATCCACTACAACACGCCAGCTCTAGTATTCACTACAACATGCCAGCTCTAGTATTCACTACACCATGCCAGCTCTAGTATCCATTACAACAGGCTGGCTCTAGTATTCACTACAACATGCTAGCTTTAGTATCCACTAGAACATGCTAGCTCTAGTATTCACTACAACATGCCAGCTCTAGTATTCACTACAACATGCTGGCTCTAGTATCAAATACAACATGCTGGCTCTAGTATCCACTACAACATGCTAGCTCTAGTATCCACTACAACAGGCTAGCTCTAGGATCCACTACAACATGCTGGCTCTAGTATCAATTACAACATGCTGGCTCTAGTATCCATTACAACATGCTGGCTCTAGTATCCACTACAACATGCCAGCTCTAGTATCCACTACAACATGCTAACTCTAGTATCCACTACAACAGGCTAGCTCTAGTATTCACTACACCATGCTAGCTCTAGTATCCACTACAACATGCTCGCTCTAGTATCCACTACAACATGCTGGCTCTAGGATCCACTACAACATGCTGACTCTAGTATCCACTACAACATGCTCGCTCTAGGATCCACTACAACATGCTAGCTTTAGTATCCACTACAACATGCTGACTCTAGTATCAAATACAACATGCTGGCTCTAGTATCCATTACAACATGCTGGCTCTAGTATCCACTACAACATGCTGGCTCTAGTATCAATTACAACATGCTGGCTCTAGTATCCATTACAACATGATGGCTCTAGTATCCACTACAACATGCTGGCTCTAGGATCCACTACAACATGCTGGCTCTAGTATCCACTACAACAGGCTAGCTCTAGTATTCACTACACCATGCTAGCTCTAGTATCCACTACAACATGCTCGCTCTAGTATCCACTACAACATGCTGGCTCTAGGATCCACTACAACATGCTGACTCTAGTATCCACTACAACATGCTCGCTCTAGGATCCACTACAACATGCTAGCTTTAGTATCCACTACAACATGCTGACTCTAGTATCAAATACAACATGCTGGCTCTAGTATCCATTACAACATGCTGGCTCTAGTATCCACTACAACATGCTGGCTCTAGGATCCACTACAACATGCTGGCTCTAGGATCCACTACAACATGCTGACTCTAGTATCCACTACAACATGGTGGCTCTAGTATACATTACAACATGCTGGCTCTAGTATCCATTACAACATGCTGGCTCTAGTATCCACTGCAACATGCTGGCTCTAGTATCCATTACAACATGCTGGCTCTAGTATCCATTACAACATGCTGGCTCTAGTATCCACTACAACATGCTGGCTCTAGTATCCACTACAACATGCTGGCTCTAGTATCCATTACAACATGATGGCTCTAGTATCCATTACAACATGCTGGCTCTTGTATCCACTACAACATGCTGGCTCTAGTATCCACTACAACATGCTGGCTCTAGTATCCACTACAACATGCTGGCTCTAGTATCCACTACAACATGCTGGCTCTAGTATCCATTACAACAAGCTGGCTCTAGTATCCACTACAACATGCTGGCTCTAGTATCCATTACAACATGCTGGCTCTAGTATCCATTACAACATGCTGGCTCTAGTATCCACTACAACATGCTGGCTCTAGTATCCACCACAACATGTGCTGGCTCTAGTATCCATTACAACAAGCTGGCTCTAGTATCCACTACAACATGCTGGCTCTAGTATCCATTACAACATACTGGTTCTAGTATCCACTACAACATGCTGGCTCTAGTATCCATTACAACATACTGGTTCTAGTATCCACTACAACATGCTGGCTCTAGTATCCACTACGACATGCTGGCTCTAGTATCCGCTACAACATGCCAGCTCATTTGTGGAAATCTATTATATCGTTTTGGTGAAATCATCAGACAAATTATTGAATTATTATTTTTCCTGTCAAGTTTGAAAAAAATTTGGATTGGCTCTATATACTCTAAGATACGGCTATTAACATTTTCACAAGTTACCAAATCCAATTATCAAAGTCAATTCTTTCGAAAATTTTAACAAACTGCACTCTTGTTAAACCAACAGTGCACATTACTTCAACAGTTCACATATTACAGATGTGAACATCAATGATCCTCATTCGCGATGGCCTAATGAAGTGTGGAGGCAGTTTTAAATCAATCAAGTTGTCAGTTATGGCAATTTGCAATTTGTTTATATTTTGGTTTGGATAACTTAGATATGTGTATTATAAAGAAGTCAGACATTAAAATTACAACATTTTTTATGTCAGTTACAGGCAGTGGTCAGTAAAGAAAATTCATATGCTAAATATTAGCATAAACCACCCAGTTAATTTGTCAGCAGAGCAAGAATAATTTGTCAGCTGTCTTTGCTGTAGTGGAGGGTGAAGACATCTAGATGATGACTGTGTGATGTCACACCAGTAACAACAAGTTGGTGCCATGCAGGCTCACCAAGTTGTGCAGTATAGTTTACAATCTAGCCATTCATCAACTCCTAACACATCATCATATTTGCTATTACAAATCTGGATATTTTTCAGTCCACAACTCATAATTAAATTACCTTTACTTAATTACCAGATATATGTTGTTGCCTATATTTCTTGTATTATGCTTTCTGTGTACAAGATGATGATGTACAGGCTATATATGTAGTTTGTGTGATAGGTGCATGCACTCAACATTCTGCGTGCATTGTACCGTGACACGCGTCTGGCTGATGACGTGTTCCCCTTCATCGCAGATGGACTGCAAGTGGCTGTACTCGGATGTGCCTCAAAGTTCTGGGCGGTCAGTTGTAACAGTGGTTTAGCATGCCCGTCCTCAGGAGGGATACGGGGGGTTCAAACGAACCGCCCTTTTTGAGAGAATTTCTGTACATTTAAAAAAATCGTCTCAGAAATACCAGCTGATTGTGTATGCCCGAACCCCCATTTCAAAACCCTGAAGACAGGCCTGTTTAGCATAACATTGTTTTGCAAACTTGTGATAATGTCATTGCATTGCAGGAGTCAGTTTTGCTAGTTTGCATCATGTTAGGAGCTGTGTGTTGTCATGTTGAAATAATAATCCAAGCATGAAAGAGTCATACCTTGTTTTTTCATGTATACATATAATTATGCTGTTTCAAGGGTATATTTTTTTCTACCGATTCCTCATCTGTTGGAGAAGAGATACTAGTTAAATGTTGAGCATTTTGTGATAACAACCATTTTCTAAAATGGCTGCCATCATCACCACCACTTGGATCTCATTATTTCCCCTTCAAACTATCATATACAAATAATTAGTGTCTCATGACCACTAATATGTATGAGGCTGAAAAAGTATAATTACATTTATATTTTGTAAAAAAATAATATGTTACATTTATCATAAAATAAATAATTTTTTGTTTTTATTGTAAAAAAATATTGTGCATTTATTATATTATTTTCAGAATTATTAAAGTACTGTAATTAATAGAATGTGCAGAACATAAGTAAATTATTTCAATTCCATGGAAGCTGTTCGCGCATTTAAGGTAACACTTTTAGAAAGTTCAAAAGTGGCAACATTTTATTTCTGGCTAAGGGCCTGCAGGATGTAGCTCTCCACTACACTTTCCACCAGGCTTTATCCATTCACTGCAGGATGTAGCCCTCCGCTAGATGTGCCACCAAGGTAAGGTAGTAGAGACAGTACATAGAGAGTCAAACCATAGGGCTGTAGCTCAAATAGTTTCTGAGTTATGACCATTTCAAATTTAGCGGATTCTGTCATATTTGCTAATTTTCGGAAATCATGAAGATTTCTTGTTTTACTTAAAATACCAATAACTTGAAAGCTATTTGTGCATGAACTGTGAGATTTACCTGCTTATTCTCCATTATATGTAGATAGTAACAGATATACTATAGTTCCACATTTGTATTAATTAAAGACTGTATATTACTTCTACAATCTGCCCATGAATTTATGTGTTTTTATGTGCAAAATTGAGCCAATGAGTGATTTTAGACCCATATTTCAACAATAAAACATGTTAGAACACAAATGAATCTTATTTTGTTCAACAGAACACCTACATATGTAGGTATATGATAAATTTGAAGTTTCTATCTTGATTAGTTTATGAGATACTGATCTCCAAAGTTGGTACATAGTGAAAAGTGGCCAGAAAATAAGCAGGCAAAATCTAGCTAGAGTTCTAGCACAAATAATTTTTTAGTTATTGGTATTTAAAGTAGAACAAGAAATCTTCATGATTTCCGAAAATTGGCAAAACGACAGAATCGGCCAAATTTGATTTGGTCATAACTCAGAAACTATTCAAGCTACAGCTCTATGGTTTGACACGTGTGGTTATATTGACCTGTGGATTAATTGGTAAAATGTTGTTTGAATTCAAAAATATGAGTGCAACATGCTTTGGTTGATCTGAGACAGAATGTCCCAGTAGAGAAGGTACAAACTTGTTCCCAAGGAGTATGGGTGGTAGAGACAGTACAAACTTACCCACAGGGAGTATGGGTGGTAGAGACAGTACAAACTTACCCACAGGGAGTATGGGTGGTAGAGACAGTACAAACTTACTCCCAGGGTGTGTGGGTGGTAGAGACAGTACAAATTTGCTCCCAAGGGGTATGGGTGGTAGAGACAGTACAAACTTTCCCCCAGGGTGTGTGAGTAGTAGAGACTACACACTTACTCCCAGGGAGCGTGGGTGGTAGAGACAGTACAAACGTACCCCCAGGGTGTGTGAGTAGTAGAGACTACACACTTACTCCCAGGGTGTGTGGGTAGTAGAGACAGTACAAACTTGCTCCTAGTGTGTGTAGGTAGTAGAGACAGTACAAACTTGCTCCTAGTGTGTGTAGGTAGTACAGACAGTACAAACTTACTCCCAGGGAGTCTTGGTGGTAGAGATAGTACAAACTTACTCCCAGGGAGTCTTGGTGGTAGAGACAGTACAAACTTACTCCCAGGGAGTCTTGGTGGTAGAGACAGTACACACTTGCTCCTAGTGTGTGTAGGTAGTAGAGACAGTACAAACTTACTCCCAGGGAGTCTTGGTGGTAGAGATAGTACAAACTTACTCCCAGGGTGTGTGGGTGGTAGAGACAGTACAAACTTGCTCCTAGTGTGTGTAGGTAGTAGAGACAGTACAAACTTACTCCCAGGGAGTCTTGGTGGTAGAGATAGTACAAACTTACTCCCAGGGTGTGTGGGTGGTAGAGACAGTACAAACTTGCTCCTATTGTGTGTAGGTAGTAGAGACAGTACAAACTTACTCCCAGGGAGTCTTGGTGGTAGAGATAGTACAAACTTACTCCCAGGGTGTGTGGGTGGTAGAGACAGTACAAACTTGCTCCTAGTGTGTGTAGGTAGTAGAGACAGTACAAACTTACTCCCAGGGAGTCTTGGTGGTAGAGATAGTACAAACTTACTCCCAGGGTGTGTGGGTGGTAGAGACAGTACAAACTTGCTCCTAGTGTGTGTAGGTAGTAGAGACAGTACAAACTTACTCCCAGGGAGTCTTGGTGGTAGAGACAGTGCAAACTTGCTCCTAGTGTGTGTAGGTAGTAGAGACAGTACAAACTTACTCCCAGGGAGTCTTGGTGGTAGAGATAGTACAAACTTACTCCCAGTCTGTGTGGATGGTTGATACATGACAAACTTACTCCCAGTGGGTGTGTGTAGGTAGAGACAGTACAAACTTACCCACAGGGAGTGTGGGTGGTAGAGACAGTACAAACTTACTCCCAGGGAGTGTGGGTAGTAGAGACTGTAAAAACATACTCCCGGGGAGTGTGGGTAGTAGAGACTGTAAAAACTTACTCCCAGGGAGTGTGGGTGGTTAAACAAGTACAAACTTGTTTAATGTTATTGCGTGTGTACAGCACATACATTAAATAATAAATTTAAATATATGTAATTAGATGATTTATTTAGATATTTGCTGCAGATCCGCAACTCGTCCAGTTTGCTCTTCAGCACGCTGATAACTCGCATATTTGGTGTGAAGCGATCTAAAGATGACACTTACAGGAGGAACTGGTGAGTTTTCTGCTTCTTGCCTGTCATTCCTGTTTCCAATCAGTCCTGTGTTTGCAGTGTGGTTGTGGTAGGTGACTGTGGTGATTCCTGTGTTTGCAGTGTGGCTGTGGTAGGTGACTGGTGATTCCTGTGTTTGCAGTGTGGCTGTAGTAGGTGACTGTAGTAGGTGACTGTGGTGATTCCTGTGTTTGCAGTGTGGCTGTGGTAGGTGACTGTGGTGATTCCTGTGTTTGCAGTGTGGCTGTAGTAGGTGACTGTGGTGATTCCTGTGTTTGCAGTGTGGCTGTGGTAGGTGACTGTGGTGATTCCTGTGTTTGCAGTGTGGCTGTGGTAGGTGACTGTGGTGATTCCTGTGTTTGCAGTGTGGCTGTAGTAGGTGACTGTAGTAGGTGACTGTGGTGATTCCTGTGTTTGCAGTGTGGCTGTGGTAGGTGACTGTGGTGATTCCTGTGTTTGCAGTGTGGCTGTAGTAGGTGACTGTGGTGATTCCTGTGTTTGCAGTGTGGCTGTCGTAGGTGGCTTTCCTATGCTAGTAGCTGTAGGGTCATCATAGTGACTACTTTGTTAATTTACCAATGCTATCCTGACATATTAAAGCATTAACTGGTGCTGTTAGTTTGTCAAACTAGCATTTTTATCACACAAAAACTAATAACCTGCAAGAAAAAATGAACCATATTGGTAGCAAATGAAGAGTACAGTTGAGGTCCATCAGTTGACTTAGTGATGTGTGTATCCCATCCGTCTCTTTCCTTCTTGTTTCTTACAGTTTGACAGGGCGAGTGTTCTTCAATCGCTTCCCGCCACTCTACAAGTTCTTTCTCATACAACTGATGGAAGCCACTGACGCAATAGGGTATGTCATGTTACTTGTTTCCTCCTCACACATTGTTGAAGCCTCTGAAGCAATAGGGTATGTCATGTCACTAGTTTCCTTCTCACACATTGAAGCCTCTGACGCAATAGGGTATGTCATGCCACTTGTTTCCTCCTCACACATTGAAACCTCTGACGCAATAGGGTATGTCATGTCACTTGTTTCTTCCTCACACATTGTTGAAGCCTCTGACGTAATAGTATGTATGTCATGCCACTTGTTTCCTCCTCACACATTGAAACCTCTGACGCAATAGGGTATGTCATGTCACTTGTTTCCTCCTCACACATTGAAACCTCTGAAGCAATAGAGTACGTCTTGTTTGTTGTTTCCTCCTCACACATTGGAGCTTCTGATGCAATACGGTACATCTTGGGACTTGTTTCCTCCTCATACATTAAAGTGTCTGAAGCAGTACGGTACATCTTGTCACTTGTTCCCTCCTCACACATTAAAGTTTCTGAAGCAATAGGGTACCTCTTGTCACTTATTCCTTCCTCACACATTGAAGTTTCTGAAGCAGTAGGGTACGTGATGTACGTCACTTGTTTCCTCCTCACACGTTACCAATTCTGATGACAATGTGCAATGTTTTCTTTCACCAACCCTTGTTGGTTCAGATTGAATTTGTCTTCAGAAAAGGTCTTACATTTTTGTGTTGATCTTAAAAGGACTTAATAAGATCTTAGAAGTCTGTCCATGCCTTAAATACTGTTGTTTCTTTGTTTCAGTACTCCAGGAAAATTAAACCTTCATCCAAGTCTCTTCCCCACCCTGTTGGTGTTGGGGCGTCTGTTGCCATCAGTGCTGGAAGGAGCAGACACCAAATACCAACTGTCTGCCTTCTTCCCACACATCATCAGGTACAACATCACCATACACAATCATTTCATTAATACATATTTAATACGTATTTAATGCATGTCTATAGGTTTATGTTATGTGATAATAATTGATACTTGTTATGAAACAGATGTGCTAATAGCGCTGTCTACAAGATACGCGTGATGGCTGCATGTGCACTTGGCCCCCTGGTGGCCACAGATGAAGTGACTGCAGTGATCAGCTCGCTGTTGAAAAGCCTTCCTATGTTGGCCACACATGGTGCAAATCAGAACCATATCCATGGGGTGTTACTTCAGGTCAGTGAACCACATCCACGGGGTGTTACTTCAGGTGAGTGAACTACATCCACGGGGTGTTACTTAAGGTTAGTAAACTACATCCACGGGGTGTTACTTCAAGTGAGTGAACCACATCCATGGGGTGTTACATCAGATGAGTGAACCACATCCATGGGGTGTTACTTAAGGTTAGTGAACCACAGCCATGGGGTGTTACTTCAGATGAGTGAACCACATCCACGGGGTGTTACTTCAGGTGAGTGAACCACATCCATGGGGTGTTACTTCAGGTTAGTGAACCACATCACTGGGGTGTTACTTCAGATGAGTGAACCACATCCATGGGATGTTACTTCTGGTGAGTGAACCACATCCAAGAGATGTTACTTCAGGTGAGTGAACCACATCCATGGGGTGTTACTTCAGATGAGTGAAGCACATCCATGGGGTGTTACTTCAGGTGAGTGAACCACATCCACGGGGTGTTACTTCTGGTGAGTGAACCACATCCACGGGGTATTACTTCAGGTGAGTGAACCACATCCAAGAGATGTTACTTCAGGTGAGTGAACCACATCCATGGGTTGTTACTTCAGATGAGTGAAGCACATCCACGGGGTGTTACTTCAGGTGAGTGAACCACATCCACGGGGTGTTACTTCTGGTGAGTGAACCACATCCACGGGATGTTACTTCAGGTGAGTGAACCACATCCAAGAGGTGTTATTTCAGGTGAGTGAACCACATCTATGGGGTGTTACTTCAGGTGAGTGAGCCACATCCATGGGTTGTCACTTCAGGTGAGTGAACCACATCCACGGGTTGTTACTTCAGGTTAGTGAACCACATCCATGGGGTGTAACTTCAGGTGAGTGAACCACATCTACGGGGTGTTACTCCTCCCCCCACTCTAACTTTCCATTTCTATCTGCTCTTTCACTCCCTTTCTCTTTTCTGCTGGCATTCCCTTTTTCCCTGTCTCTCCGTCTCTCCTGCTCGGTCACTCCCTTTCTCCCTGCCTCTCCATCTCTCCTGCTCTGTCACTCCCTGTCTCACCATCTCCTGTCTCACCATCTCTACCTTGTCTCTCCTGCTCTATCACTCCCTTTCTCCCTGTCTCTCCATCTCTCCTGCTCTGTCACTCCCTTTCTCCTTGTCTATCTATCTTTCCTGCTCTATCACTCCCTTTCTCCTTGTCTCTCCATCTATCCTGCTCTATCACTCCCTGTCTCTCCTTCTCTCCTGCTCTACCACTCCTTTTCTCCCTGTCTCTACCTCTCCTGCTCTACCACTCCCTTTCTCCCTATCTCACCACATCTCCTGCTCTATCACTCCCCTTCTCTCTGTCTCTCCACCTCTCCTGCTCTACCACTCCCTTTCTCCTTGTCTCTCCATCTCTCCTGCTCTATCACTCCCTTTCTCCCTGTCTCTCCATCTCTCCTGCTTTATCACTCCCTTTCTCCCTGTCTCTCCATCTCTCCTGCTCTATCATTCCCTTTCTCCTTCTCTCTCCATCTCTCCTGCTCTATCACTCCCTTTCTCCCTGTCTCTCCATCTCTCCTGCTCTATCACTCCCTTTCTCCCTGTCTCTCCACCTCTCCTGCTTTATCATTCCCTTTTTCCCTGTCTCTCCACATCTCCTGCCCTATCATTCCCTTTCTCTCTGCCTCTCCACCTCTCCTGCTCTACCACTCCCTTTCTCCCTGTCTCTCCACATCTCCTGCTCTATCATTCCCTTTCTCTTTGTCTCTCCATCTCTCCTGCTCTATCACTCCCTTTCTCCCTGTCTCTCCACCTCTCCTGCTCTAACACTCCCTTTCTCTCTGTCTCTCCTGCTCTAACACTCCCTTTCTCTCTGTCTCTCCTGCTCTATCACTCCCTTTCTCTCTGTCTCTCCTTCTCTAACACTCCCTTTCTCTCTGTCTCTCCTGCTCTAACACTCCCTTTCTCTCTGTCTCTCCTGCTCTATCACTCCCTTTCTCCCTGCCTTTCCATCTGTCCTGCTCTTTCACTCCCTTTCTCCCTGTCTCTCCATCTTCTATCACTCCTGCTCTGTCACTCCCTTTCTCTCTGTCTCTCCATGTCTCCTGCTCTATCACTCGCTTTCTCCCTGTCTCTCACCTCTATCCGTCCCAATGTCTCTGTCTCAAAGGCTGGTTGTCTTCTGTTGTCAGGTGCTTGAGCTGCTGCAAGCTGCGGAAGACTTCAACATATCTCATCTTGTTCACACAGCAGCATCTGGATTGGAGGCCACACACTGGCTCGGTACAAGGTAAGTCCACCCACTGGATCGGTACAAGGTGAGTCCATACGCTGGATCGGAACAAGATGAGTCCACTGGCTCAGTACAACACACACTAACTCAGTATGAGGTGAGTCTGTCTGTACACATACTCAGATTATCTCTCTCTTCATGCATACTGCTTTTGTACTCATTAAGTCTGTGGGCTCGGCACACTATCATAATGTTATTGTTTATATGTGGTAGGGCGTCTAACGTCAATCAGTTACACCACACGATTTGGGTACGGTTGTAATATTTTATTACAAATACGAAGAACGGAGACTAATACGCCTATAAGGCGAAAGGCGAAAAGCGGAAAGCGAGGCTAAAGGCGAGGAGGCGGCAGAGTGTCGAACGTCTGCCAACACACAATACAACCAATAGTTAACGACTGATACAGTCACGACAGTAGATAATTATAGTTATAAATGCTACCAGTGACATATCGCTAATACCCCATAATTACTATAAACTGACGTCACATAATTATATAAAGTATAATATTATAATAACATGTTTGTTATTCTAAACAATAGCACAGACGACTGGCTGTCATGAGCTATAGTTTGCGCTGTAGCCATAGGCAGCACGCGAAATTACGTAATAACTAAGGCCAACAGGCTAACTATCCTTATAAAGCACTAACAACATATGCTATAAACATTTCTGAACTACAATTTATGCTAAGCAAATCATATAGGACGGTATTCGTAGACAGCATTGATCCTAACGATCGTACACTAATACTACACTATGTAAATAGCATTACGCGCACTTGTGTGAGTTAATTATAATAATATTTGTAATGGCTTTCCACGCCAGCAAGGATGTAGGCCTACGTGCACAAATTAGGAAACAGCAAACTACATGTTTTGAACTAAATCTAAATAATACCTAACCTTATATTGAATAAGGACATGCAGTACAACTTCATAAAATACACACCTATCAGTTGATAGTAAAATACATCAAAATGTAGCACGCCGCTTTATATCATTTTCGACCTCAATTTAGGCTACGCATTTGTCGAAATCGGTGTTCGCGTTCCCCCAGGACGAGGCTGGTACGTCAGCTGTTCAAAATAAAAATACTAATTAGCTGGTGGTGACGCCTAGCGATTAACATGGTATCACCCTGCTACATCCTCCCCAACTAAATCTTAACCGTCCCGGTTACTATAGAAAAAAAAAAGAACATCCCGCTGGAACTCTAGGGTTCTCCCAAATTCCTGCGTATCTAAATTCTAAAAATTCCTCCTGGGTCCTCCCCAACTAACTCTTAACCGTCCCGGTTAATGCTTCCCGAAAAGACCACACCACTGCGAGCCATCGCTATAAACAAACTAGTCATGATGGGGGTCAATTGGTCCCCCCCACACGGTTCAGGAATGACGTTGCATCGCCGCGGGGCCGGTGTAGGTACTTGCGTGTCGACTTCTTCGAAGCGTACCACCTTCTTCCGCATCCTGCCCGATCTCCTAGGTGCGGGTACTGGTATCGATACCGGTATCACGGCAGGCTCATCGTGAATCTCCTCTCCCGTCAAAACCTCCTCAGCAATCGGCTGGACCACTGAAGCTGGAGCTATCGTCGGACGACCCACTGGAACGATCGCGACAAGGGAATCCTCCTCCTCCTCCTCGTCAGAGCTCTCATCAGAGCGTTCGTCGTCTTTGACCTCTGGAGTGACTGCCACTGGAGTCGGAACAATCGCTCCTGGACCCGCTGGCTGGATGTTCTTCCTGCAGACTGTCTGAGGTCGGCCGAACCCGTCTGCCCTCTCGATGTGGTAAGGTCCACCAGGCTCCGTGGGTATCCGTACTACCTTGTACACCTCCGGGCTCCTGGTAGTCTGTTGCGTTGGTAAACCCTGCAGCCAAGTGTCAGCGGCTCACTCATCTTCAATCTCTCGTGAGGCAGGTTACGACTTTCTGCTGCAGCGCCGAGTCGTTCGCTTGCGTGAGAATACGCGTCTTGCAGTCTCTTCTGATGTGTGGCAAGCCATCCGTCGATCGAGCTGTCACAATCGTCCTCCCTCAACTCCTGCCCTAGGAATGCGTCTATCGGCAGCCAGGGATCGCGCCCAAACAACAAGTAGTGTGATGAATATCCCGTCGACGCATGTGGCGTCGCATTGTAGGCGTTGCAAAGCTCGGGCAGATGCTCTGTCCATCTTCGCTTCTGTGCCGGCGGAAGAGTCCTTAACAAGTCGTGTAAAGTCCGGTTAAACCTTTCACACTGCCCGTTCCCCTCTGGATGGTATGCCGTAGTCCTTGACTTCTCGATGCCGTACAGCTTGCACAGCTCTCCAATAGTCGCACTCTCGAAATTCCGGCCTCTGTCAGAATGGATCCTCTGTGGAACTCCGTAACGCTGAAACCACTCTCTCACCAATAGTCGCGCCATAGTGTTCGCCTTCTGGTCACGTGCTGGTACAGCCCAAGCGAATTTGGTGAACACGTCTGTCAGTACCAGAACACTCTCACGTCCATCTGCTGCCTTCTCCAACTGTGTGTAATCCACCGCCAAGACCTCTAAGGGACGCGATGCTAAAAGGTGTCCCATCGGCGCGCGTGTCTTCTGTCGCGGCATCTTCGCTAGTGTGCACCTCGCACAGTTCTTCACGTAGTCATCAATCTCTCTGTGCATACCTGGCCAGTAACAACGGTGCCACGCCAGGCTGCTCGTCCTTTCATCACCCTGGTGACCCATCTTGTCGTGCACCGCTTCTAGAAGTCGGTGCTTCAGCACACTCGGTAGAACTAGCTGCTTAACCTCTCCACCCTGTGGATCTCTCACCTTGCGGTACAAAACCCCATTCTCTTCCCTCATCTTGTGCCACTGTCTCAGCAGTTGTGTCACACCCTTCTGTGCACACTTCTTCGGCTTCTCGCCGACCCTCCAGTACATCAGGAACTTGCTGATGTCTGGGTCTTTCCTCTGCAACTCTGCAAGTTCTTCAGGTGACAACGCTGGGAAGGCAGGTGACTGGGTTGACTGTACCTCTATCTCCTTTACTTCAACCTGGACTTCTTGTCGTACTCTGTCATTCTTCTCTATCTGTTGGCGTAGTTCTCGCGGGAGTAGCGTGCACGATGCATATGTTGCGCATATCTGCTGCACGTCGTCTTCCTCGTCGAAGTCGGTTGCCCCGGGCTCGTAGTCGACTCAAGGCATCTGCGTTTCCGTTTGAACGTCCAGCTCGATACTCGATCGTGAAGTTGAACGGGGCCAGCTCAGCTGCCCATCGTTGCTCGATGGCTCCCAACTTGGCGGTCTTCAGGTACTTCAACGGGTTGTTGTCAGTGTAGATGACGAACTCTCCGCCGTAAAGGTCGGCATGGAACTTCGTGGTGACCGCCCACTTAAGTGCTAGCATCTCTAGCTTCATCGCGCTATACTGGCGTTCGGGTGGTCGCAACCTGCGACTCGCGTACGCGATGACGACACGACGTCCTTCCTGTTCTTGAGACAGGACAGCGCCGAGACCCAGGTGGCTGGCGTCCGTCTCCACTATGAATGGTCGTTGGTACTGGGCATACCCGAGAACTGGAGCTGAGCAGGGCACGTTCTTCAAAACCTTGAAAGCTCCATCACACTCTGGACTCCAACTGTCCCTGAAGGCTCCTCTCAACCATCCCTTCTCCTTCATTTCCTTGTTGACACTGGTCACTAGATCGTGTAGCGGCGCTGCAATCATACTGAACCCTTGCACATACTTACGGTAGTAGGACGCGAATCCTACAAAGGAGCGAAGCTGTTTCACTGTGGGATGGCCCAGTCTTTCACAGCATCGATCTTTGCCGGATCTGTGGCAATGCCGTCGGCCGACACATGGTGTCCTAGGTATAGCACCTCCCGCTGTAAGAAGTGACACTTGCTTGTCTTCAGCTTCAGTCCAATCCTCTGCAGTCACTGTAGCACTTGCTCCAACTGACCTAGGTGGCTGTCGAACGTCTTGGAGAAGATGATAACGTCATCAAGGTAACAGAGTACCGTCTGGTAACACAGATCTCCAAAGCACCTCTGCATCAACCTCTGGAAGGTCGCGGGACTGTTACAGAGCCCGAACAGCATACGGTTGAATTCGTACAGCCCCATAGGTGTGGTGAAGGCCGTCTTCTCTCGGTCGTCCTCCGACATCGCGATCTGGTGGTATCCTGAAGCCAGATCCAATGTGGTAAACCAGTTTGTGCTGCTCATGGCGTCAAAACTCTTGTCAATGCGCGGCAGCGGAAATGCGTCTCGGTGGGTCTTCGCATTGAGCAGCCAATAGTCCACGCACATGCGCAGCGAATCGTCTTTCTTCCTGACCAGGACGATCGGCGAAGCTCGTGCCGAATGGCTCTCTCTGATAACACCTCTGTTCAGAAGATCTTTGATGTGCTCTTTCACCTCTTGATACTGTGTAGGCGGAATCCTTCTGAAAGGTTGTCGTACGGGTACCTCAGTCGTGGTCCTTATCGTGTGCGTGGCTAAGTCTGTATAGCCAAGGTCATCATCATCTCGGGCGAATGCTCGTTCGTTCCGCGAGATGAGATCTCTCAGTTGAGCAACCTGCTCCGCGGTGACGTGTGGCCCGACATCGAGTGTACTGGTTAGTACCTCACGCGTGTCGACTACACCTGGCGGTCGGTCCTCAGTCCTGCTCACGTACTCCTCAGACACTCTGACTCGCTCAAAACATACTCTGTCCTCTTCACTGACGTGCGCGATGGTCTGATAGATACCTATTCGCATCCTCGGCTTCAGCCACACGTCTTCTCTGCTGGTGTTGACTACCTGCACAGGTGCAGCACCCTGGTGTACTCTAGTTAAAGTACTACACAATGACACCTCCACCGGAAGTGCCCCCACAATGGGTTCTACAACGACCCATGTCGCATCAGCCTGTCTCTGCAAACTGGAAACCATCAACGTGGCACAAGACTGCGCTGGAATTCGCACTGCGCTCCACCCTGCCACACGAGTAAATCCTCTCCAGTCCCGTTGCTTCGCGTCTATGACCGACGCCATCACCGACTCTGCTCTGTAACTACCTGTGTTCAGGGATCGTTTCCATAGAGCAAGGTCAAGCTCTCCCATGACATATAATTAAATTGTAATTCAAGAATACCATAGAAACAATGGTTTGATGATGTCTATGTTAGTATATCTTCATACACAGAATTCTGTACAATAGATTCATATTTCATATGTTAATAGAGGTAAGATTGCTTCTAATACAGTGTAACCATGCTAAGTACACACTACATCTGCTAAAACATTATCTGTTACTTAAAGGAGTCAGGGTACATTGCATTCCTCTGCAGTAAATGTTCTGTCTTGTTTATAATTTCTAAACATGTAGTACCTTGATTTGTAGAGAAAATATGTGCTTCCTCACAAAGACCACCTATGTAAAAGTGGTGTATGCTGCACTGTCACATGACTGGTCAGACCAAAGTGAAGCTGTCAAGCAGCAACGATGTCATCTGGAGGAGAATCTGGTGACCACTGTCCTCAGCTACATCAATACGTCTGATGTAAAACTGTCCTCGTCACCTGGTGAAGCTGAGTTCTGTGAGACAATGGCTGCAAAGTTGCTGCTGTATCTTGTGGATAAACCATCTGTGTACAGTGTCAGCTGCCGACAGTTGCTTCTCTGTCTGCTCTCGTGTCACCTGTACGAAGTGAGACTACAGACCCTACTCTTCCTGTGGCAAGCACTGCTGCCAGCAAAGCAGGGGTCAAGTATGTGGAATGGAGCAAACACAGAATGCCGGTCAGCTGATAGTGGGCAGTCTGTGGCTGGTCAAGAGACCACTACTGGCCTACTGGCTGCTCAACATGTACATGTGTTTGCGAAGTTGGTCAGCATGGCATCTGGAGAGGAAAGCCACCCAGAATGCCTAGCGAAAGTAAGCATGCCCCTGATGTTAACATCTCTTGCTAGTTAAATGCTACATATTGCTGTGTTTAGCAGTAGACTCTTCTACATCAGGCAGTGCTATCAACACTGCAAAATAATTTTTTATATGCCAGAAATGTCAGCCTTGGAATGTCTACTTGACACAGTAATATAATGTAGTATAATAGTGAGCAGCGTATTTCTGTCCACTACTGGTAAATATGTCACTAATGTGGACTACCAGAACTGGTCTAATATTGTACTGTGATCGATAACAACTCAAGATTTAGTACGACAAATGATTTGTTTAATAAGCACTAAATAATGGTATAAAAACTAATCACTAGATGAGAGTATACACGTACGTGTTTGTATGGAGGAGTGTAGCGAACTCTCTCCTCATGTTCGCTAGGTGGCATAGTGACCGCCACAAGACCCCCAGTTCATGCATCAAGACTGAAATCGGACCAGTGTCCGAATATGGCGGCCGAAACGCGTCGTCGAGCGAATGTTTGTCGGTGCGGACACACATGTCGTCGGTGATGTAATCGAAGTGGTCCAAAAATCTTGATGGAGGCGTGGGCGAGTCTGCAATGTCGTAGCCGTTGAACTGGCAATTACACATTTTTGATGTTATACGTAGTCTCTTGCACCCAGCAATGCTCTCAACCAGACGTCTCATGAGCACACGTTTTGTCTGGCGTGGCATGAACAAGGACATCAGCACCTGGGCCAAAACGCAAGTGCCAACAGGTGAAGATTCACTGCAACGTTTCCACTCCACTACAACAATTTGCCATGCCAGATCGCCCTTTCGACTGTATACACGTCAACATTGTGGGTCCTCTTCCATCATCACAAGGGACACCCTACCTGTTCGTGGCGCAGTGACTGCCACAGTACCAATGAGCAGTGATCAGAATGTGCTGCTCAGACACCTGGCACAGCTGGCAATAGGAAGTTCTTGATGCATTGTTGATTTAGTCTTAACCATATTTGACAGAATGAAGGTCTGTCAAGGTCCTTAACAGACACCCTGTCAGACATGGTCAACCACCAGCATTGTGATGATAAACAACTACAGTGTCTCTTCCCAGGAGTGCTGCAAAACTGTGCCTGTTGTCTGAGCAGCACATATGGATGCTTTCAGGTGCTTCAGGTCCTGTGTCGACACCCAATGTCTTCCCAAGGACCCTGGCTGGGACCACATGGAGCATGGACCACACAAGAGGTAACAAGTCCCACCTAGCTGTCTACATGGGGTTGTGTGTGTCCAACACAGAGTCATACAACATAGAGTCATACATGTGTTTGTGTCCAACAGAGAGTTCTACATATGTCACATGACCAAGGTCATGTGACATGCCCACAGTCAAGTTAGTCTGGCAATTAAAGCCAAGTGAGTTGGCCAAAATGTTCGGAAATAATACAAAACATTTCTTGAGAGGTAATTACCATGTCAGATATCACATTCCAAGAAACCAGAACACCAATCCATCCAGATAATACTACTGGGAATCCTTTTTTCCTGGTACTGTTATTACTTAAAAACAAAAGGCGTACCCAGAAGCCAACTTGTGTTATCTGAACCAGCTATCTCCAGCCAGCATAACCATTTGTATTATCTGTATTAGCTATATCACCAGCCACCATGGCCACTCGTGGCAGTGAGATATTGGTTGATGGTAGTTTTTCATCAAGTAAGGTATGTTTGTCCAGTATACATGAGTTGTATTCTGATGTGTTTGTGTTCAAGGTGTCAGGGATATGAATGTTATGTTAAAAACAAATTATGTCTTTGTACATTTGCTATTTGATAAATTAGAGCTAACAACAGTTGGTGTAATTGAGAGAAATCTTAGACATGCATCCCATTGGTGGATGTAGAGACTGGGACAATGTTCAAATTCCACATTTGTTCATTTGATCCAGGTGTGCTAGCATTATAACTACAGGTTCATTTGATCTAGGTGTGCTAGCATTATGACTACAGGTTCATTTGATCCAGGTGTGCTAGCATTATAACTACAGGTTCATTTGATCCAGGTGTGCTAGCATTATGACTACAGGTTCATGAGGATTTGGACTACAATGGTGATGTGTCAAGTGGCCTGTACTGTTTGCTCTCTTGCAGATGCTGCAGTTTACAATGACTCTGACTGGCACATCAAGGTACAATCATTTTGTTAATTATAAGTAGATGGTGTGTGGAATGTCATAACGGCAGTGTGGAATGTCATACGGGCAGTGTGGAATGTCATACGAGCAGTGTGGAATGTCATACAGGCAGATCAAAGTACCTTCTACATACAATATTATATCACCTTGCTAATGGACAAAATATTGCACACTTGAACAAACAATGAATGGAAAAAACACTACCAGGTACTTAAATGAGATGTAAGGAGAGAGCTGTGTTGTTACAGAGACGAAGTACGATATGCAGCCATTGAACTGACCGGACGACTTATGGCCAGCCTCCACATCAAGGTGTGTTCACAATGACACAACACAACGTAGCAGCAATGTGTGGTTGACATGAACATTGCATTACTTGATGTGCAGTGTGTGGTTGAAATGAACATTGCATTACCCATGATTGACATAAACACTACATCATCTGATGTGTTGTGTGTGGTTGACATGAACACTACATCATCTTATGTGTTGTGCGTGGTTGACATGAACACTACATCATCTGATGTGTTGTGTGTGGTAGACATGACCACTACATCACCTGATGTGTTGTGCGTGGTTGACATGAACACTACTTCATCTGATGTGTTGTGCGTGGTTGACATGAACACTACTTCATCTGATGTGTTGTGCATGGTTGACATGAACACTACATCATCTGATGTGTTTTGCGTGGTTGACATGAACACTACATCATCTGATGTGTTGTACGTCGTTGACATAAACACTACATTATCTGATGTGTTGTGCGTGGTTCACATGAACACTACATCATCTGATGTGTTGTGTGTGCATGGTTGACATGAACACTACATCATCTGATGTGTTGTGCGTGGTTGACATGAATATTACATCATCTGATGTGTTGTGCATGGTTGACATGAACACTACATCATCTGATGTGTTGTGGGTGGTTGACATGAACACTACATCACCTGATGTGTTGTGTGTGGTTGACATGAACACTATATCACCTGATGTGTTGTGTGTGCATGATTGACATGAACACTATGTTAACTGTGTTTCATTTTTGTAGCGAGCATAGACACTCGTGATTATGCGCAATTGTCTGTTAATAAAATGTAATAAATTGTTCACGTTCGTATAGTCTTTGTGTTGCCATGGACATGTTTTAGCACATGACAAAAATGGCAGTAAGGTGCTCCAAAACTGATTGTTAGTTAAAATGACATCGTCGGTTGGTGAGGAAATGAATTTATCACATATACATTTACTCATGATAATGTACAATTGTCA
The DNA here is from genome assembly GCA_963662155.1 of Lamellibrachia columna. Taxonomy (NCBI): domain Eukaryota; kingdom Metazoa; phylum Annelida; class Polychaeta; order Sabellida; family Siboglinidae; genus Lamellibrachia; species Lamellibrachia columna. Next base: position 42,448,093 of record OY759262.1, on the reverse strand, counting down.
ATTAATAAACAAATTATGAATTGGGCATATTCGTATTGCCTTTGTATTGGCCTTCGGGTAACCGAACCCAATACGACTACCTTCAGGCCAATATGAAAGCAATACGAATACGACCAATAAATAACATAACATATATATGTATATATATATATATATATATACATGCACATACATATATATATATATATATATATATATATATATATATATATACATACCAGTATATATATTAACAATATGTGTATATGTGTGTTAGTACTCCATGTATTGCAGAGTGACTGCGAGAGATGCCTGCTATGTGAGTGGATGCAGCTACTGGCCGACAGCTGCAGCACACACCACAGCAAGCAGCTGAGACTTGGCTGTGCAGCGGCTCTCATCCATAGCTGCCACTTGCTGTGTGCAACCAACCTGGGTGAGTCCACTTACAACATCCTGGCACTTTTTGGCAGTGCGTGTGTGCATGCGTTTTTGCATGTTGTGCATGCGTGTTGTGGGAGTGGTTACATCCTAGTGTGTTTGTGTGTGCACGTGTGTGTGTGCACATGTGTGTGTGTGTGTGCGCACGTGTGTGTGTGCATGTGTGTGTGTGCACGTGTGTGTGTGCACGTATGTGTGGGTGTGTGCACGTGTGCACATGTGTGTGTGCACGTGTGTGTGTACATGTGTATGTGTGTGCGTGCGTGTGTGCGCGCGCGCGTGCGTGCGCATGTATGCGCACATGTGTGTACGAGTGAGTGTGTGCGCACACGCGCGCGCGTGTGTGTGCACACATGTGTATGCGCGTGTGTGTGTGCACGTGCGTGCTTGTGTGTGTGTGTGTGTGTGTGTGTGTGTGTGTGTGTGTGTGTGTGTGTGTGTGTGTGTGTGTGTGTGTGTGTGTGTGTGTGTGTGTGTGTGTGTGTGTGCACGTGTGTGTGTGCACGTGTGTGTGTGCACGTGTGTGTGTGTGTGTGTGCACGTGTGTGTGTGCACGTGTGTGTGTGCACGTGTGTGTGTGCACGTGTGTGTGCACGTGGGTGTGTGAGTACACATGTGTGGCATGTGTGGTGTTCTATCATATTCTGTAGTTTTCTTTGTCTACTCCTGACAGTAACAGTTTGAAGCTTTAATAAATATTGGGAATGTTTCCCAAAATATGTAAAAAGATGAACTATTGCTAACCTAACAGTGTGCACATGTTTCAGTGCAAACTTAATGCCAGTGGAAACAAGACATTCCTTTAGTAGAAAGCTAGCTTCACAATTTATATGTATAATGTATTAAACCTTTTTATATGTTAAATCAGCAACTCCCAACCTGGAGTACACGAGAGGTTTTCCAAGGGGTATTGCAGAGAGTTGGTTGAAACTAAGGTCAAGTAGGGCCTACAATAATTTTGCCACCTTTTGTGGACCATATTTAATAAGATATTTAGCAAGATTTGCCATCCAAGCCAAAGGCCCAGATGGCAAGTGGACAAGGAAGCCATTGGCTTATCGAGAGTCCAACAATGTTCATCTACTTATAGCCCGCCCTCCTGAGATATGTGTCAACCTTGTTTTTAAACATATTCACGCTGCTAGCAGTTACACAATCTGTAGACAATTTGTTCCATTCATTTATTGTCCTCTGTGAGAACGAGTGCTTCCTGATGTCCAATCTACATTGATCCTTTACTAATTTTACCTCATGTCCTCTAGTTCTGCTATCCTTCTTGAGTGAGAAAAACATATTTCTATCAATATTTTCATACCCATTCAATATCTTAAAAACTTCAATCTGATCTCCTCTTAACCTCCTTGTCTCTAGAGTTGTTAAACCAAATTCTTTCAGGTGTTCTTCATAACTAAAGTCTCTCAGTTCTGGAATAATTTTAGTTGCTCTCCTCTATATGCATTCAAGAGTATCTATATCCAATATGTATATAGTATTCTAAATGAGGTCTAACTATTGTTTTATACAGAGGTATAATTAGTTTTTTTCCTTGTATGTTATGTTTCTCCTAATCAACCCAACAATTCGATTACCTTTTGAAGCTGCAATACCACAACGTCTGAAACTTTCATATCAGCACTTATTGTTATTCCCTAGTCATTTTCTTTTACAGTAGTACCTAGAACAGTATCTCCCATATTATAGTTTATATCCAAGTTCCCGTGTCCTGTATGTAGGCATTTACATTTCCCAAAATTTAATAACTTCTGCCATTTTTCAGACCATTTAACTAATCTGTCTAGATTGTTTTGTAAATGTTGTTTATCATGTTCAGTGTTAACCTTTCTAAACACTTTTTTGTCATCTGCATATTTCAGTATGTTGCCTGTTATATTGTTGTCCTATTAATTTAAATAATAATCTTTGATGTGGCACTTTGTCAAAACTTTCTGAAAATCACTAGATAATATCTACTGGCAATCCCTTGGTGTGGATACACTTAGTGATTTCTTCCAAAAAACATAACATATTTGTTAAGCATGATCTTGCTTTTAGGAATCCATGTTGAGATGAATTTAATAATTTATGCCTAACAAGGAAGTCTACCATATGGACTTTAATTAACCTTTCTAATCATTTACAAATCACTGATGTTAAACTCACTGGTCTGTAATTCTCTGACTTATTTTTCAAACCCTGTTTAAATAATGATATGATGTTTGCTTTTTTCCATTCAAAAGGAACAACTCCCTGTTTTAATGACAAGTTGAAGACCCTTGCAAGTGGTATACTGATTTGTTCCACTGTTTCCATTAGTAGTTTTGGAGGAATTCCATCCACTCCAGGTGATTTACTATCCTTTATTGCCTTTATTTTCTTAGCTACCATTTCTGGAGTTACAATTAACTGCCCTGAAGTAGAAAACTTATTTACAAAATATGATTAAACTCACAGAAAATACTTTCAAGTTTAATGCAAACATTAACCGCTAATGCAAAATGTTGTCATGCACATGTGATTGTAACATGCAGTGACATTTCTTTCAATTCAATTCAACTTTATTCTCAAAAACCTTATTAGGTTACACGAGAATCACAATGTTGCATACTGTTACAATGTGAGACGGCTATAAGTGTATGTAATCCAGGCTTCAATAATACTTATAAATTACATTGGTAAATGGTTTTACCAAAATACAAAAGTATCAAAGGAAGATCAACTTACAACTTAAAACTAATTAAAATCTCCTGTACAAATTTACATAATTTAATCAGCTTTGCATGACTTGTCAAATTAAACAACTGATCCATTTTTAAAGTTTTTGGCCTCATAAAATAATATCTAGAAATAAACTTAAGTCTAGCTTCTTGAGAAAAGTACATTTAAACAAATAATGAAACTCATCCCCAATATCATTACAATCACACAGAGTACAATATCTCTCTTGCCTATTGATTCCACTATATCTGCCTTGCTGAATCGGCAACCGATGATTACAAGTACGAAATTTACACAGAGGTCTAGATTGATTTGGTGGTAAAACTAGCAAATATTTCTCCATTTTAAAATCATATTTAATTATCCTGTAGGTTGTACACCCATCGCTATTGCAAATATTATTACCCCACTGCTGATGATACTGGTCAGTAAGTTTTAATTTTACAACCGCTTTAAACCATTTAAGATTCACTATTTCTTGATTCAGCTACAAGTTAGATAGTCCAATGTTATTTAAAATGTATTTAACATGAGTAATCCAGTGGGATTCAAAGATATTTTTAACATATAATTGATATAATAATTTATACATAATGCAAGATAGTTTAGATTCCTCTCCCATCAATAGTTTTCCTCAAAAATTCAACAATCTACTGTTTATTTTAATATTTAGTGGAAATTGCCCAAGTTCTCCATAAACCATGGAAGTATGTGTTCTGTTGTGTTATGCGCTTGTCAATGTCCTCCCCATGGGGACAGGCATACCTTATATTTTTTTTTTACATCATTATCTTTCACATATCTTTCCACGACTGTCACTCTGCGGTTTGAGGTTTGTGGTAGGTTTGTTCTTATTGGTCTTGACCAACCTCTCTGCTTCAGCCCCCCAGTGGTCTTATTAACCATGTTTGAACCTACTGATTCTTGCATCTCAGCGAACTCCTTGCTCTGTAAGGGTGGTTCATTGTCCAATTTCACTACCAGGGGTATCCCACACCTACACCCACACAAAGATCCCCTCGAGCTTAGGGATTACTGCCCTTGCGGTGAAAGAGGACAACACTTCCATTTCGGGATATCTTGAGAAGTCGTTGACTAAGACCATAATGTAATGTCCATGTCTGACATTAGCAAAGGCAACACTGACTTCTTGCCATGGCCTAGTGAAATTTGTAATCTGAAGAGGTTCTCTGGTGGTTTTTGTTGATGTTACTTGGCAGGGTAGACTCTTTCTTCCATCATGTTGTCAACCAGGGACCCACACCTTCTCTCCGATTACTGCCTTTGTTTTGCGGCTCCCTGGTGGTCCTTGTGTGCTAGTTCCAACACCTATCTTGCAAGGATTCGTGGATACAGATCCTTTTCCCTTATATGACCAAACTGTCTCTCATTACGGTGAGTTAATTCGTGATGTTGAGGTAGGGTGTAAACTCTAAAGTGTGCCACTTCCCAGCCAGTGCTCACTGCTAGTGTCGTTTAAAGTTTATTGGTGCCACCTAGAGGATAATAAAGTAGACATGAAGCTAGCCATACACGTCATTCCGACGCTGACCATCAACAGCATTACAATGGCACCAAGGATGGGATGACAACTAGTACTAGCGCATGTATGGCTGGATTCATATCTACTCTATTGTCCTCTAGATGGCGCCAGTAAACATATTAAACAACCCTAGCAGTCAGCATTAGCTGGATACTTCACATTGTTTCTCCAGTATTTCATTGTAATGACAATGCCACTACATTTTCGCACAAACAACTCTCCTCAGTACAAATGTCCTATAACTATATAGCACATGCCCTTGTTTACAAAGGTAGCACAGAAAACATTTGTAGCAAGCTCGGTGCCATTGCTTTGGCCATGAGTCACTCACTTCTTCTTATTCTAGATACTGGTCACTGGCAAATAACATTCAAATTTTGTACTTGTCTTGGTACACGGGTCACCATTTGCTTGGTACTTTTTATTTGTCATCTTTCTTGCCATTTGTTCAACTGGGTGTCATGGATACAGTTTTAATTTTTATTCAGGACAAGCTAGCTAGCTAGCTATGTTTGCAAGAGATTTATATACTCCATAGATATATGAAGATTAAGGATATCTTCACGTGAAGGGTTCACAAATAGCTAAGGAGGTAAGTGAGCACAATGATGGAGTTCCACTGAATTTGAGCGGACTTAGTTCCAACATGTTTTATCTCTGGGAATAAAAAATATACCATAACTATATGACCAAAGCCGCCTATGTTTCGAGCAGCGAATGTAAACAGGCTGGTTGCTTAGATGAACAGATGTTTGATAAAAAAGAGTCACATTTCCGAGTTTACACCCAATATTCTAACATGCAAGCTTCCTAAAACATTGAAAACCAGATTAGTTATATAAAAAATTTTAATTAACCTCGTTATTTTTCAATCTTAACTAAATGCATTGATAAAACAGGCAAAAGACATTGTTAAGTTTTCTTGACATTTCATCAGAGCTTCAAATGTATTCAAAACGTTGACCATAATTGCACAGATATCATATTATAGCAGCAATGCCTAATTGTTCTGGAAAAGATATTTGTTTGATGCACGATATGTTAGTGTGGTAATTGATCCATATTAAAATTCTTAACTCTACAATAACAGGGAATGACAATTACTAAGTAAAAAATACTTCTGGTTAAATACCTAATGTAATCTGATTAGTGTCTAACACTGGTCCTTATATTTGTATTCACTGTACATATGTAACTATGGTAAAATATAGTCTTTGGCCCAGTGTTTATCTAGATGACTGCTGAAATAGTACATTGATGGGCTGGTGATGACTTTTTTGGTTGTTATGTAATAATACAATAATGAGAAGAAGAAAATTTTCCTCAAGGACAGTTTAAGGTTGTAAACACATTATTGAATTGTTGGAAGTAAACTATTCTTGATGATCGCATAACATTATTTAGTTTTATTATAATACAGTTTGAAGTTGTTATGGAGAGGACTTTCCATTTAACGTACATAAATTAGCAAGAATAGTTACAACCATGTTTAAATACATTAATAATAGTCAAGTATGTACATCTGTATTCAGTTTGAAGTTGTTATGGAGAGGACTTTCCATTTAACGTACATAAATTAGCAAGAATAGTTACAACCATGTTTAAATACATTATAACAAGATCCAACACATGAAAGCTGACTCTGGTTGTGGAATATCATATATTAATGTGTAGTAACCACAGGTTTATTACTGTTTGGCATTGGGATGTTGGTGTTCTGGAGAGGACATATTTTTAACAGAAAATCACACACACCAGTGTGTGATGGCCATATATTATAAACCTGGATACTTAGAAAAAATTGGCTGTTTGGTTTGGACTTGGGATTGATCAGTTGGAATTAATTATTACTAGTATTACTTAGGAATCTTTATGGTGAGGATATTCCAATTTTTTATCTAACGGAAAATGCACCATTAAATACAAATTGACTTTATGGTGTACCTACTGGTTTTCAGACAAAACCCCACTGACAAAAGCACCCCTGGACAAAAGCCCCACGGACAAAATCCCCATGGACTAAATCTTTTTTCATACCTATAGCGTATACATTGCTAAACTTTTGTTGCGAATTGTGTGTTTATTTGTTTATACAGTAATAGCATGTCTGAAACAATAAATGGGAATGCCAATTAGAAAAAACATCACAATGAAGGCCTAAAAAAGACATCTTGGTAGTTAAAATTTATAGCTCGCCTAATGACTTATCTATGCACTACAGGGTGATTCACACTACAGATAATTAGTTGACGAATTTGCTAATTTATTAATTTCACTTGACAAAAATAACTCAGAAATAATAATGTATAGAGATTTTAATATAAACTTTTTTCATTAACAAAAACATAATATCCAATTAAGTTTATGATATTCTGACAACAAATTGCTTTCTGCCTAAAATAACGCAACCAACAAAATTCTCCACATCAATAGGCATTGTTATTTAATTTTTTACACTAAGCTTACAAAATCAATGCTGGAGTCAACAACGGGAATTCTAATGAAACAGTTCTCAGACCATCAACCTTACATATTTTTTTCTAGATAAATATAAATACAATGCAAACTATTGCACAGACAAAATCCCCTCTGGACAAATGCCCCATGGACAAAAGCCCCTCTGGACAAATGCCCCATGGACAAAAGCCCCTCTAGACAAAAGCCATTCCAGACAAAAGCCCCATGGGCAAAAAACCCACAATCTAAATACTAACAAAATATGGGTACTGATATGTTGGTTGTGTTATATCATAACTGGATATGATGTTTTCTTTAGAATAAATTGTAACTTTTTAATACAACCGTAGTTCACATATGGAGCAAACTGTATAAAACCTCTGATACTCTCACCCATTTCAAATATCGACTAGACTCATTTCTTTCGGACAGCATTTTAGCATATCTTCCAGACAAACACTGTAGTTCTCTACTTATTGCAATTTAATTATGACTATTTTTCTGTAATCTTATTGAAATTAGTTTGTTTTGCAGTTTACCATTACCTGCAATACAAACCTTCATTTCTTGAATAAAATATGGCACCTGCTGTCTTAGACATGGCTTCTAATAAGCCAGGCCCATGTCAGTTTGCTGTGACTTGAGCCTAATAGTGCCTAAAAGAGCCATGCTGACAAGTGTGTTTCTGATTTTAAGCGTTTGATTGAAGGAAGACATGTGTTGGTGACATCTTCAGCGCCTCTGCCACACCTCGGGTCCTCTTCCCACGTTCTCCCAGCACATACAGATACTTGAGATGCCTTTAAGAGATGCTGTTTATGATGGGTTATCTAAAAATGACTGCTTACTAACCATCTGGCAGGACTCCTGCCCAGTGGGAGGAGTGCAGGGATACTGTCATCACTCCTGCCCCATGGGAGCAGTGGGGGGAAGGGGGTCATGGTGTCCAGGGCTGGCTGATGACTGAGTGTGTGCAAGGACCCAGGGAGACACTAGGAAACAGGCAAACATGAGTCATTCATAACACCAGCTGTGTTGTGCCTAGTTGTGTTAGACTGCAAACAGATGTTTCCTTGTAGCTTCAGTCCTTGCAGGGATGTTGGTCCCAACTTCCCGGGCTCTCCCCCCCAACTCTTGTGAAAGTCAACTGTTCTACCTTGTCACAAATTCTCACACTTATTATAACCTTTCTAGTTTCAATATTTTAGCATGATATTGAAAAGGATCAAATTAGTAAGGCTAATTAATAATATATATTTTATTTATAATATCACCAGATCAGAGATGGTTTGTGACACTTCATAGCATATCAAACATTAAGAACATGGTTCCAGCTGCTACAGTAGATGTCACTTGTCTCTTTCTGCAAAAACTACCTGGTAAAGAGGTCATGGTGGTACACTGACATTAATTAAGGTGGTGTTGGCTTCTCTAGCAGGTATACTCTCACAATGGTCTTAAAGGCTTCCCATGTAATGACTTTGTCTTGACTCTTCCACAAGTTAGTATAAAGTCAGAGATAGATGGACCATTCATCAGAACAATTGGTTCAATATAACAAATTAAAAGATGGGAAATGATGGAACATTATTAGAATGGCATAATAGTGCTACAAAGTCAAAGAACGAAGTAATGAGAAATAATGATACAACTCCAGTTGTCTCGGTTCGGTTCGATTCCGACTCCGATTCCGACTCCAGCAGACTTTTGCAATTCCGATTCCAACTCCAGTTGTCTCAGTTCGATTCCGTCTCCGATTCCAACTCCAGTACAACTTTTGATTCCGATTCTGACTCCAGCACAACTTTTGATTCAAAAGTTGTGCTCAGTTTGATTCCGATCGGTTTCACGAAGACTATGATTATGTATACAAATCGCAGGTATTATGGCATGAATTGGTTGAATTTCAGGTGTGACAAGGCATATAAACTCTTCTGACAAACTGTGCAGTTGACCAACTGTAGGCAATTCACAAGTCACAACTATATTTCAAAGGGTAGGATGCAAGCATGACTGAATACAACCAACTGATTTAATCCTTTAGAAGGGTTTGTATGATTCTGCAAACACTAGCAGTGAGAAATCAGTGAAAGTAAATTGCAATTAGCTATTGTATAGGTAGATCTGAACCAGGCATATGAAGATTATTCTGACAAGCTGCCAATAAAACCAAAGGATTTATTCCTTCAAAAGGATCTGTGGCTTTTCTGAGCAAACACTAGCAGTGACTGGCCAGTGAACAGTGAGATACCAATAAAAGTAAATTGCAATTAGCCATGGCCCATGTGCATGACGATTCCGATTCCACTCAATGCGATTCCGGAGTTGGAATCGCCCCATGTCTGGTTCAAACAATGGCACAAGGCACAACAGGCACATACATTTTTGCATGTACCATTTTAGGTCGTGCCTTTTTTGGATGTGCCTTTATGTAGGGAGACTGCATAAACAGGTCTTTAGGCAATTTAAAAATATTAACTACTAAGATGTCTTTTTAGGCCTCTGCCTGTGAGTTTGATTAATTGGTATTCCCATTTGTTTTTTTGTGCATGTGTATTCGCCAAGCTTCAATTTTGTTAAATGTTATGACAAGTTAATGTTAATTTATAACAAGTCTAGCATATAACTAAATGTTAGTGCTTCATAATAACAAACTGTTTCCAATCTTCCAGTCGTAAACAATTTCAGACTCATTTAAATGGCTGATAACACAGTTTACTGTAACATACATAAAAATAACAAACATGTTCATTTTTCATGAAAGCAATAGAAAATGTCAAATTATCTACAGACTGCATGAAATGTTTCCTTTTGGTGTATTTCCACCGGTTTGGTGTTCGACTTACTCTCCTTTGTGTACATGTACTTTTCATACAAACGTTTAGCATCAAGCTTTAAGTCTATTACTGTATTTCCTATTTGGTTAAGTATTAGAAAAATATTTAGTAAGTATTTAGATTGTGGGGCTTTTGTCCAGTGGGGCTTTTGCCCAGTGGGGCTATTGTCCAGGGTTGGGCTTTTTTCTGTGGGGCTAATGTCCATGGGGTTTTTGTCCAGAGGGGCTTTTATCTGCGCACCACTTATAATGTATAAAATTATAATAATAATCCAAATAATCTGTTACTTTCCGTAACTTTTTTTTTACTTTTCCTGTTACTTTCTTTTCTACCTCACCATAAAATGAATAAATGAGACATTTCAATGTTAAATTCAGTAAAATAAGCCCAGAATAAATTAAAATAATGATGTAAGATATGTTAATAAATAAATAAACAAATAAATAATACAAGGTCCATGTCATAAAAAATCATTATAAAATGTCACAAAAAAGTTACTGCCATTAACAATACAATGTGTTCATAAGTCTCAAGTCATGAGTTCAAGCAACCTTGTTTGATGTGACTATACTGTCAGCTACAGTACTAATACTTAAAGCAACCCACTCGCGTTACCTTCAAGCAACCTTGTTTGGTGCAACTGTACTGTCAACTACAGTACTAATACTTTAAGGCCACCCACTCAGTTACCTTCAAGCAACATTGTTTCATGCAGACTTTTTAACAACATTCAATTAATAAAAACATAACAGAGTATTAGTATTAGTACTGTTGACTGGTCGTTGAAGATACAAGCCAGGGTGAATAGATGGCATTGCTGCAATTACTACATGAAGACTACTCATTCTTTTGTCGGCCACTGTCTATAGACAAGTGCTCATTTATAATTTATTTAATGGGTAATTAAACTTACCCACCTATTGCATCCCCCTTTGCAAGATTAGATATGCCACTGAATGCAGTTAGGTTGACTAGGTGCAGTTAGGGTGAATAGGTGCAGTTCAGGAGTGAATAGATGCAGTTAGGGTGAATAGATGCAGTTGAAGGGTGAATATATGCAGTTAGGGTGAACAGATTCAGTTCAAAGGTGAATAGATGCACTTTAAGGGTAAATTACTGTTCACCATTTCTATTTAAAAATTTAGACGTTATCAAAATACTGTTTATAACAGTAAACATAACATTGTCCCTTAAATAAGGTTAAATGAGCCAGAAGATTGTGTAGATGTATTAATTTGTTTTAATAATGTTGTCTGAACTACTGTAGGAGGGGGTGTTCTCCAGTTGTGGAGTGTTGTAATGCGTCTACTGGAAGATGAAGATGATAGTGTGCGTACAACCATGGCAACAGTTATTCATAGACTGAGCTCCTACATACCAGCTCGCTTCAAAGGTACATTTCATGATCACACAACCATGACTGCCCATGTAATGCCATGTTTCATCCTGTATTGGTAGCATAGTTGGCCAGAACTCTGAAACCTTGAAATATTTATCTCAATAGCCTTTATATTATAGATAAGTATCACACTTCTGTTTACACCCTTTCCACCAACACTCTATTGTTTATTTTATTTTTTACATGTTGCAAATGGTGTTGTATTTTGTAATAACAGAATTTGTACTGTTGGTTGTTGGAAATAAATTACTGATATTAAATACCCTTTTAAAGACAAAGTTCTAATTTTTTGAAAAATACCGTGGTAATTATTATGAAACATTAACAAGCTTTTAAATTTTGTAATATTGGGTTTGTTTGCATATCATTTTAGTGCCACAAATAAACTTCACTCAATTTAGTCTAGGTTAAGATTCTTATCAAAACATAATTTTTAAACATTTAATACTAACACTATTCCCTGCCTCAGACTAGCAACTGCCTTAGTGATGTCTGTAACTTGACAGCAGTATCTGTAAACACACCAACCACTTGAACCTACAACTGTTCAACTTTGTTTATGATCCTGGGACAACTAAAAGTGAATGTTCCTCCTGGCTTAGTCCAACATGAATGTGACACCAACTACTGCATTACATCAATTAGTATCACTGCTGCAGTGATGGCAAGGCTGTTTCTCATCTTCCCAGGCACCTTTCCAGCAGCCTCCAAGTGCCTGTGTCATGCACCTGTCACACCCTGCCCCCTCCATCAATGTATCACTCCCTGCACCTGTCATGGCAAGGATGTTGGTATCACTAGAGGGCTGGGGACCTGCTGCACTACACTCCTACTGTCACTAGAGGGCTGGGGACATGCCGAACTACACACCTACTGTCACTAGAGGGCTGGGGACCTGCTGCACTACACACCTACTGTCACTAGGGGGCTGGGGACATGCCGAACTACACACCTACTGTCACTAGAGGGCTGGGGACCTGCTGCACTACACACCTACTGTCACTAGAGGGCTGGGGACCTGCTGCACTACACACCTACTGTCACTAGAGGGCTGGGGACCTGCTGCACTACACACCTACTGTCACTAGAGGGCTGGGGACCTGCTGCACTACACACATACTGTCACTACAGGGCTCAGGACTTGTTGCACTACACACCTACTGTCACTAGAGGGCTGGGGACCTGCTGCACTACACACATACTGTCACTAGAGGGCTGGGGACCTGCTGCACTACACACATACTGTCACTACAGGGCTCAGGACTTGCTGCACTACACTCCTACTGTCACTAGAGGGTTGGGGACCTGCTGCACTACACACCTACTGTCACTAGAGGGCTGGGGACCTGCTGAACTACACACCTACTGTCACTAGAGGGTTGGGGACCTGCTGCGCTACACTCCTTCTGTCACTACAAGGCTCAGGACTTGCACTGCCATCCTCCTGCTGCCACTACAGGGCTGGGGACCTGCACAACATTCCTCATGCTTAGCACTACACTTCCCTACTGTCACTACAGGGCTGGGAACCTGCACTACCCTACTCCTGCCACTACAGGGCTGGGGACTTGGACTTCACTCGTACTGTCACTACATGGCTCCGGACCTGCACTACACTCCTCCTACAGTCACTCTAGGGCTGGGGACCTGCATTACACTGCTGTGATTGGGGACTAGGTGGCTGGCACTGCATACTTCCTACTTTGCCACCATTGCTGACTGGGTGGCTGCCACTGCAAATTTCACACTTTGCAGTCATTGCGGGCTGGGGGGCTGGCACTGCATACTTCTGACTGTGCTGTCATTGGGGGTTGATGGGCTGACATTGCATGCTTTCTATACAAATCTATTGAAAAAGACAAACTATTTCTATGGAATCTGTAGTATTCTATCATTTCCAATGCAATATTCTACTAAACTCTGTAGAATTATAATATATAGATTTCTACGGATATCTTTAGAATTCTTTAGAATATTTTCACATTTCTAAATAATTTTTTGTTAAGGGTGCTGTCATTGTGGGATCGACTTGACTTCTGCCACTGCCACCACTGCCTATTTCCTACTTCCCTGTCATTGGGGGGCATGGTGTACTGCCACAGCATTCTTCTTCCCTGTCATTAGGGGGCATGGTGTGCTGCCACAGCATTCTTCTTCCCTGTCATTGGGGGCATGGTGTACTGCCACAGCATTCTTCTTCCCTGTCATTGGGGGCATGGTGTACTGCCACAGCATTCTTCTTCCCTGTCATTGGGGGCATGGTGTATTGCCACAGCATTCTTCTTCCCTGTCATTGGGGGCATGGTGTATTGCCACAGCATTCTTCTTCCCTGTCATTGGGGGCATGGTGTACTGCCACAGCATTCTTCTCCCCTGTCATTGGGGGCATGGTGTATTGCCACAGCATTCTTCTTCCCTGTCATTGGGGGCATGGTGTATTGCCACAGCATTCTTCTTCCCTGTCATTGGGGGCATGGTGTATTGCCACAGCATTCTTCTTCCCTGTCATTGGGGGCATGGTGTACTGCCACAGCATTCTTTTTCTTCCCTGTCATTGGGGGCATGGTGTACTGCCACAGCATTCTTTTTCTTCCCTGTCATTGGGGGCATGGTGTACTGCCACAGCATTCTTTTTCTTCCCTGTCATTGGGGGCATGGTGTACTGCCACAGCATTCTTTTTCTTCCCTGTCATTGGGGGCATGGTGTATTGCCACATCATTCTTTTTCTTCTCTGTCATTGGGGGCATGGTGTATTGCCACAGCATTCTTCTTCCCTGTCATTGGGGGCATGGTGTACTGCCACAGCATTCTTTTTCTTCCCTGTCATTGGGGGCATGGTGTACTGCCACAGCATTCTTTTTCTTCCCTGTCATTGGGGGCATGGTGTACTGCCACAGCATTCTTTTTCTTCCCTGTCATTGGGGGCATGGTGTACTGCCACAGCATTCTTTTTCTTCCCTGTCATTGGGGGCATGGTGTATTGCCACAGCATTCTTCTTCCCTGTCATTAGGGGGCATGGTGTACTGCCACAGCATTCTTTTTCTTCCCTGTCATTGGGGGCATGGTGTATTGCCACAGCATTCTTCTTCCCTGTCATTAGGGGGCATGGTGTACTGCCACAGCATTCTTTTTCTTCCCTGTCATTGGGGGCATGGTGTATTGCCACAGCATTCTTTTTCTTCCCTGTCATTGGGGGCATGGTGTATTGCCACAGCATTCTTCTTCCCTGTCATTAGGGGGCATGGTGTACTGCCACAGCATTCTTTTTCTTCCCTGTCATTGGGGGCATGGTGTACTGCCACAGCATTCTTTTTCTTCCCTGTCATTGGGGGCATGGTGTATTGCCACAGCATTCTTCTTCCCTGTCATTGGGGGCATGGTGTACTGCCACAGCATTCTTTTTCTTCCCTGTCATTGGGGGCATGGTGTACTGCCACATCACCCCCCATGTTGACATGCAACCTGAAGTGTTGTTGTTTGTAGGACTGTGTCATGTTGATGTGCAGCCTGAGATGTTGTTTGTAGGACTGTATGATGTTGACGTGCCGCCTGAGATGTTGTTTGTAGGACTGTGTCATGTTGACGTGCAGCCTGAGATGTTGTTTGTAGGACTGTGTCATGTTGACGTGCAGCCTGAGATGTTGTTGTTTGTAGGACTGTGTCATGTTGACGTGCAGCCTGAGATGTTGTTTGTAGGACCATGTCATGTTGACCTGCAGCCTGAGATGTTGTTGTTTGTAGGACTGTGTCATGTTGACGTGCAGCCTGAGATTTTGTTGCTTGTAGGACTGTGTCATGTTGACTGTGCAGCCTGAGATTTTGTTGTTTGTAGAACTGTGTCATGTTGACGTGCAGCCTGAGATGTTGTTTGTAGGACTGTGTCATGTTGACATGCAGCCTGAGATGTTGTTTGTAGGACTGTGTCATGTTGACTGTGCAGCCTGAGATTTTGTTGTTTGTAGAACTGTGTCATGTTGACGTGCAGCCTGAGATGTTGTTTGTAGGACTGTGTCATGTTGACATGCAGCCTGAGATTTTGTTGTTTGTAGAACTGTGTCATGTTGACGTGCAGCCTGATATGTTGTTTGTAGGACTGTGTCATGTTGACAATCAGCCTGAGATGTTGTTGTTTGTAGAACTGTGTCATGTTGACGTGCAGCCTGAGATGTTGTTTGTAGGACCATGTCATGTTGACTGTGCAGCCTGAGATTTTGTTGTTTGTAGAACTGTGTCATGTTGACGTGCAGCCTGAGATGGCAATGAAGGTGTGTTTATCAGTCCTAACACACACATGGTGCAGTGACAACTGGGGGGCGTGTGTCCGACTGCTACTGCTATGGATCCAGCATGATCTCCAGCCTGCATTCTTCACACCGGTAAAGCCCTCAACATGACTGTCATACCAATGCTACATCTATATGGCCCATGCTCACAAGGTCATCTCACAAGTGTGATGCTAGTGTTATAAACTGAAACATCATTTCAAAATATTTTTAATGCCAATGTGACCTTTTATATTGGTGAAAATACTTACCAAAAGATACTTTAGTATATTGGACTTATTGGGACTTTTGCGAAAGATTCACACATGAATGGATTTCACTGATGACATCCATAAAGTCTGCATAATACTAGAATAAGAGTATTTTCATCATTCAAAATGTTTCTACACGTAGGGTGCCTAAGCATTAAGGTCATAAACTGGAATTGTTGTCCTTGATCATAATTAGAGTACCCAGTATTCTCTAATGTAAACTTGGCCTTCATCTGTGACAACCATTTTGTATGTTTTTTATGTTTCACACACAAGCCATGCAAGTTGAAAAACATCAACCAAAACAACCATAATTATTAACAATTTACACCATTGTTTTTCTATAAGTTTTAAACAAAATAAATATTTTCAGCAAAAACTGTATTTAAGTGAGTAATAAAAAGAAAGAAAGAAAGAAAATGGGCATCATCTTGACATCTATGGCAAACAAAATGTTCACCTTCATTATGATAACTGTTAGCATAAAAAAACATACACAAATTGAGCATGCACCTTGCATAATTTGGCAACTTTTTGGTTTTGCTGTAACAACAATAGTAGGACATTTTAACAGTGATGGTCTCAATATTATTATTTTAAAGCCACATAACCGGTTTCATTAATTAAGATATAGTTCAACACTTATGTGCAAATGAATTATATACAAATGAAACGCTGCTTCTCACTTACCTTCTTCTTGGTTTTAAAACTGCTTGTTATACTATGCTTACTACCAGCAGTACACAGATGGTGTCTAACTGCCCGGGTGTCTAAATATCCGGGTGATCAATTGTCTGGTGTCCAATTGTCTGGGTGTCTATAAATATCCAGGGGTGAGTTTGACAGGTTGACTCCAGTTGTGAGTTCCTCTAGTTAAAAAATTTATATATATATTTTTTACATACAATAAAGTTTTCAATCAAGTAAAAAAAATTTTTTTTAAAGCTTTGTGAAATTCAATTTCCATTTCCACCTGGAGATTAGCAAGAGCCCACCTGTGGATATCACTCTTCTGCAATTCTAAATAGAAATGTCTGTGGTCAACAGTTTTGCATGTACATCATTAGTGTTATGTAGTATGCCACAACATTATTATTAGTATATGATATTAATAGAAGTAATATGAAATATAAAGTGAGGTTTTTACAAAATAAAAAGCTAACATAACAGTATTCACACACAGCCAAATAAGGATGAAAATTTTTATATATTATATTATTATAAAACAGTGATATTCATAATTAAGTATTTAATAAAATAATATATCCATTTCCTATTATAAACCACAACTGCTGTGCATGATCAATATTGGAATTGGAATTTAACCCAATGCTTGTGTATGGAGCCACGAATAACACATTCAAGCGTCTGTGTTTCTGTAGCACCATAATATTATACAGAGTAATTAATAAGCTGTAATGTGTAGTTAACTTCACGGTTTTTGTACTGCATGATAATTTGTAGGGTTTTATGGAATCTGTGTGCCAATGTTGACACATGGTTTCCATAAAACACGGAAAGATTATGAAAGAAACATGAGTTCAAACGAGATTTTTGGGCAGCACGAAAACAGCAACAGTCGGAAGTTGGTTGGAAGAAGAACATTACCCATATCATGCATTCATAGCCCCATACTACCAATAGGCCTACATTGGCTACAACACATTTTTTTTTTTGCTTTTCGGATCCAAGCATTTTTATACTTAAGGAAATATTATTTCCTTAAGTATAAATTTTTTTTAAGCGAACTGATTCGATAAATAACAGTATTCTGTGTCCACATCACTTAGAATGTACAGACTGTAAATAAACCATAAACTTATTAATTACTGTATGTATTATTAATTTTATTATTTTACTGTTTGGAAAATATGCGTACTCCGAAACAAATATGAAAACATACGCCACCTTGGAACTTGTCTGACCCGCAAGTCAGGGCGAGACCATGCCCCTGATGTCTAAATGTCCGGGTGTCTAAATGTCCAGGTATCTAAATGTTCGGGTGTCAAAATGTCCAGGTATCTAAATGTCTGAGTGTCTAAATGTCCAGGTATATAAACGTCTGAGTGTCTAAATGTCCAAATGTCCAGGGATCTAAATGTCTGGGTGTCGAAATGTCTGAGTGCCTAAATGTGTGGGTGTCTAAATGTCACACCACTATTTCCCAATATCACCTTTAGAGAATGGCTGGAGCAAGTTTATCTAATATTGTCATCGTTCTGTCTTGATCACATTTAAACCACACATATAGAGAGGCATATTTTGTAAAAGATGATTATGATAATTTCTTGTGGAATTATTAGTTTTATGCACTACGTAAACAATTCCTTTAATGTAGGAGCCTTCCCTGAAATCAAGCTAATTGCACATCACAGTCGTAACATGAAATCAACACAAAGGTTATACTGTTGATTGAAACTACGTCCTTTATGCCAATAATAAACACAAATGATACGTTTTGTAAAAGAACATTAATAAGATCCGAAAACATTATAAATTAAACATAATACAAAGAGTGCTCTAGCAGACGTGTGTTGTAGGTTCATTAGACATTTTTTTTTTTTTAACTTGTGTAATTTTAAGATAGCAAACCCTATTTTTTGCCAGGCACTTAATTTTTTCTATGTATGTAGAGATAAATAATAAATTAATATTTCAGCCAACTTTTGCTGAAATGACATTATTCATTGTGGGTAAAATTTTGGTTTTGATAACAGTATTTTGCTTTTTTGCTGCTGACGTAGCTTTTACCGTCCGATATTAAAAAAAATTGCACAGGACCCCCAATTCTTTTTTGCCTTTTTTCGGGCTTTGTGGTCTATATGGCTTCCAAACAACCTTTAAATTTTAAGGTTTCATTATTTTATTTTATTTCACAGTACCGGTAGGCGCCTGCCTATCTAAATGGAAAGGTTAAAGATAAACTCTCCATAAAAATTAATTAAAATGTATTAACATGTATTGTTATGCATGGCCAGTTGTAATGTATTTATTTTTAAATGAGATTTAGAAGTTTTGATACAGTGCTTAGGAGCCGTATGCCAGAAAGTGGACTAAGTTAGTCCCAGGATCAGTTAGTCTTGGGATTTGTTAAACCCAGCACTAAGCTAATCCTGGAACTAAGTTAGTCTGTATGCCAGAAACATCTTTAGTCTTGGGATTTACTAATCTCCAGACTATAAGTACAGTTTATTATTGTTATAAGGGGACCTATGGTGGAATTCCCTGGGCATTCCCATTGTTTTGGAGGGAAACTCTTGGTAGTTTCCACTGGCTGGGTAGAGCTACATCATTAATCATTTTCTTATAGCCCACTAGGGTGTCATATTTATGCCTGTGCCCTGGATCCATCATCTAGGTATGACCGGAATACTTTGATTGACTCAGTTAATGTAGTCTGATCATATTGTACAATGTACATAAGATAAACAAATTAACTGGACTGCTTGCATGTGTGTAATGACCTAGCTGTCCATCTGTCTGTCTAACTTAGTCCCAAGTTTAAACCTGGCACTAAAAGTTAGTCCGCCTTTTCATACAGCCCTTGTAGGTGTTTCTGTACAGTTTACAAAACATTTGTAATATCTGGTTGTAAACTGTAATTGGAGTAATTGCTCCATGTATTGTCTGAAGCTTTAGGCATGTCACTTATGATAAAGAACAGTCATAAAAAGTATCATAACCACAAGAGAATCAATCTACTGTTAAAACATTGGAAGTGTGATTATCTGTGTTGGCATGTTTCTGTTTGCCTGGCATGGTTCCACTCAGCTGCTGGTTTAGCCTCTAATTGCCCAAGCAGCCAACACACACAACCATTTTAGATAAGACCACTTGATGTACAATATTGTAACAGGTAGACAGATAGGGCAGCGCAGGGCCTGCCTAGAAATGTACAACCAGGCAACTGGGCATGACATTGGACCCCATAAATGAACACTGCACCTAGGAGCAAGATTCCCACGGAATCAGGTGGCATGTTGACAAATGATGGCAATTAACATTGGCTTCTTAGTCATTTTATGGCAGGTGATCCTACACAGGACAGCCATGGTGGTTATGTTGAACTGGTATATTACTAAATTAATTTAAAATGGCCACATCTAAAATTAGAGGTCGCTGTAAATGTAATGCAATTCTCAAAAGGTCATCAATCACTCAGCACCTCACCCTTTTAACATTTTTATAACTGGAATGGGAATGAATACAAATATGTGGTTTTGATTTAATGATTGTGCATATAATAGAGATAACACTAGATATCTCATCATTTTTGGCCCTTCATAAACGTTACACTCGAAGGGACCCAGGTGTTTTAAGCTTGCAATGAAAACAAATAGCTTTGCCTTTCTGCTGCCACGTGGGTCTTGTTACCAATATATTGCTCTACCAAAGTATGAAGCATTAACAGAATGTGTTCAACATATTATTTTTGAAAACACAACTTGTAACGTTACTCGTTTTTTTTATAGGTATGTACAAATCTAGGCAGGTACCATTGAAACATTCCTATGAAAAGCACCACACATTAAAACAGCATCCAGGCTTTGGGATTGCTCAGAGTTAACACCTCTGGCAGACCGGTTCATTCCAACACCATTTCGATTTATCTGGGAAACATTCAGACTCATTGTAATTACTGCACAAAGACTATTCGTTCAGATACCCACCTCTGTCTGTAGCCAAGTACTCATTTATACAGCTGAGTGAACGTGGGATGAACGAAATAAATCTTTGAAAGATACAGGAGACTAGCCAAGTAGGGTGGTTGTTGTGTAGATAGAGCATATGATATGTAAGAATGGACAGTTTAAAATTTATTCGATAAGTAACAAGAAACCAGTGTAACTGTTTAAGTAGTGGTAGTGATGATAAAAAGGAGGTGCCCTGATTAACAGAAAAAATTAACAAAAAAGAACAGGTTATTTGGATTATTATTACAGAGTACCTTTATGTGACAATGCTGTGTGATATGAAAAATCATTATGTTACACTATTATGCATACATTGATTGATCTAATCTAAGTGACATTGGCTCCAATGATTTAAACTAATCCAAAGGGATTTCTTGCCTAAAATATAGAATAGAATTAACAGAATGGGATCCAGTTGCAATGGCCTCATTAGCATCATGGTGATCATTAAGGTGATAGTAAACAGTCATAAATAAATGGACATCAGAACAATCTATTCAATGCAACATGGAATTCATCAAAACAACAAGGGTGGAACAAACATTTGTCAAAGATGAGAAATAATTATACATTTCTAGGTAGCAGCATAGTGCTACACATTCAAAGATGAATAATAATGGAACATTATTAGAATGGCAGAACAGTGCTACAAAGTCAGAGAACGAAGTAATGGGAAATACCGATATGCTTTTAGTATAATTAGAATTTTTGACAATGACAAACATATTGTTAAACAATACTGTAAAGAGCTTGGTTTGGGAATACAGAAATGTCTCTTCATAATTTACAATGTCTTTCAGGAAAACACTGTGAGGCTGTTTGACAAAGGAGAAATGAACACGTTCAGTGATCCCATCAACTTCACCAATCTTGTGGCCTGTCATTTGACCGAGTTCCTATCGAGTTCCCTTGAGATGACTGACTCGGAGACAAGACGTGGTTGTGTCGGTTCAACGGTGATGAACAACAGTGGAACAGACAACGCAACAGAACCAGACTTAGTTGATGAGTCTAGATGGGATGACCGGTTGCGCCTGTTGGAACAAGAGTGTGATGTGTTGTTTGATCATCTGGGCTCACTGTTGGACCAAGTCCACTGTGCGAGTCCGCAGTGTCCATTTGTGGAAGCGAGTCAGTACCGTGTGACCACTGTGGCACTCTACCGGTCCTTAGTGGCTCTACAGTGTCTCTGTGTGTTCACTTCGACTGACAACAAACACAAGATGTGTCACATGTGTCAGACTGTGTCAGCTAAGTTGACACGGTCTGGTGGTTCACTGAACGCCCTCCTAGCTCTTGTGCTTCAACAGCGCCAGTAGCGTATACTCTAGTATGCATAACAATTTTATTTATATATATATATATATATATATATATATATATTGTGACAACATTATTTCATTGTGATGAAACAGGCTGCTCTGTCAGCATTTATGTGTACTCAGTCTGTGTATGCAGCATTTAGACATATAGATTATATTTATCTATTAATATTTATCTAGGTAACAAGCATTTCGCCAACAGACACTTCAACAGCAGACAATTTGCCAAGACTTTTCATCAACAGACAGAATTTGCCAACCCTAATTTTTTTATTTAAATTGATCTAATCATAAACAACTCATAGCAATCTGAGTGACTTAATTAACATTATGATCAGCAAATGTAACCTGACCACATTCAATATAGTTATAAATGTTTACTGTTCATCACATTACTGATGAGCTCTGTGTGCTTCCATTTGATGTTATGCCATGTTCCGCACAGAAGTTCCTCGCCAGTTTTCAATCCTATTTGATTTAGTGGGGGCCAGTGCACCACCGGAAATTTAGGTTTTAACAGCTGATAATTATAAAAAGCAGATAAAATAGCTTGACATTTGAAACAATTTTCTAGCTTAAATATTGAGAAATTGACGAGATAAAACGGAGGGTGAGCCTCTAGCAAGATAGTAGTAGCAAGTCTATTGTGGAAATAATACAGTACTGCATACATACTACATACATGCATATTACTTTAGATCAGGCCTACTTTAGATATTGCCTAATGGTCACACATCTTAACAGGATTCCTATCACATAAAACAAAATAAAATCCAATCAACCTTTGCTTTCATTTAATTTCCTAAAATATTTGCAAGTAAAATTAAGGAACTGATGTACAGGTGTACAGTATTGTCTGCCACAACTTTCTCTGTAGCTTTTTAAAATACATTTTGCTAAACGAATATTTTTATACAATTAATAGACATAACACACATACACAAACAATTACATTAAATTCACCATATGTTAAGAAATTAATTTCAATTAACTAATAAATTTAGTACACCAAAATTACAGATTAAAAAATGTTTTGCGGAATGCCCCGTGTCCGTTTGCAAAGTGTCCATTAGGGAACTCTCCATTTGCGAAGTCTCCATTGGCAAAGTCTCCGTTGATGAAGTCTCCATTGGCGAAGTCTCCGTTGATGAAGTCTGTAAACATACCCATGGGAACCCAAATATGTTGTGTTAAAGAAGCAGTCAACAATGTTGCATTATGTATGATATGATTAATACCCAGCACGACATGTGAATGATGATAATCCAAATTACTGATAATCCATGTTTGTCACAGTAAATATGTCTTGTAAATTTAAACAATTGGTTTATGACTGATTGTGACTGTAAGTACTTTAGATCTGTGGTACGGCTGATTGTGACTGTAACTACACTACTTTATATCTGTGGTATGGCTGATTGTGACTGTAACTACTTTATATCGGTGGTACGGCTGATTTTGATGTAAGTACTTTATATAGGTGGTATGGCTGATTGTGAATGCAAGTACTTTATATCTGTGGTATGGCTGATTGTGACTGTAAGTACTTTATATTGGTGGTACAGCTGATTTTGATGTAAGTACTTATATCTGTGGTATGGTTGTTTGTGCATGTAAGTACTTTATATCAGTGGTACAGCTGATTGTGACTAAGTTCTTCATATCTGTGGTACAGCTGATTGTGACTATAAGTACTTCATATATGTGGTATGGCTAATGAATGAATACAATAAATGGTGTCACATTATTACTATTCACCTATGTTTTTCACAAATAAATATCCATAGTTTGATAGAAGTTGATCATTAGTCATTTAAGCAGAAGGCAGAATTTAGCAGATCAAACAGGCTTACTGGACTTCTTTAGCATTTAGGACTAAGTCTTAGTCAATAAAATGTATGCAATAAGTCAAGATACATGTCCTTGCAAAGTTTGAATGTAATGTGGCCTATACAAATTAAGTTTTGTCCATATACCTGTTAACCTCCCATGGCCATATGGTTTGGCCATAAACACTAGTTTTATAAATAAAATTAAGACTACTAGTGTAGTCAGAAAACCATACAGTTTCCTGCTTGCATGTTGAAAATATTGTTGGTAATTTTTCAAAATTAAAAATCCCTCTAGGTCAAAACCCCTCTATGTCGAAAGGTCTGTACGTCAAGATACATCTAGATCAAAAACTCTTTTATATAGAAACCCACAATAACACTATGTTGTTAATGTAGTGCTTATAATATTTATTATCATTTGTGCATGTTGTACAGCAAAACAAATTCTTTAATTTGCTATGTAATACTTATCTGTATATCACTGGTTCTCAGGTACCTCACATACAGTAGAGCTGGGAAACTCTACTCACTCATGTTTACTAACAGTCTGGCTGACAAGACCGAGTTTTGGGTATATCATCAAAATATGTTGCCAATGTAAATAGTTGGTTTTAACCAAGGAGGATAAAGGCAGTTTTTTTAAACATGGTTGTTTTATTTTATGACCAATCATCGGCATCCCTTTATTTTCATAGAAACATAAAATAGTAATTTTGTATAGATAACTATTGAATATATACAACAGAAATAATGTATGTCTACTTCAATTTTCTATCAATTTTTATAGAATTCTACAGAGCATAGCAGAATAAAGTATAGAAAACAATACAAATTACACATTCTATAGTTATGTCCTCAAAAGTCCTATAGAATATTCTAAAAATTCTATAGAGTAATTCTATAGAATTCTATAAAATAATTATATAGAATACTCTATGCAAATTCTATAGAATATTTTCTGAATTCTACACAGCTGTGTCCACAAAATTGTATAGAACATGATATAAATTAAACAGATTGTTTTGCTAAGGGGAATGCCCCAACTACATTTTAACCAAATATGTATACCGCTTTTTGTTGTCCACAGAGTGGAAAAGAAGAACAATTAATTTTTAAACAATAGCTTTACAAAGCTATTATATCAGACTGGTTAGCTTTGTCCGACTCCCACCCACTGCCCGATCCGAGCCTGTGACAGCCGCGCACGGCGCCTACCAGTCAAGCATTAGTGTAGTGGGTGTAGCTAAAAAGCCGCTGAGTGGTTTGATACCGAAGGTCGGCAGCGGAGACCAGCTTATCGTCCATCAAACAGTCACGAGTCGACAGCAAACGTCAACAAAGCACACCGCTCTTTTTATTTCCCGCCTCTCGCTGGGTTGCCGCGAAACACGATATAAGTTTTTACGAACCGGGAAACGCGTTCCCACGGTGCCTGGATGTGGGGTGCTTACTAGTGTCCCTCGATTCGCGTGACTGGTAAACTAATCGCCGACTCGGCAGGCTCCTCCCGTGCCGCGTCGCTTTCGCGACAATGCTGCATCGATCACTTTAACCCGGCGCGTAGTCCGGTAAAACTAAAAGCGCTGTAAAATATATTTGACCCATTTTGGAGAACCGTGACTATTTACAGTAGGTAGACTTCTAGAGGCGACCAAATTCGTGCAAAGTTCAAGAGGTGCACGCTAACATCGGTCGGATCGCTGCAGGACTAGTTGAGTGGGTTTTTCACAGTTGCCTTATGGGTTGTTTACATAACGTGTCTGAGCTAAATTGAGTAAACTTCCCCGTGGCCACTGCTCAATTGGGCATTTAATTAGCAAAGTGGCCATAGACCGAAATCTCGTTTACACCTCTAGAGTGTCAGGGCCAATAGTTGGAATGTTGTCAGACACAGGTGATTTAGTAGGAATTATTTTTTTATGAAATTTGAAAAAAAAATTATATAGAAGATTAATTATTATCCTAGATTTTTATTCATATGACTTCTATGACAGTTTGATTTTATACTTGTGTAGATTGCCAAAATATTTTGTGTCAAATATGGAGCTAGGGGTACTAAGCCTCTGCAACAGGACAAGCTAATGAAACGTAATTACCTTGCACAAATGTCTAAAACTAGAAATCAAGGAGCTCAGAAATCACATTTAGACAATTAAAAGATGTCCAACATTATCTTGGTCAACATTATGTTGGTCATCTCTTAGCGAGACCCCTCTCTTAGCTGTCCCTTCCTTGTTTCAGGATATCTCCACTTGATCCCACCCACTTTGCCTTCTCCCACTTCGCCTACTCCTACTTCGCCTACTCTCACTTCGCCTACTCTCACTTCGCCTACTCTCACTTCGCCTACTCTCACTTTGCCTACTCTCACTTCGCTTACTCCCACTTCGCCTACTTCCACTTCGCCTACTCTCACTTCGCCTAGTCCCACTTCGCCTACTCCCACTTCGCATACTCCCATTTCGCCTACTCCCACTTTGCCTATTCCCACTTCGCCTACTCCCACTTCGCCTACTCTCACTTCGCCTACTCCCACTTCACGTACTAATATTATTCCCACTTCACGAATACATTAAAAATATAATTTAATAAATAAATAAAAAATATAATTTAACGAACACATTCAACATGTAATTTAATGAAAGCATACAAATATAATGAAAACATAAAATATAATGAAAACATTAAAAATATAATTTAATGAACACATTAAAAATATAATTTCATGAACACATTCAAAATATAATTTATTGTTCATGGTGGATGTTCAAGGTGAGACCTAATCTGAACTGTCTATCATACTCAAATGTGTCATTTTCGTGAACAATTATTTCTTTTGGAGTCGCATGTTATATTCAAATGTGACATTTTGTTTTTGGGTTGTGCCTTTTTCATACATGCCATTTTGAGTTATGGCTTTTTCATACGTGCATTTTGGGTCGAGCCTTTTTCGCATGTGCCTTTATGTGGGAAGACCACTTTCTTCATATCTTTCCAGGTACATGGTTGCATGCTTCTTTATTTCCTTGGCTACTGACCTCCAGAAACAGAAACATCACTGTCAGTTCGAAAATAAGGCTGATGCACTCCCTTGTCATTTCCATCTTTACGCTTCTGAAACATGGACCCTCTCAGCAGCTCTACAGAAGAGGATACAAGCCATGAAAATGAGATGCTTTCGGAAGATCTTGCGCATATCATACAAAGATCATGTTATTAATGAAGCTGTCCGCAACGAGATCAAACAAGCCATCGGACCATACGACGACCTTCTTACAACAGTTAAGAAGCGTAAACTGAAGTGGTACGGTCATGTATCACGATCATCTGGCCTTGCAAAGACTATCTTGCAAGGTACTGTAAGAGGGGGGAGACGAAGAGGTAGACAGAAGAAGAGGTGGGAAGACAACATCAAAGAGTGGACCGGAATGGAGTTCGCTGACTCCCAGAGGGCTGTCGAGAACAGGGAAACGCGGAGAGAGCTGGTTAGAAAGTCATCAATGGTGCCCCAACGATCCTTACGGGTTATGGGAAAGTGAAGAAGACTGACCTCCTCCAACTATTTTTTGGTCTGCTTGGTTATCTTTTTTCTGAGGGGTTCTATTCTTTGTACTTTGTATTCCTCCATTGTACACTGTATGATACCTCCACTGTATGACACCCACTGTATGATACCTCCACTGTATGACACCCAGTGTATAATACCTCCACTGTATGATACCTCCACTGCATGACCTCCACTGTATGATACCTCCACTCTATGACCCCCAGTGTATGATACCTCCACTGTATGATACCTCCACTGCATGACCTCCACTGTATGATACCTCCACTCTATGACCCCCAGTGTATGATACCTCCACTGTATGGTACCTCCACTGCATGACCTCCACTGTATGATACCTCCACTCTATGACCCCCAGTGTATGATACCTCCACTGCATGACCCCCAGTGTATGGTACCTCCACTGCATGACCTCCACTGTATGATACCTCCACTCTATGACCCCCAGTGTATGATACCTCCACTGTATGATACCTCCACTGCATGACCTCCACTGTATGATACCTCCACTCTATGACCCCCAGTGTATGATACCTCCACTGTATGATACCTCCACTGCATGACCTCCACTGTATGATACCTCCACTCTATGACCCCCAGTGTATGATACCTCCACTGTATGATACCTCCACTGCATGACCTCCACTGTATGATACCTCCACTCTATGACCCCCAGTGTATGATACCTCCACTGTATGGTACCTCCACTGCATGACCTCCACTGTATGATACCTCCACTCTATGACCCCCAGTGTATGATACCTCCACTGTATGACCCCCAGTGTATGGTACCTCCACTGCATGACCTCCACTGTATGATACCTCCACTCTATGACCCCCAGTGTATGATACCTCCACTGTATGGTACCTCCACTGCATGACCTCCACTGTATGATACCTCCACTCTATGACCCCCAGTGTATGATACCTCCACTGTATGGTACCTCCACTGCATGACCTCCACTGTATGATACCTCCACTCTATGACCCCCAGTGTATGATACCTCCACTGTATGGTACCTCCACTGCATGACCTCCACTGTATGATACCTCCACTCTATGACCCCCAGTGTATGATACCTCCACTGTATGACCCCCAGTGTATGGTACCTCCACTGTATGACCCCCAGTGCATGATACCTCCACTATATGACACCCACTGTATGATAGTTCCACTGTATGACACCCACTGTATGATACCTCCACTGTATAACCCCCACTGTATAAGCTGTCTAAAAATTAAAGGAATTTTTGTCTTGTAAACATCAGCACAGCCAATTAAGCACCTTTCACGTGACAGATCTTATGAATATTCAAGAATGTTATCTTGCAATTCCTACAAATTTTCTGGTTACATTTTGGTACATAAAATATAAATATACAAAGGGTGAGCAACTGTCCACCTTTTCCTTTCCTTGGTGAGCAACTGTCCGGTTTGATACGACCTTGCAGGAACTCACCCAGCCATTTGAAATCCTAAATTAACATCTACTAAGCCATTTCAAAGCAACTGTCCGTAATGGTTATGTCAGTAATATCTGAGGGTAATTTACCTTTTTTCAATGTGTGAAAGTTAAATTGGGTTTAGCTCACCTTATACAATACAATTTTTATAGAATATTATACAAACATGGTGGGAGATGGGAGGATGGGAGGTTGGTCCCTCAAACAGGTGGGAGATGGGAGGTTGGTCCCACAAACAGGTGGGGGATGGGAGGTTGGTCCCACAAACAGGTGGGGGATGGGAGGTTGGTCCCACAAACAGGTGGCAGATGGGAGGTTGGTTCTGTTAATTAATTATGTATTATTATTATATATAATATATATATACACATTTCCTGTTTCTTTCGATTACAGTTTCCTGTTACTCTGTTTCCTACATCCTAACCAAATCCTATGCTAATAATAATAACAATATATTTATTCATATTACAATGTGTACAATTCAGTTAAAACAATGTTTATTGGGTACATAAAACAGAGAGAAATGAGAGCAACTCGTCTTTGATTAAAAAGAAGTGTCACACGCATTCTGCTATATTTAAGAAGGGTAGTTGAAAAAAGGCAGGAAATTATAGACCAGTCAGCCTAACAAATATATTATGCAAATGTTAGAAGCACTGTGTCACAGACCATATTGTTAGTCGTGATGAGAAATGAACTTCTCAGTACGCAACAGTTTGGGTTTATTAAACTGTTAAATGTTATGGATTCATGGACCAAAGCTTTAGAATCTATAGATATAGTGTATCTAGACTTCATGAAAGCATTTTGATATCATCCCTCATAAAAGATTGGTAGGCAAACTTGAATCATATAGTACAGATTACTAAACACTAAGATGGATCCAGGCGTTCTTGTCTGACTGTGTACAACAGGTCAGTGTAAATGGTACAAACTCTGTGTGGACAAATGTTACCAGTGGCATTCCGCAGCATTGGACCAGTCCTATTTGTTTTATATATAAATGATCGTCCAAAGAGGATGTCTTGGATGTATATATTTTTGCTGATGATACCAAAGTGTTTAAAACGATTAGTAGTCCAGATGACCAGTATACACTACAGGACGATTTAGATTACCTAACATCTTGGTCTAGTCAATGGTTACTAAGATTTCACCCAGACAAATGCAAGTTGATGCACTTAGGGAAAAAAGTAGAGTAGGAGTATGCTTATAATATGAACATCTTGGATAATACTGCCCATGAATTATGAAAAAAATATAAGAAGAAAAAGACGTTGGGGTTATTGATTCAAAGCTAGAATTTGATAAACACATCAACCAAAAATAAAGCAAACAGTATCATGGCCATTATTATAAGCTTTTCAACTTGATGTTCTCAAGGTTCAGGACCACACCCAGCAGCTGTTGGTTAAATTTGAAACACACAGAAGAGAAGCTGAAGTATGCCTTAAGGAGGATATAATGGTGCAAGCTGACAAGATAGCAAAGGTGGTTGGAATTGAGTTACGTATGCCTCGCCAGTGTGGACGTCTAACTCAACGGCCAAACTACCAGAACAAGACGGTGGAGGAGTATTATCATGTAGCAATCTATATTCAATACCTGGACTCCATAATCAAGACACTAGAATTCAGTAGAAATTCGGTTTGCTCCGGACAACAATATTCACTTTTGACCTGTACTGATGTCTCTGGACCACAACAGTTTCTGAGATTGCATGGTCCAGGCAAGAGTTTAGTACATACAAGTATACTCAGTATATGTATATATATATATACACATATATATATATATATATATATACACACACAGCATTGTTTTGATAAAATACTATTGTACTTTATTGAAATTATATTGACCTGAATTGTACATATATAAATCAATTGACATATTGTAATTTAATAAAATTGCATTGTCCTGATTTTTAATTTGTTTTTAAACTTTTGTATTAAAATTCAATTGTTTTCTCTATCGTAATACGATGGTGCTGTTGACTTGTTTGGTTTTCAATGGTTTCAATGTATGTCTTGGGACAACATGATTTTTATTTCTTCATGAAAATGTGATGAGTTCTTCTATTTTTAGGTCAACAACATTATACAATGCAACATTGATGGAACTGTTGACCTACTGTCATTTGTTCCCGGCCATTGGTAAAGCCGTACTTATTGCATTGACGCTTCCAGTGTCTACCAGTACTTGTCAAGTTGAACGGTCTTTCAGCACATTGAGGCGAGTTAAGACCTGGCTTCGTTCAACGATGTCTACTGAACACTTGTCTGGCTTGTGCATGCTTAGCGTGCATCAACAGGTGTTGGACAGAAAGGATGCCATCATCAAGGACGTGATTGACTGCTTTGGATCTTTACTATGCCTATGCTTTATTATGTCCCCACATTTCTTGCCCTTCCATAGAAAAATTCCTGCAGACACCCATGGTTGTGCCATTATATAAAGCTTTAGGAGTCATTTAGATTATTGGTCCCCTTATAAGCAGAAATATAAAGATGCTATAGAAAATGTGCAACAAAGCAGCTTCCTGAGATTAAGGATATTCCTTACCAAGAGAGGCTTGAGAGCTTGAAACTTCCCACACTTGCATATAGACAAACACTTGGTGATATGATTGAGGTTTATAAACAACTTCAAGGGAAGTATGACAGTGATATATCTAACACTGTCAAGTTGCACAAAGACAGTAATACTAAGGAAAGAACAAGGGGTCATAGTTTGAAACTGTTTCTAGAATGTGCTCGTTAGAAAAGAATGCTTCTCACTTCGAGTTACAAAATTATGGAATGATTTACCAGAAGTAATTGTAACTGCCCCACGTGTCAACTCATTTAAAGGTTAACATTGGAGTACTGAAGAATTTCTCTACAATTACAAAGCCGTCTTGCCAGAAAGTCATAGAGCATTTCAAGGGAAAGTTGAAGATCTGACCACCGAGGTCACTGCTTACGGTCAGGAAGATCTGACCACCGAGGTCACTGCTTACGGTCAGGAAGATCTGACCACCGAGGTCACTGCTTACATGGTCAGGAAGAACCTAAGTAAACTATGCACTTTTTATAAAAGCTGCTGTCAGCAGAATGCTAGCATTTTGCTGACGCAAAACATAATTAAACTCCCTGTATTAATTTTGTTTAATGTACGTTTGAATATACATAACAGCTATCAGCAAAATTTACATAATAGACAATATTTCTAGACAGCATAACTGAATAAGAAAGCCAAAACCACTAATAATACCAAATTCTAGCAGAAACCAGAGTCACAAAGGCACATTAATTTGTTTTGGTGAAACTATGAGGTTGAATTATGTTTGCTATACGGCAAGACCTGACTGCTTGCAAGATGCTGTCGCCTGTACCAATAATGTTGCGAAACCCCAGATGAGGGTGTTGATTGTCGGCAGTAGAACAAGAGAAGACTTTGACACAATACTGAGATTACAGGACTAATGTTTATACAGTTGGACAAGAGAAGATTCCAGCCACAGTGATTAAGTCACTGATGGCACAGTTCCCTAGTGAGTGGACAAAGTGCATGAACAGAACTGCATCATATTTACAAATGACTGGTGCCAGATCATTCCAGGACCAATGCTTAGCCAAAGCAACATGTATCTTACAATGGGAATCTCAATCAGAATTAGTCATACAATCACAGCAGGCAAAGTGGGAGTAGGCAAAATGGGCACGAATCCTTGCAATAAATATGTGTATTATTAATTAAATACTAAATATTTAGTATTACGAAGTATTTGCAATACTTTTTGAAAGTTGCAATACAGTAATGCAAGTATTTGCAGTACTTTCAAAAGTATTGCAAATACTAACAGTATTATATTGCAAATTAATCAATATAGCGTTATTGGAAATGAATTAATGTAAAATGAATTAATGTAAAAGAAATTATTTTATTATTTTTATTGTAAAATGTATTACTGTCAAACATGTTCTGTTTGATGTGTTGGTGTATATTATATTATAGTGTTGAATATGAAATAAACAAAGCATGAAAACAGATTTGCAGGAAAACTTGCTATATAATCAGTGACATTTTCCCATGATGCTAACTTAAACACTATATACTCTTACGTAGCAGTTCAACATTGACCAAGCTGTTTGAACTTAGCAGACGACAGCCAGTCATGACAGTCATGTGCAACACCATCAACAACAAACAAAGTCGTGTGGTGTAATAAAATCAGTAGTGACTGGTTTGAGGGATACAAGGTGCTGGATCCATCCTGATATCCCAAAATCTATAAGGAGATTGGACTGTACTTGGACTGTCAGAATGAAGGTGCAATTCAACACAGACCATCATCTCTGTCATCATCACAAAACGATCCCCCACAAAACATGCACTGGAAAATGTTATGCCCATGTCCTCCAAGCTGCAGAGAGGGAATTGAACATCTACACAGTCCTCATCCTCGGTACTGGAGGACCAGTGAGCCCACACTGTCCTTGTCCTCAGTACTGAAAGACCACTGAGCTCACACAGTCCTCGTCCTCGCTACTGGCAGACCAGTGAGCCCACACAGTTCTCGTCCTCACTACTGGCGGACCAGCGAGCCCACACAGTCCTCGTCCTCACTACTGGCAGACCAGCGAGCCCACACAGTCCTTGACGAGCCTTTGTGCTTACCTACCTAAGACAAAATAATGTGTGAGATATATACATTTAAATGGCTAAAAATTACAAAAACTGCTCTTCTCGCCCTTACTTTTATTTCTTGCAGCTCTTGCCCAAGAAAGTCATGAAAGATTGAAGACAATAAGTAATTTGTTATGCTATGTGTCATCTCTGTTATGCGTTGCTTTGGTGAGACATTGTAGGTCAATAGGATTTTTTTATTTGCCTAGTTATTGTAATTTGTTTCACTTATCCGGTATGGCTCTTCTAGGCTAGTAGCCTGTTAGCTCTTCTAGGCTAGTAGCCTGTTAGCTCTTCTAGGTTAGTAGCCTGTTAGCTCTTCTAGGCTAGTAGCTTGTTTCTGCCCAAACAATGGTATGGTTTTTACTAAGTAAAACATGTTGAACTTTTTTCTGCCAGACCCCCCATTTCCATGGTAACAAACAGAATGACTGCCATTTTCAACTAATATGTGCAAACTGAGAACCAATGGCATTCTTTATCGATCAAAGATATAATTCTTACAGAACCATCTTCAGTATACATGCTATTATACAATTGAAGAAACCTTTTTAGGTTTTTTAATAATTTATTTTTAACTTACAAAAAACTGTTGACAACAAAATACTTATTGTAACTTTCAAATTTTTATAATGTGTTCTGCCAGTTGCAGAATAAAGCAAATACAACCCTGTTTAGCAATCCTCCTTCCAAATGTGAAAAATACAGGATATGTAACATTAACTGCAATTCAGAAAACATCATATAAGGCACTCCAAGAGAAAAACAAATATAATGCCAAACAAAATATTATGCTCTGGCATTTATTGCACATACTGTATATGCTCTGCATTAAATTAAAGTTGGTCAAGTATTGTTGTGTTTGGTTGTAGTTCCAGATTTCTATATACTTTTGTAATGGACATTACCCAAACAAATTGGTCCCATTATTCAATGTATCATAAAATAAAAAAATATGAGTATGCAGACATTTTGCCTCCATATCCTCCAATATGTCTTCTACCCACAGGCCAAGTTTGAAATTAATTAAGGAAGATTTTTTCAACAAACTGAAACCTCAACTGTACATTTCTTGGCGTTTTTACTATTTAGCCAGATCCACAGACATATATAGAACACAAACCTTTAGTTAAATAGGGAACCAATCAGGCCTGGGGTCTATTACATTGCAATGTAATAGATTACTATTACTTAGTTTCCTTTCTATCACTATTACTATTACATGCTGAAGGGAATGTAATATATTACTATTACATTTCAAACTATTACTAGTACTATTACATTTTCCATTGGAACTATTTTCTTTCGATTAAACATTTAATATACTTAATAATTAATTAAATTAACCTCACACAATTCCAGTTGGATGTAGAAGTTTCATATATTTATTAGAATGAAACAGAAAAGCAATGTCACTGTCACATAACACAATCTGATTATCCCATATTAGACCCATACTGCTCAGCTGCTGCTTGGTGGCAGTTAATTATTGGCTCAAGGATAGGATGTTTTTCACACTTGGTCAATAGTGTGCAAGCTAGCTACCAACTGAGAAAAACTCAGAAAGGTTGGTATAAGCCCCTGGATTTTGTTAGCTACGGTTGGGAGATGGCAATGATTCATTGATTGATTCAGATGTTAAAAACAGTCTGTTTAGTGCTGGAAGCCTGGAACCCTTATCCTGCTTCAGTGAATGAATTATTAGATTTGTATGAAAATAATAGATGACTGGTGGACCTGGCTTCAAATGACAAATTAGCCATGCAGCAATCACACTGTCAGTGTCTCCTGCTAATAGTGCTAATTAAAGTTCATTGACTGCCATGATTCGGATACTAAACCATTTTATCACCACTATTGGGAAATAAATAAATAAATAAAACTGCATGTGAAAGACTGAACATGAAGTCCCAGTATGTCAATATACAGATTTTTTTGTCTGATTATTTTCAATGAAATTGAATTTTGGTGTGAATGAATTGTAATGAAATAGCTCAATTACTATTACTTTGCTTTCTATTACTATTACACTGCATTCTGTTCCATATATTACTATTACTTGAACAATTGTAATCATTACATATTGCCTGGAACTGATTAATGATATACCTCTTTGGCAAGATCACACTTCTAACACAATTTTTATTTAAAGGTGATTAATCAATTTGATTTTTTGCCCATCTCATTTCAAATAATTTTTTTTTTAAACCAAAGCTACCTAGTATCCACTGTAACATGCTAGCTCGTTTATGCAACTTTTGTATGTAGTTTTTTTGAAATCATCAGACAAACTATTAAATTAGTTACTGCTTGTTCACAGGGTTTTTTAAGGTTCAGCTCACATGGGCAGTGCAACATTTCACATGGCTACGGGCAAACATGTTTTTATTTTTATCAAGCACATTACCGCGCATATATACACAACACAATATTTTTTTATTTACTTTTGAATTTCACACGGGCATGGAGGGTTTTCGCATGGGCAAATTGCCCGTGTGAAAGGCCTTAAAAAACTCGGGTTGTTCAAGCATTAACTGAAGAAAAATCAAGATTTTTTCCTTGGTGAAATTTTTTAACTTTGTCATGTGATCGGCGAGAGGATGGAAGTCACACCCATGATAAGCATTGACCCATACAGTGTTTACCATTTTGGATATCCACTATTTTGATTCTTACCAGGTCTAACGACTAAAGTTGATTCTTTTGATGATTTGAAAAAAAGATTTTAAATTTTTTATTAAATCGACATAAACTATTCACACACTACATTTTTGGACACAAATGAGCCAGATTTGCGATAGGCTAAATCAGTTGAGGAAGCAGTTTTAAAAGTAAGTGTAAAGTTTAAGTTTAATCAACACCAATAACTACCAACAGTAATTCAATACACCAAACCTAACACAACCAAATGCAATTGAAGTGAGTATTACCTTATGAAAATTCTGCAATCAATCAAGCAAAACACCTTTGTACTCAAGATCAAATGTCTTACGATCAAATGCTTAAAACCAGCAAAGAAGAATGTGCAGGCGTTTTCGACGAGTGGCTGAAGGAAAAAATATACAAGAAAAAAGCTAGAAGAATTGTATAATTATTATATTAAAACAATAGGCCTACCATTTTCAGGACTTTCTGTGGCATGTGCCATGCTTGATATTGAACGCCCAGTGCCATTAACAATATTACAGTTGAATGGGATTTCGTATCTGCAGTCATGATTGACTGCATGACGTTGCTGTGTTCTGTCATGCTAATCGGTGTCGTGTCCCAAGTGGCAACTGTTCGGTTGTTGTTGACGCGTCGAGTGAGCGAATCGGTGACACGGTGACACGGAGCACTGATTGGTCGAACTGAAACCAGAAAGCTGCCACGGATGTTTTCGAAAATACGTTGTTCAAGTAATAGGAACACTGTTTGTACGTTGTCTTTACATCTGTTATCACTGCGTCTATGACTTGGCATCAATTTTTTTGGCAAAAGATGACACAATTCACGAGCATGTCACCAATGGCAATGGCGTTATGTTTTTATATGTGCTTAGATTCACCAACGCCCATCACGTTACAGTTTTTAATGAAGTAAAGTGCTATACTAAAGTGTTTGATGTTGCATCGTGATAGCCGTTTAACTGTTGTGTGGCGAACACGCTCACCGTTCACAAATCTCTCCACATTTCAGGAAAATAGGGCAACTTTGACGTTGTGATATGCATAAGTAATACCTACGCATAATTAATATTCTAACCGTAGTCGTAGAGCTAAATTTAATTGTTAATCTAAAACGGCAGCGTACCGAATACTAGTGTCGTGCATTCTTAACCATGAGGTAATTCTAATAGGAGTCCAGGACATAATCTAATAGGAGTCCAGGACATAACCCTCTCAAACGGTTTGTCCCTCGGACAACATTTTATTAGCTTTTGAATAAATGCAGAGTTGAACCATCAAAACCATAGCATCGTAGTTTATCTAGTAATTTTTTTTAATTGTATAAACAGCCATGGGAAGGTGGGTAAAGATGTTAATTGGTATATTATTCAATATTATTGTTATCCATTTGAGTTATTAAAATCTATTAGCTGAAGCGCAGCCTATTCAGTTGAAGTCTAAAACCATACTGATGTCCTAAAAGGGGGTTTGTCCGTATTTATGTTAAAGTGAGGGGGGTTTGTCCAGAGGGGGATTGTCCGAAGGGGTTATGTCCGGTTACCGTCGAAGATATAGACCGGCGACTAACTGTGGCGAGGCAGATCTCGCCGATGTTAAGTAGTTCCGTCGGGTGGTTTGCGCCGGCGGCTTCTTGCGAAACGGTCACGTCCATGACTTTCAAGTTTACAAACATAATAGGTGCTTTTCGCGCCCTAACGTTATGCCCCGTGTTCCGGAATAACCACACTGTTAGAAATGTCGACAAAGCAGTCTATTGCGTGCCACACCCACGCTGTTGATTAGAGATGTGGCCAATTAACAGCCTAATTAGCAACGGGACAATGGATGTCGATACCGGATCCATTGCACAAGCTTTCATCTGTCGGTCTTCAAACGATGACTATTGTCAGAACTATCGTGTAGAATTAGGTGTTCAACCAACGCCACAACTATATTAGAATGAATATAGAAGGTTTATTTTATGTGGACGGAGCTAAATGTAATTGGCTGACTTCCCGTTACGTTTAATTCCCCTATTAATTATGTCCAATTCTAGGCATGGAAATGGAATCGTAACATTTTGCCAAAAATCCAGGGTGCATTTAAAAACGGTAAAAAAAAATAGTGTTAACTATGTTCAAAATTATAGGATTGTTGACCTTTATGCCAAATTATGGTTCATTGTATATAACAGTAAAGGTGATATCTTACTTTTAAATAACGAAAACGGGTTCACAGCATCATTGTGAAAGTTCATGAATAATATATAGTGTCACCTGTACACGTTATCATAATTAATTGCACCACTATTTGCAGGTTGTTCTATTTTGCTGAAATAGTTTTGCTATATTGCAATTAATGACCATTTAAACATCACATTTACCTGTTTATTTCTACATGTATGGGTTTCTTGTAATGTTGATATTGCAAAGAGGTGTCTATATAAACGTGGGTTTTGACCTAGGGGTTTTGAACAATAGAGGGCTTCTGACCACATTCCGTAGAATATATATATATATATATATTCCCTCTCGAAGAATCCTCCGGAAAGTTTCTCCCTCTTCAATTAATTTTTTTTGATAATCTCATTTCAAATTAATTTTGCGAAAACTAAAACCTACCTGCAACATATGCTATCTCGTTTGTGCAATTTTTTTATGTAGTTTTTTGTAAAGTCATCAGACAAACTATTCAGTTACTTAATGTTTGGTCAAACATTAAGTGAAGTGAAAATGTAAACACTGAAAACTCACGAATATCACCATTGGTGAAATTTCGTAACTTTGTCATGTGATCCGCGAGACGATGGAAGTCACGCCCATGATCGGTATTGACCCGCAGTGTTTACCTTTTTGATATCCACTATTTTAAACCTTACCTGACTGAACGGCTAAAGTAAATTCTTTCGACCATTTAAAACAACTTGTCATTTGTTGTTATACGGTGATGGATGCATCCATTTGCATGTCCGCACGCACGCACGCACACACGCATGCACGCACCCTACCCACCCACCTTCCCCTATGGCTATTCTGTATCTCTATATCTAACCGGGTGATTGAGCTAAATTGTTCCTAGAATGGTTAACGTAGACCCTGAACGCAATTTATCCTCTATCAATTCCAGCAGATCAGTGTTTTATAAACATGCAAAAAAAACGGCTGGTAACGGGCAATAGGTGTCAACTGAAGCATCCACGCCTGCTTCCGCAGCCAGTCGCTGTTGTGGCTTAACCACATTTTCATTTCTTTCCTTCAAATGCCAAATTAGACGTTCGGTGTCGCTACTGTATAGCTAGTAACGTTCCCGGTTACGTGGTGTGTGCGTGCGTGGTGCGTGCGTGCGTAATATGTAATACATTTTTTCTTCAAAATATATTTCCAAACGCTATATAATGCAATTAACGGAGTATATTATTATTATATAGCGTTTGGAAATTTCGTTCCCGTGAAATGATGTCCGGATGCTGAGGTTTCCGGATTATCGGCGTTCGGATAAAAGATGTATACATAGATAAATACAAACACGCACGCACGCACGCACGCATGCATATATATAATATATGCACGCACGCACGCACGCACGCACGCACGCACGCACGCACACACACACACACACAATTTCTAATAGAGCCAATACGGTCATGTGCTGTGCCCGATAGTGGTGCAACGTCTTTTAAATTGAACCCCAAGCTCAAACCAGAACTACCAGTGGACACACATACCGCAGGCCTTACAACGCTCTTAAGGAGCCCAGTCCTTGGCAGGAAGAAGAAGGTCCAACAAACAGTTGCGACTCAAACACCGCCCATTATTAGTCAGTTACGACCTTAGCACCGCTCAGCAGAGAACTGAGAGGTCACTGTCCCTAATAGTAAGTTTTATTTTTTTTATGTAATCATCCCTCAATTGACAATTACGATCATCGCGCCGATACGCACTTGCTAACCACATTCCACATAACCACACGGTTTATGGCGGGTGTATGGCTCACCGAAGTAGGGTCGATTCAGAAATTTACGGAAGACCATTGTGGGTGAGTTGACGTCATCCAAAACGCGCCGAGTGCAGATCCTGAATAGCGATGTTTATTGTTCACTATCAGATCCTTCGCACGAGTTACGACATAGCGTGTTTATCGTAGTGACTCGTCGACATTTCGTGTAAAACGTGAGTCACCAAGTTTTTTAACACGCTTCACGCACAGGGAGTTTTCACAAAGACTAAAGTACAATTTTTTTGTGAGGGCCATTTTTAGACGGTTTAACCCAAATCCACGCCCGTCCATAGCCAGAGGGGGTAGGGATCAAGAGGGTCGTATGGAATCCGGGACATAATCCCTATATATATATATGGACATAATCCCACATGACATAATCCCTACCGACAAAATTCCACATGGCAAAATTCCACAATGTGAAAAGTGGACACAATCCCAGATATGTCCGGATAGTGGTCGTACGACCCCCCACGTGGCGTTCCCGACACCCCAGGTACAGTATTTTGGGAAACATTCATCACTTATTTGTAGCGTGGTGTGCGATGTATTACCCGGTTTCATTGGGTTTTTTCGCAGTGGTGTTGTGAAGAATTATACATGTTAACGCGATAATGAGCCTCTGGAAAATACAATAACTTTAGCAAAAATAAAAAGCCAAGCCGCGGTGATATATAATGGTCGTTCCCTTATCATGTGGGGGCAAGCTTTTAATAGTCACCATACTACACGGTCCAATTTGTCCCCATAGGGCATAAACACGCCACTGGTTTTGACCCCTGATAAGGTTAAAAAAGGCAAAACACGCTTCGATGTCGATGACTCGAATGCTTAAATATAGCGGAAAATGCCGTTGTCACGTTGGGATTCCGGGTTCGAAGTTTATCTGCGGCGTCTTTGGTCAAACGCCAAGATATCCCCACGCTCCTTAATCGTTCTTATACAACTGGGACATGTTATACAAATTTTCAAGTCACAACAAAATCGGGGTTGTCAACAAAACATCTCCCACGTCATTGGCGTTGGCCAAGTTAGCTTCCCTAGCGTGCCTGCAGCGCCCGAAATCCCAGACGCGGCTTACGTAGAAACGCGGGTACCACGAAACAAAATAAGCACTGACTCGAGCTGCACGGATGTCAATGCCGACACGCAAGCAGCGTGGGAGTGCAGCAACATAATCCCCCCCCCTCACCCCGCATTGCGGCCAGTTTGCCGACGGCGGGACTCAACTAACCCTGAACCAACAAAACAGCAGCAACCGCGATGTCGTTCTCGGTAAAACAACAATGTAACGTAGGGAGAACATAATAGTGTGCTGTCATCCGCCAAACTTCAGTATTATGTTTATTACTCCTACTGTCTGACAAATTAATATACGAATGATAATTATATTACACTATACTTTTATCACAACCACCACAATAGCACACACTAAATAAATGGTTTCAACACATCCTACCACCCCTCTCTTATAATGAACCCGGTGTAGCGTTGACGCGTTGTTGACGCGGAAAAATTGCTGAGGTCGATGAAATGGCGGGAAAGTGGTGCGCGCCTTCCGTTAAACTTCAAGCACAGGGGCTGATACATAGTTATACATGATTCTAGTTTGTACAATAGTCATTGACAATTCTTACTGCGTCTGACTATGGCTACGACCGCGCCTGCAGAAATGGGAAATGTATGTAATGAAAAGCAGCAGTGACTGGTAAACAATTATTTTCCGGTTTGGTATTCCATATAAGGGTGACCCGCTGACCTGGTACCGGCGCCAAACAATTGGCCATGTGGATTGGGCACTGACGTCATGTGGTAATAATAACTACTCGTCACTTGATGTAAACAGAACTGGTTTGCGAAAACGACCTAATATTCTCATTCCCAACATACAGGGTGTGACCGACGTAAATATGACTGTTTCCGAAGTACTTTTAAAAAATGCATTCCAGTACACTATGCGGGAATTCGCAAGCAACAAGTGGGAATCCACAACCTCATTGACGCGCAGCGAGCAACGCTGATGTCAATCAATGGTCACGTGAACCAAGTCACCGGAAAAAGTTGGCGCCGGTGTGCGTAGTGAATGAGCGCAAATTGGGCGCAAGTCCCGCCCATTGGCCAATCCGGCGCGCCCTGCTCACGTCTTATAAACTGCGTGTTGGACGAACAATCATCAGAGCACTTGATAAGTGAGAAGGTGGTTGTGATCTGAAACTTTCGACGAATAACTACCGTTCACCGCATACAGTATGTCGACAGCGTTGTTGGTGTCTGCATTTTACGATGTTGGAGAAGATTTATATCAGGTAGGTTTTGTGTTCTCCTGGCCACCAAAGCGCACATTCTAAACTTGGCCGTCGCACTAGCCAGTAAAGCCATACTATCGCTATGCGGTCGCAACCATGTTGGCATGTGGTCGATTAACACTTGAGATACCTCGTGTTTATTCGCGTTGTTTTCTGG
The DNA here is from genome assembly GCA_963662155.1 of Lamellibrachia columna. Classification (NCBI taxonomy): domain Eukaryota; kingdom Metazoa; phylum Annelida; class Polychaeta; order Sabellida; family Siboglinidae; genus Lamellibrachia; species Lamellibrachia columna. The sequence goes on along the minus strand of OY759262.1, from coordinate 42,405,531 downwards.
ATTTCCGTATTTCCTATCATCGCAGCAGTTAATTATTGTGTTAATTCGTATGTATCGTACTTTAGAACAAGTTGCCATTAAGTTTAACTGCAGGAAAGAAAACCAAAATTTGAATTGGGCAGCGATGAATAGCAAAGCCGATTCACAGCCACATGGCTTTTAACGGCCGCTGTTGTGACCGACTTGAATGTGGATGTGTGACATGTTCGATCGGTTCCCGTGTACATTGTGTTTATACGGTGCTATTGTGCCCATCCGTGTTACACACAGTGAGTGTTGTTATTTACAGTTTATATATATATATACCTTTTTCTCTCACAGAATCGGAGGAATAGTCAAACAATGTTCCATGAGAGGACGAAGCTGCCAACGGGTGCTGCTGCATTGTCATTGACACACAATCAAATCAGTTGTCGGACGATGGGCGACACTTCCCCGTTTTCACTTAGTCCGGATAGATCGCCTCCGCCAACTAACATTAACAGTATGATCTCTCCTACGTTCAATGACAACATGTTGCTGTCAGATTTGCCATTGATGGCCAGTGCCGCGTATCAGAACCACAAACTAGACCGGAGTATTAGCGAGCCTGCCATCGAACGCAAACTGTCGCTAGGGGGGCAGAACTCTGCGAACAACAACAGCAACCAGAATATTAACTCAAGTCGTTACAAGACAGAGCTGTGTCGTCCTTTCGAAGAAAGTGGACATTGTAAATACGGTGACAAGTGCCAGTTCGCCCACGGACTGGCCGAACTGCGAACCCTAGCCCGCCACCCTAAGTACAAGACGGAACTGTGCCGCACGTTTCATACGATTGGTTTCTGTCCGTACGGACCGCGTTGTCATTTCATTCACAATGAAGACGAACGCCGTCTCAGTCAGATTATCCAACTGAAGAAACAGCAAGAGATGACAATGCACCGACCGAAAGCCCTCAACTTCACCGCGGGGACGCGTGACAACCTGGGATCAACCGCCGACTCGCCCCCCAGCAGCATAACTGACAGCCCGACGATGAGCCCTACGTTCCTAAGTGACGATATATTTGCGTCGTCGTTCGCACCAATCCCACCTGCGAGTGCACCCGCCACCATCCGGAATGCATTCACCTTCGGCGACTACATGCCGCCGGCGTCTTCACAGCCTTTGATGACTCCCCTGAATGTGGCGACCGACCCGGTAATAAACCTGACGGCAAGTCTACAAGCAACACGCCTCGGGCAACACGACTTTCGCGACTGCCTGCAGCACGTCAGTCCACAACAGGACCCCATCTTCCTTGGCTATGCTCAACCATCGCCCCCAGAATCCCTTAGCGAGGATAGCGGTGTCAGCACATGCGGTTCCCCACTCGATGTCAGCCGTGGATTACACCTGCCCAGAATGTTTAACCGCGTTTCTGATGATTGCTAGGCGGGCAAAAACCAGGTCGTTGCTGTCACTGTCAGCCACCATGCACGAGTAAGTTGGAGAGGTAATAATTTATGTTCTGTACATACAACTGTTCCAGGAAACCCCTTGGATAACTTATTGCTACAGTCATAGAAACCAGAGTACAATCCACAAGGAGATGTCACCTTGTTAAAAAATCGCCTTGTTCGATCGTGTGAATTCTGGTTGGCAGGTAATTGTGTTAGCAGCACAGAGAGGGGGGGGGGGAGAATGACAAGCTATGGCATTTCTGAATTTTATTATGTAAAAAGTGTAATATTGTATTTTATTGAGATTGCATATTTATGTATTACAGTGATAATCTTGTATTTTCATTTCCACTCATTTGTTTATTTATTGCATTTTGATGTTGTCAGCGTGACTTCCCGGTAGGCTACAGTCCAGTGTTCAGAGGTTGCATCATTACAACCCATATGTGGGCTGACTTTGTTCTGTTCAGAAGCAGGTGACTGCTTTAGCTAAAACTGCTGGTTTGCAGGGAACACTACCACCAAATGATGCCAGTAAATGATTGTATATCAGTATATATATCAGTATAATTGGAAGAGGATGGCATGGTGTTAATATTTTTTACATTTGGAAATGAATATTGGCTTTTGACTGATGAAGCAGTGTCCCCGTTGGACAAGTCACTAAATGGACTGGTTGCAGTTATCTTGATTATCAGCTATGCAAAGGGTTAATTTTCTGTTGATGAATGGACTGACAGCATTTTGCCAGGGGTAGTTAACATAGCATTATAGGGACAGACAATGCGTTCATTTGTGACATCAATATTGCCTTGTGAAAGGTTGTGTGCTGGTATAATGGCAGTCTTCAGTACTGAATCATCATCAGCAATTCCAAGCTCACAGCAACAGGTGTTTTTGTCTTAAATATATTTAACTTATGGTTCTTATTTATTTGAAATGGAAGGGAAACGTGCGTTTTGTATTTAATAATGCTTATATTTATCAGTTTATTATTTGTGTTAAATTATGAACCCTGACTTGGTAGTTCACCAAAGATGCAGAAGTGTATCTGCAAACCAGGTTAATGACATTTAGCCAGTCACAAACTGGAATGTTCCATTGTAAAAACCGATCTTTTTGTCTGAAGGGGTTAATTTAGTGTTGGCCATGCATATCATTTACATTTGTTTGTGGCACGATCTCGCTCATACACCCAGAGAATAAATGGCGCTTTGTTGACATATTAGGTGACTCAAACTCATGCTTGTGTGAATATGTACATGCATGCAGCATAGCATACACGTGCACACATGAAAGCCAGAAGTAAAAAGTACTGTTAAAGGGCTGGTCATGTATTGGTTTTGTGTGTAGTTGGCTAGTGGTTTTTATGAACTGACCAGGCGAGTAGATTCATTGGGAAATGCTACGTAATACTACAGACTGCTGGGTGCAGCCTACTTTTTCTTTTATAAACAAAGTCCATCTGCATTTCATGAGCTTGTTTACATAAATGCATTGCAGATTGACAACAGGGATGGTGGTTTCTTTTCTGAAGTTTTTAAGGTCACATAATTTGTTACTGGTGGCACGTGTTGCCAGTGTTTGCATTCCATATAATGGTTCATTCCTAAATGTTGCAATAGAATTGGTAAAACTTTGTGAAGTTACAAGCTCCAAGTACTTTCAACTGTGTTGTGCAAATTGTAGTCTACATAGTTGTGTTGACTTACTGCTTGCCATAATTGGTCACTGCAATGTCAGTTTTCTTATTTACTATAATGTCGTTTCTCTGGCAAAATAGGCCAAGATAATGAGCTTAATAGCAACTATTAATTTGAGCTGCATTGTTTCTTGACAGTGGGCACATGCAGTTGTGTAACTTGGAAGCAGTGGTGTTAAAATGTTCAGTGACAATAACTCTTAATAAATGAACAGATCTCCAAATATTGTTGTATTTTTCTATGACTAGCGCCAGTAATTTGATGCTTGTTACAATAATGATGTTTGTACATCCGTCTTTTGTTATTCTTCCTCCCTAAGTTGGCGTCACAGCAATTGTATTGTATTGGAGTTGGCTAAGCCTAAGGTGACACAAATAATTATGCATGCTGGCAGTGTTGTAAAAATTATTATAGATTTTAATGGAACACCTACCTTTTCTATCCCAAAGTAAATGAATATTCATAGATGTTCACAAGGTAGTTAAGTTATTACCGGCCAAGCTACATTGTCACTACAGTGCTTTAATCTAGTCAGCGGTCAGACTTGGTCAAACAGACATAGGACATTAGCCGATGCAGAAATGTTACCCATTGCCTTTGGTTTAGACTGGGTCATTGTCGACATGTATCATTGTTATAATTGTTCATTTAAACGTGAGGTCAGCACTGGACATTACCACATTATTGTGGGCAAATGATGAGTAAACGTGTAGTATCAGAACGGTAAATTTTTGTTCATTTGAATTTATACAGTTGTATATTTATTATGGAGCGAATGACATGTTTTGTATGCAATACAAAAGTTAAATAAAAATATGAATATTCTAATACTGATTGTGTGTGTCGCCATTCTAAGTTAGTCTTTGGCATACTCAAAATGCCAACAACACAGCAAATTAATGCTGTACACCACTAAATATTTTTTTAACTTGTCACTAAAGGAACAGTCCCTTTATGATGGAACAGAGCATCCTAATAAAAAATGGTTTTGAGAAACAGGATCACACTACAGACCAGTGATTTTGGCATTAGTAGTATGTATATTATTAACCATAACTATTGATCTCAACATTGTGCTGTGCCCAGTATCTTGTTTTTGGAAGATTTCTCTACTGAACTTTTCAGACAGCTTTCAATGAAGTGCCACATTGAAGTTTGTTACTAAAAACCATGGAATACCCGATAGTAATCAACTGGATAAAAAAAATTGCTGACTTGCAGATCATGGTAAATAGGGTTAACTATTTGAATCTATTTTCTTCAGATCCAAACAAACTACAGATCTAGGCAAATTGGTATTCAACTAACTGTTGCTTTGTACGGGCACAATAAGGTAAATGTGCGTTATTATATTATTGTGCAAGTTTCCAATCCTTGGGACTATTGAACGCGCTTTACACTTTACCCCCTGGAAGACCAGTTCATTCCAACGCCACCTCCACTTCTCTGGGAAGCTTTCAGCCACACTGCAATGGCTTCCTTGTCCACTTGCCATCTGGACAGGTGACAGACAGACAAGCCAGATACACCTGTGTCAGGTGACAGACAAGACAAGCCAATGCATCAATGAAACCTCACTGTAACATCACTAGATTACAACTGTCATGTAAATGCATCACTGTAACCTCATTGATACACGACTGTAACCTCACTAATACACATACTGTGTTGTGTTGTCAGGCATCAGCAGTATCTGAAACAAGAGAGTTTATTTGATAGTGTGTCTTATGTCGTTCTGGCCGAGCGTGAGATGGCTCGGCAGTTTCTACTGTAATTTACAAGTGGCCTATTCTGTTGACGCCGCCGGGCTGATGTTATCACGTGCTCAAAAGAGTAAAGTTACTGTTACCTGTGCAACTTGAAGCCAGGACGGCAACAAAGAAGACTGAATATGAATCACGTGTGAACTAGAGCATGACTTGCCAGCATGTCTCGTTGGCCTTTAGAACAGGAACGTGCCACACAAATAGTAGCGTAGCCATTTATTTGTTACCTCCGGCTGGTTGTCAGCCAGAGGAAGCAGAGAAGCTGCTACGTTGGCTCCTGTCGTTGCTGTTACCGTCTCTCCAAGTCAACACACATCTGTCTCGTTCCATCCAGTCAACAGTGTTTGGACATGCATGCCACTTTATAGCATTGGGGGCTAGTTGGATTGTTATTTAAACTAATAAAAATACAAATTGTCATTCTTTCGCATGCACATACGATCCCTGTAGTATGTGTTGGTTTTCTCGACCTGACATCAGCAACGTCTTCACAGTGACTAATTACGTCTCAGTGGACGCTTCCATTATTTGCAACTGATGGTGTGTGTGCTAGTCAGATCCTCTAACAAGATCCTCAACGACATACACTGTGTTAATAAGATCCTCAACAACACATGTGCTAAAAAGATCCTCAACAACTGACATTGTGCTAACAAGATCCACAACAACGTACATTGTGCTAACAAGATCATTAACAGCAAACAATGCGTCAACTAGATCCTCAATAACAAGTACTATGTCAACAACAAACACTGTACTAACTAGATCCTCAACAACAAGCACTATACCAACTAGATTATCAATAACAAACACTGTCAACTAGATCATCAACAGCAAACACTGTCAACTAGATCATCAACAAGAAACATTGTGTCAACTAGATCACCAACAATAAACAAGGCATGTGATCATCAACAACGAAGACTGTCAAGTAAATTATCAATAACAAACACTTTGTCAACATACATTTGTAATCTGTTCCACCACATATAGTACACAGTTCTTGGGCTGAATACCAGTTTGTATGCTGACCTCAAGACTCAGACATGTTTATTAGGCCTATATTCTTGTATGAAAATGCAGTACAAAATTCATGATGGGTCAGAGAGACTCCCATTAAGACATTAAATGTTGCTATCATGGGAGCCACCCTATTAAAATAAAAAACACTGTCAACTAGATCATCAACAGCAAACACTGTGTCAACTAGATCATCAACAAGAAACATTGTGTCAACTAGATCACCAACAATAAACAAGGCATGTGATCATCAACAACGAAGACTCAAGTAAATTATCAATAACAAACACTTTGTCAACATACATTTGTAATCTGTTCCACCACATATAGTACACAGTTCTTGGGCTGAATACCAGTTTGTATGCTGACCTCAAGACTCAGACATGTTTATTAGGCCTATATTCTTGTATGAAAATGCAGTACAAAATTCATGATGGGTCAGAGAGACTCCCATTAAGACATTAAATGTTGCTATCATGGGAGCCACCCTATTAAAATAAAAAAACAAATATACTACACTATCACATGACCACTTCGGTAATATAAGCTGTATCTACATACATAATCAAGCACAATATAAATATACAGTCATGTCTGGTTTATCAAATCTTCAATATGTTTTCTTCAGTAATCCACTTTTTTTGAGTAATTTCGACAAACATGCCAGAACCAATAGGGACAAAGTGTGCAGATAAACAAGACACCACTGTGTGTTAGGTTAAAGATTTACAAATAAAACAATTAGGAATGAGATGGCATGCTTCATAATTCCTAATAAAGTAGTTTTTAATGTAAATGGAAAAACCATATAAGCTGTGTGAATAAATCAAGAATAATATTTGGAGTATTGTTAACAGTCTGTATTATATTGTGTCTAATTTAGGGGAAGGCAGTGTTAGTTGAGCCATTTTTCATTCTTTTTGATGTCTATGGCACAATATATTCATAAGTAAAAATTGTTTTTAATCACATAAACTATGATTATCAGTAGATAATTTTATACCAAAATAATATATTTAGCATGCATAAATAATTATATATAGCTGATTCAAATAGGGTTGTTAAGCTGGCTCAACTAACACTTCATGTGGGGTAAGTTAAGCCACAGTGTAGCATAAGTTGCGTAAATGCTTTATTTGTATAATTTATATAGGCCTTGTAAAAAAAATTCAGAACAACTCAGCCAACACATCTACCCAATTTGTACAACACATCACTGACAAGTCTACACGCTTAATTAATAAGTCAACACACTTAATTAATATAGACTTATATACCAATTGCAAAAAGTGTCACTAACTGCTAATAAGTTGCCTTGGAGCTATTTGATGTCCCAATTTGCTCAGAAAAATTAATTAATTGATGTAATTTGGAGTAAAGAACACTCGTCTTCGTTCTTTAACCGCTGCTCAGCTAATCCTCCCTTAAGCCTTGGGTGGCTCAACTAGCCCCGTTTCGACAATTAAGCTTATTTAATTAACTTCTCATTAATGCATGAAGTGATGTAAATTATCTTCTTCTATGTGCTTAGTTAAACTATTTGTAAATGCACGAATAATAAAGTCTGGTCACGTGCGTGGATAGTTTACACACCAGCAGACATTAATCACAATTACCAAAAGTTTCGAAAAACATCAAAAAACATACTTTTAGCTCACATGTTCTGATCGTTGTGACAAATGTAACTTATTTTATGTCAATTGTGTTCAAATAACATGTTCAATCACTGGGTGGTACCATGTAACTGTCGCTGCTGTAGTTTCCTGGGAAACATGGGTGGCTCAACTAACCAAGTGGCTCAACTAACACTGCCTTCCCCTACTTTGTTGCATATTCATGATTGTCTCTGGGAATAAACAGATTATTTCTTCCACATGTGTAGTATTGATGAATTTCAAAATTGTGTGTATGGGATGTGATTGAAGTATTCTGGAAAAAGCTTATTAATTAATTTGAAATAAAATTTTAGTTGTTGGAGTTTGTATATGTTGTCCAACTTGAGAGTTCTATGTAAATCATTGACACATTCAATGTTTGCCCCATCTGTTAAGGTAGTTTCAATAGCATATATTAAAAATTTAAAGAAGTCACTAGAAAGTACTATGTCATTAATATATATAATAAATAGGAGTGATCCTAAAATAGACCCTTGGGGAACACCCGTAGTTATAGATGCTTCTTCTAACTAAAAATCTCCAACTTCTACATATTGTTTGTGATTGTATAGGTAATTCTTACAGAGGTTAGTTCTGTATACTGTTTTCTCTAAAGCTGTATTGATTATCAAAGTATAAGTTATTGGAATGAAACTGTTTGTGTATTTGGTTAAACACAATTTTTTTTAAATTGTGAAATGGCTAGTAAAATAGAAATTGAGCGATAATTATCAAGGTACATTCGAGGTATGTTGTATATTCTCTAGTCAGTAGGAATAGGTGTATGCTACATTCAATGTGTGTTTTGTATTCTTTAGTTAGTAGGAATAGGTGTATGCTACATTCAAGGTGTGTTGTGTATTCTATAATCAGGTGGAATAGGTGCATGCTACACTCAAGGTGTTTGGTGTATTCTCTAGTCATTAGGAATAGGTGCAATATGGGTGTAACTCAGCAGTTTATATTAGCAAAAAGGTTTATATTAAAAGTCAGACAGTGTTTGAAAGTGGCACTGTCAGTTGACTACATTATATAGAAAATAGTTGTCAGGTTTGTCAGGAGTTGACTACGATGGGGCACGATAATACAGTTGTTTTGCAAAATGACTGGAATATGTTGACCAGTGCCATATGTGAATTGCTATAGTATACAATAACAAAATTCCAGAATTTTTTTACTCTGCCACTCTACATTAATTGGCCATTTTAACTTTTTGAAACAGATACACTTTTTTGATAGAAAAAGGCTTTTTCAACAATATTCACTTGGTTGTTCACTAACAGGAACATATGCAAAAACGATTATCTATACTAAATGTTTTACTAAGGGGTCTTAAAGTAAAAAATCTGTAAAAAAAATAATTGCCAAAAATGGCTGTCTAAAATAGATGCCCCCCACAAAATTAACATTTTCCTCTATATATACACTTAACATGATTTCTGTCCTAAGTTCGTAATGTATTTGACTATCCAAAACAACAACATCTGTATATATGATGTTATATAAAAATTGCTGAGCGACCCGCTATATTGGGGGTAAAAGTATGATGGTCCTTGGTATGCTCAATAGAATTTTTAGTTTGTGCTTTTCTTTGCAATAAAAAACTAAATAAAAAGCAAGGCATAATACAAGAAGAAACAAAATGGTTGTATATAACTTTTTGGGTTTTTTACATTCATTACTAATTAAAACACACAACAAAAGTTATTGTAATTGACAATTATATTTGTGTAATGTATACAGAGTTTACGGTTATAGTTAACATGGTAAATTCTTTCAAAGTCCCATAAAAAATTCCAAAGAATTTGGCAGGCTGAATATTTGCATAATTGTCCTAAATATATAGGTCTTTAAGAAAAAATTACATAGAAAAACATTTAGACCATGACAATTCTGGCCAGTTTTTCACCTGAAAGTGGCCAGTTAATGCAGGATGGCCAAACTGTTAACACAGAAAATTTTGTCAAACCCAAGAGATACATTATTCCTAATTTCAGACCCAAGTAATAACTGCCAATTGGTTCCCCATTGACCGACCATTCAGGTAGGTAGAATGTGCTGCCAACACCCAATGACAGTCTGTCTTAATAATCCACTGTTAATCTGATGCTACCTTTAAGTCACTGTTGTGTTGCGCTGCACTGAAGAGGATGGATTATAGTGATTTAGAGACCAACAATTCAATATATCCCAATGTTCCATGAATCTCTTGTAGATTACAAGTTGATCAACAATGAAAAAACGTCCACGTCTGATATTTCCAATTAGTAAGCAATGTGAAGATTTAGTATATTGTGATTATCGGAAGGTCTTCATATAGTAATGCCAAATCATGCGTCATTAGGTGTGATCTATTTGTGCATCCGTGCATGTGTGTTGTTTATATATGGATAGCACTGAAGAGAGTCCTTGGGACTGTTCAAAGCACTTCACACTTCACTGTATGGCAGACCTGTTCATTCCAACGCCATCTTGACTTCTTTGGGAAGCATTCAGCCATGCTGCAATTACTGTGCAACGACTATTTGTTCAGATATCCACCTCTGTCAGTAGCCGAGTACTCATTTATACAGCTGAGTGAACTGTGGCAACATGGAACAAAATTGCCTAAGCTTTGAAATGGCAGCAAGAGGATTTGAACCTAGTTTCTCTCGATTGAGAGCCCAACATTCTAACCGCCATGCTACTGCTACATGCTACTGCGCCCTAAAACATGACTAAAAACACGTTTCAAAGCAATTGTTTTATCTGTTGCACGTCATGACTCAAACCAGGTATGTGGCACCATACACTGTTGCACATGACTCAAACCAAGGTGGCACCATACACTGTTGCACATGACTCAAACCAGGTATGTGGCACCATACACTGTTGCACATGACTCAAACCAAGGTGGCACCATACACTGTTGCACATGACTCAAACCAAGGTGGCACCATACACTGTTGCACATGACTCAAACCAGGTATGTGGCACCATACACTGTTGCACATGACTCAAACCAAGGTGGCACCATACATATTACTTAAAGTGAAACAGTCGTGGTTTTGGGGCTATGAATCTAAAAGAGATTAAAAACAAGAATATCATGCTAGTGGTTTACTCAGAATGTGTTCTAAAAGTGGGAGATTCCAGTCATTTCTCCATCTGACATGTTAACCAGAGTGGCTGATAAGCACATGCGCAGTTCTGTGAAAATTGGGTAACCTAGACTGATTATGATGTATTAAGTGAGGTCGCTTACACCGAACTAACACAGTCTCAAACAAACATACTATTTTGTCAGAAAGAGGACTAGTAAACAAAAGCCAAAATATGTTACATAAATTGAGTTTGGATGCATGGCCATGCATGCATGGATGCAAGTATAGGAATAGGTGTATATAAATATATTTTCTTTTGGATGAACTTTTTTTAAACTAAGCCCCTTTTGACAGTATGCGGTGTGTTGAACAAGGTTTTCCTAGTAAACCACTGTCATGATATTCTCATTTGTAGTTGCAAATGGCTATGCTTTAGTAATTCTCATAGGGGCATAGACCCAAAACCATGACTTTTGTTTCCCTTTAAATGGTGACATGTTCCTGTCACCATTTGTCACATCCAACAACTCGGTCAATCAAGTCACTTGGGTGCAATATTAACAATTATTAGGAGTAGTTACAACAAATTATTAGGAGCAGTTATATTACTTCTATGTCTTTTGTGTGACTGAATTGATAATGTATAAGATGATATTTATTAGTAACATTAAACAATTATTTTTAATAATATGTCACTTTCACTGGACAGTCTGCTCAGGGACACTTTCCCATTAATTCTGGGTAATCAAGGACACCTTCTTCCCTATTAACTCTGCACTCTGGGATGCCAAGTTTTGCCAAGAGCTGCCCTCTAATTATCACCCAGTCATTGTCGTTGTCACCCCTCCCCTGCCACTCAGTCCCTTCCCCACCCCACCACCTCACCCCCTCTGCCAGTGAGGCAACTGCTCCTCAACAGGGTTCCTTTGTAGCCTTTCAAATTGTCATTAAAGGACAGGGCACAAATAGCCACATAAAGTAAAATAAACGACCCATAAATTGTGCAAAGAAAATGCAAGTATAAATAAGAGAGTGTGGTTTCATTGTGTGAGGCTGAATGCTGCTCCATGTTTATGTTTGTGACTGATGGTCTGAGTGGTGTTTACCAGTCTGGTAAGCACGTCATGTGGACTTCTGTACCAGGACTTGTCACATTCACATGCAAGTCATCAGAGACAGAGTGACAGGTCACAGCCGGGTACTGCGCTGGTCAGCTACTACATTTTATACAACCACCTAGGGGCAAGATGTGTAAGCAATGTTTCTTGTCCTCACAAGTTTTCTAACAATTTATTTTAATTACACTTACTTTATCCATATTGCTAGACATCAATCTTAATATTCAACCAGCATATTGAGCTGGCCAAAAAAGTTCAACAGGGAATATTCAGATGAGAAACAGATGAAAAGTATATTTGTGAAACTTGCCATTTTGAGGAGGACGTTTTTTTATTCAGAAAACACCTAACACATACTAAATGTAATGTTAATACCGATAGCTGGCAGCTTCCGTGGCCATGGTGACCCACCTCCGTGGACAAGCCAGGAGGTGAGAAGATTACAATCAGGGGTGCATGGATTATCATGCATCATTACAGTCAGAGGTGTGTGGATTATCATGCATCATTACAGTCATGGATTATTATCAAGCATCATGCATGCGTGTGATATTCAACCATTACAGTCAGGGGGAATGGATGTGGTATTCCCTAAATCTAAATAAATGAAAAGAGATGAAATAGTGTGATATCTTTAAAGAAATGTAATTGCTAGAAATGGAATTTATATTTGATAAATATAGAAGTGGTTATACAGTTGAAACTGGAGTCAGAACTAAAACAAGCATTATTCACTGATATCCTTGATCCTAAGTTTCTGGTTTCTAGCTAGGCTGTTGTAATTTGGGAAGCCTAGCCACAATAGAAATGTATGACTGTGTCAGTGGCAGATACAATAAAGGTGCACTATTCATGTGTTTGTCTCCATCTCGTGTAAGTATAGGTACCAGGTAGTTGCAATAATGAGTGGTTACTAGTGTTGCAAGATATTACTTTCTGCGTGATACTTATCATGATACACCTTCAACATACATATATATATATATATATATATATATATATATATATATATATATATATATATATATATATATATATATATATATATATATATATATATATATATATATATATATATATATTACATATTTTCATATTTTTGCATTACCAACTTGTAAAAAGTGAGCTTAATGAGTAATTATGAGTTTTGATTGAACCAGATCCAGTCATTAATCATTACTATTATTATTACTTGTTCATGGTGAAGGTTTGAGTAATTTATTCTCAGAGTTTAAGTTCATGTACACCATGCAGACAGGATGTCTTTGTTCGTTTAATTATTTACTTAATGCAATTAAAGTCTGTATTTTCTATATTTACAACTCCAGTAAGCTGTGTTTAAAATCACCAAGCATTATTTCTTCAGTTATTTGTTTAATATAAACGTCAGTCAGGCAAGTTACAATACAATGTCACACACCAGGTTAAGCCATCTTATGTCTTAACCAAAACAACCAGAATATATTGCAATATAAAGTATTTCCTAGAATTGCCTGTGTTTCAGGGATTAACCAACAATATTCTTCCTGGGAGCTACCTCATAATGCACCAACTTGTTTGGTCAAAGGAACAACCTCAAGCATGCCACTTTGATACACATAATTGCCATCTGTTAAATGGGGACAGATCATTATTTTACTTACACATTCATGACATACAAATAAAATACCAGTGATTTTGAGATGGTGCCCCACATTTCGAGGATTTCACTGTGAAAAAATGAATTGATGAAGAGGGAAAGTGATGATGGAAGGACCCCCTGTGTACACAGACAGAATCCTGTTTGCCTGGGTAAAAAATTACAGGGTGCCTCTTCCATGTGGATTTTCTCAAAAACTAACTTGTAGGATATGATGAAAACACTACTTTGGGTCTGTGACAAAGCACAAATCAAAGTGTACAGGTTTTATTAAAACCAGATCGTAACTTTGTACACAGGTGAACTGCTTGACTGACTTGAAGCATTAGTTTCAATGGGATAAAAGGTTCTACATACATGAAGTAAAATGTAGCATATCTTATGTTAACTGTTGGGCCCAATCATCATAAGTTTATGTGTACCTGAAATTTGGGTAGATATATTGATTGTTGTTGACCTTGTTTCTAAAATGCTTCACATGGAAAGGGCTGTGGAGGGACAAACCACAAGTCTCAGCAGATGATGTCACATGAACACAAGATTATGTGGTAAGATATGACAATTGGAAAAGACTTGAAGTTTACCCATTGCCTGTATGCTGGCATAGGTACTTGTGAAACAAGTTGATTGTTGTTCAATCAGTTTAATAAAGTTGCAAAGACACACTTGGTTAAAGCTAACACATACACTAATGATTACACTGTAACACATATTCGTTAGTCTGACTACACTGTAACACAGACACTCATTAGTCTGACTACAATGTACCACAGACACTCACTAGTCTTATTACACTTTAACACAGACACTCATTGGTCTGACTACACTATAACACAGACACTCATTAGTCTGACTACACTGTAACACAGACACTCACTAGTCTTATTACACTTTAACACAGACACTCATTGGTCTGACTACACTATAACACAGACACTCATTAGTCTGACTACACTGTAACACAGACACTCATCAATCTGACTACACTGTAACACAGACACTCATCAATCTGACTACACTGTAACACAGACACTCATCAATCTGACTACACTGTAACACAGACACTCATCAATCTGACTGCACTGTAACACAGGCACTCATTAGTCTGAATACACTGTAACACACACTCATTAGTATAACTACACTAGATACTCAGTGGTCTGACTACACTGTAACACAGACCCTCATTATTAGTTGGACTACACTGTAACACAGACACTCATTAGTCTGACTACATTGTAACACAGACACTCAACTAGTCTGACTACTTAGTCTTAAGATCTAGAGTAAACTACCATGGGTGTATTGATAACACAGACACTTACTAATGAGATCATTCTGTTATAACATGATTGTAGGAATGACATCACTTGTTTCTGTGTAAGTTTTACTTTTACACCAGCTTCTAAAAGTCTTAATAAAAGTTTCAATAAACTATCCATGCTCTAGCATGTCTTGCTAATGTAGTTAATGTCAGCTAAATGGCAACAGCAGAGTATAGATACTAAGGCTATATATATATATATATATATATATATATATATATATATGTATATATATATATATATATATATATATATATATATATATATATATATATATATATATATATATATATATATATATATATATATATATATATATATATATATATATATATATATATATGTATATGTATATGTATATATATATGTATATATATATATATATATATATGTATATATATATATGTATATATATATATGTATATATATATATATGTATATATATATATATATATATATATATAATAAGGTGTATATCAAACCAGCTACAGCTCCATAGCACAAATAACATAAGACACAAGGCACAACATGGCTGATTAAAACACAATAAAATTGGTATAGCTTCAACTTAACGTATGCTCAAATTTAACCGAGAGCCCAGCATATTTTATTAATTAGTGACTAATAAACTGAGGATATGTTTTAATATAAATGTGGCACCATGTCATTAAATTGTGTTGACAATGTATATATAGGGAATGCCAAGCTGATCTACTCCACTGTGGTAAATGGAGTGGGAATGGCCTGCAAAAGAAAACAGTGCCAATGAGGCAAACACAAAACATACTTCTACTTCTAGCAATTCATTTATCACAGAAGAGCAACACAATTCTACAACACATTCCATCACCTATTATTATGATTACACGTATTTAGTAGATTTAGTATAATAATTATTAATAATAATAAATTTATTTAGCAGTTGGTGCAGTTTTTGGCATGAGGTTTTTAACACTTTTACAAATTATTGATCTATAGAATAGATGTGGAAACCATTTTATATATCTACATCATTAGGAAATTTATCAATGTTATCTTTGTTTATGATAAATATAAACACTTTTATGTAGGTTCCATTTTAGTTATTATCTTTGCAGGTGAACAACATTTAGCCAGCCAGTAGCATTGTCCTGTTGTACAGGGCCAACTTTGTGTTAGATGGCCAGATAACAGCGCTATCAATCTCTCAAGGGTAGTACAATAGCATATCTCTGCATGCCAGGTCCCTCTGTCAAACTTCTTGTTTTGTTGAAACATTGCAATCTTCTATAATGTTGATATGTTGCTGACAGACAAAGTGATGAAAGGCAATGCATGTAATTGTGCAAGTCTATTTTTGTCTCTCTTCCACTGTATCTTTGGTGCTCTTGATGACATATTATATTCTATCAAAGGTAGCATCTGATGGATCATGAAATGTGTCAACTGGCATATATTCTGTCATCAAAGTTGATATCTGAAGTGTGGCAACTGGCACAGCTGGACAATAATAGTGAAAGGGTTAAAACTCCTGCCTCAACTGATTTAGCCTATCTCAAACCCAGTTTGTTGATATCCAAATACTGTATGTAGTGTGTGAATAGTTTATGTAACATCCACAGTTGATTTAATACAAAAATGCCTATTTTGGTTCAAATCATCAAGAGAATTTACATTAGTCATTAGATGTGGTTAAGCTCAAAGTAGTGGATATCCAAAATGGCAAACACTTTGCATGACTTCCATCCTTTCGCTTTCACAAGGCAAAGTTAAAATTTTTTACCAAGGGTGAAATTTGTGAGTTTTCAGCATTTTAATTTTCACTTCACTTAATGTTTGATCAAACATTAAATAATTTAACAGTTTCTGTGATGATTTCACAAAAACTACATAAAAAATTTGCACAAATGAGCTAGAATGTTGCAGTGGATACTTGGTAGGTTTGATTTTTTTTCAAAATAAATTTGAAATGAGACTAGCGAAAACATCGAATTGAGGAGGGACCTTTAAAAGCTGCAGCAGTATAACCCTAGTATAACCCTAGTATAATACTAGTATAATCTAACACATACATTTACATTGAAATTGACTTGTCCACAAACATGCCAGACATGGCAAGATGGAGGTTGAATCACAAATGACATCGACTTTCATAAGTCAGCATGTCTCGTCACAGCAAAACAATTAACTTGGACAAATAGAAAGCATGGTGTTTAGTTTGCAATTACATTGTGAACAAGAGAGCACGAAGCTGCCCATGCACTTGTTCAAAGAACTTGTGTATCATCCATGTTGTGGTAACGAATGATTATCTGCTTTATTATGCCCTTCTAGAGAGAGGCTGGTGCAGGGAGTTGGTAGGTTGTCAGTACCTACATCGTGCAAGTTGATTGTGTGGTGTGCCAGACGAAATGTGAAACTGAGTGTTCCAGGAGCAATGTCCACAGTCCAACTTGCCCAGTACAACTTGTCCACAGACACTTCTACTGTTGCACACACATGTCTCGCCACTTGTTTCCAGTCTGTGATAAATACAGATTTTCATCAAAACAAAAGAACAAATATAACATTCCAAGACTAGTAATGCACACAAGCATCAAGTCTAAATTATAAAGAAGAGCAAATGTTGAATGATTACATCACATGAATACAGCAGATAAGCACTTGATCTAACATTCACTGTGCATGCCCATATAAAATTTCACCCCCTCACTTTCAGAAGTAGCTTTGGCGAAAGCATTCATCTTATGTTGTTTTGTCTGAAATGATCAATCTTGCAAGTTTGGGTTTGCTGAGAGATCCAACAATATACTGACTGCTTAGACAGACCAAGACAGTGTGATGCACCAGTGGATGTTATACAATGACCAATAGAAAGCCTATAGAGAAAAGAGGAGCCCAACTGAACCACACGTATTGAATTTCTTTCACTGATAGCTACAAAGTCATTTAAATGGAAAGTGTAGTGAATTCAAAGGCAGTTTACGCTGGTTTGAAAGCAGTCAGTTGGCATTGAGGGGCACAATACCACAAGCCGCCCGGCCACTGTCATGACAAATGTCCTCTCCATGGGGGCTGTCCTCTTAGCTGTCAACATGTGTCACCCAGCTAGCTGGTGACGCACCACTGCTGCAGGTGTCATCCTTAGATGACCTCAATGACAAATCTAGAGGACAGACTATATCCAGGTGAGAGATCCAACCACCAGTCTGAATGGCACACTGCTCTCACTTGAACACAAAGCTTCCAAACTATAGCTGCACGGGTAGAATATTCAAACGAAACGATGCAATTACAAGAGTTGTTGTTAGATTAGAAGTTCCAGTTACCAGTGTCAATACAACACATTTAAATGGGACATTCCTATGTGTATGTGAATGCTTGTGTAAAGTCCAACGGAACGCTATCTCAGCTGTGTGCAACTGGTCTGATCTCACCCGATAAATCAACAAAGCAGTCTATTGACAGCAACACGCAGTGTGCAGTGGGCGACAGTGCTGCCAACACTACTGGCAGCATTATTAAAAGCAATGAGGGTAACTCAACCATCGCCACACCTGGCCTAGTAATACACACCTGTAATTAAAAGATCTACCTGTTCATTGTAAATCTGTATGTATGTGTGCTTGCATGTGTGATTGATTACATGTCTATATATAGACATATGCAGCATATGCGTCAGCTAACTTATCTTATCAAATAAACAGATTAAACCAACAGGTAAATCTTTGCAGGAAATCTGTCATAATGCCACAGTCTACTGTCCTAAAGCAGGCACAGAAATACTGTGTACATTTGGATGTACCTTTAGTGAAGGAGATCTATACCGTGTACATATGGGCATGGTGGCTGCGTGGCGTGGTCAAACTGTCAGAGAAGAGGACCGGGGTTTGAAACCACCTGCTGTCTTTTTTAAACTTGGGCAGTTTCATTCTTCCCTCTTTGCCTGTGTCTTTCAGAAGAGACTAAAAGCTGTCAGTCCCTTCTATCTGGTGTTTATGCCAGGGAAGTAAAAGATCCCCTATAGGGAAGTGTAAAAAAACCTGTCATGGACTCATAGATCTGGTGATCTCAATCTCTAAGCTCACTACTGCCTCAAAGTGTAGGGGTGATCAGCTGTTTAGGGAGTTCACATTTTATACCTCCAACAGTTGTTTCAAAAGTGAAACTGGTATTTTTCAAAAGTTATATCTACATATATTGTTGTTGTTGCTCTCCTCTTTATACCTGAAGTCAGGGGTGAGGCTGGCACCGATACTAGTTGTTGCTTTTTGTTTCCCCTTCATCACTGATCCCGTTTCACTGCCGTCTCCACCACCCATCTCCTCTATCCCCTATCCCTCACCCTCATTTTCCAAGATATGTGTCTATCTCCCATCACCCCTTCCACTTTCCTCCATGCACTCACCCCAGCTTGTACTCTTCTGTGAATTTCCATCTCCGTGCCACCATCCCCACAAACCACTCCATCCAAATATAAAAAGCTGTCTCATTGGTTTATTATTTGGAATTAACGTTTACAAACAATTTATATATTGTATGGATGGACAAAACACATTGACAGCTTGCAACAAGCCAGCCAAAATATGTAAGGCAATTACAAACACCTTCAACCCAAAACAGCTGTTACACATCTTCTTATTTCTAAAATTATAATTATGCAGTAGCATGTTTATTTCAAGGGTACTACTGAGGTAAACGTAGAAAGAAATCATACTTCAAGAAAGTAGTTAAAACATACTTATTGCTGCCATTGTTTGACAAGTCTATAAAAGCACACACCATATTCACCAGTCAACAACATTTGTACCAACTAAGTAGGTGTAATTTCAGGTAAAGTCATTGAGAATACTAAGAAAGTGTAGCAATGTAAGGACCTGTAGACGCTGTGCACACACCATTCATGAGTGGCAAGTGTGAAAGCTGAAGATCAACACATCATCTCAGCTGCAATGCCTTGTAGAGGGCATGAACGCACGCACAAATGCATACATGCTCCAATGGGAGTTACTGAGTTACTGGGCCACTGGGATTACATCGAGTTGTTGGGCCACTAGGAAGGGGTACATTGAGTTACAGGGCCACTGAGAAGGGGTACACTGAGCTACTGGGCCACTGGGAAGGGGTACATTGAGTTGTTGGGCCACTAGGAAGGGGTACATTGAGTTACAGGGCCACTGGGAAGGGGTACACTGAGTTACTGGGCCACTGGGAAGGGGTACATTGAGCTACTGGGCCACTAGGAAGGGGTACATTGAGCTACTGGGCCACTGGGAAGGGGTACATTGAGCTACTGGGCCTCTAGGAAGGGGTACACTGAGTTACAGGGCCACTGGGAAAGGGTACAATGAGCTACTGGGCCATTGAGAGGGGGTACATTGAGCTACTGGGCCACTGGGGAGGGGCACATTGAGCTACTGGGCAACTATAGGAAGGGGTACACTGAGTTACAGGGCCACTGGGAAGGGGTTCATTGAGCTACTGGGCCACACTCCCTCCTCATGACATCCATGTCATTACTAATATTTCATGGTATTGAAAAAGCACATAAGTACTCAAACAATTTTGAAAAATAATTAAGACAATAAAATATTATTTTAATGTCTTAATTATTTTTCAATTTTGTTGTCATGTAGATCGTACCTCTGAGTCAACATATGGAGTAGTGCTGTCTGACTGTCCCACAGTCGTACCAAATCTCTGGCTTACTATACACATTTAAGTCATAGTGAAAAACACAGCTTCACATGAGAATAATAAAAAGCTATCACTTGATTTAAGCAACGACACTTTTTGGTTGACTTGCGTGCCAAAGTGTTTGACATGTTCAGCTGTATTGTCCAGACTGTAAGCCAAAGATAGCCATCACATAAACAAGTCGGTCTGCAGTATGCCATTGTGTGTTGATAAATGGGCACATTTTCTGGCTAACCACCACACAGAGACAATTGTGTGGGTTCAGTGATGCCTTACAGTGAAAGAAATCACAGTAGAACAGCTTTCTTTATCAACTGTGAAGTGCTCTTTGTTGTTCTTGAATGAGTGCTGATACAGTCATGGAGTTGTTCTAGAATGAATGCTCATACAATAATGAGTTGTTCTAAAATGAGTGCTCATACAATCATGAGTTGTTCTATAATGAGTGCTCATACAATAATGAGTTGTTCTAAAATGAGTGCTCATGCAATCACGAGTTGTTCTAGAATGAGTGCTCATACAATCATGAGTTGTTCTATAATGAGTGCTCATACAATCATGAGTTGTTCTAGAATGAGTGCTCATACAATCATGAGTTGTTCTATAATGAGTGCTCAAACAATCATTAGTTGTTCTAGAATGAGTGCTCATACAATCATGAGTTGTTCTAGAATGAGTGCTTATACAATCATGAGTTGTTCTAGAATGAGTGCTCATACAATCATGAGTTGTTCTAGAATGAGTGCTCATACAATCATGAGTTGTTCTAGAATGAGTGATCATACAATCACAAATTGGTGTGTGCCCTGTGTGAAAGAGCT